>CM046424.1:63378763-63921989 GCA_025506505.1 Flaveria sonorensis | reverse complement strand
TAATACAAGATAATAGTGATAAGAACGAAGTATAATAAAATTAATATTAGACGGGCATCGGTGTCATAAACAGTTAACAGTTACGCACGTTGAATGAGTGTAAAAAACGTTTTTAACAGTGTTATTAATTAACATGGCGGTCCTTTATAACCTGGGCATGTTGACCTAAAACATTAAACACTAACCCATATGACCTTGTCTTGAGTCATGTAATAAAGCGTATCATAAAATAGTCGGTCCTACCTATTTTTAAACGGGTTATTGGATTTTAATAATTCTAACTTTTATATATTGATCGTGATTAATCCCAACTCAATAAATATTTACAGACACTCCCAACTTTAAGTTTATTTTTCTCCAATGATCATTATTAACTGAGAGTTAACATCGTTAATTTTTTTATAACGTGAACAACTTTTGTGACCAAAAAACTAAGCAGAACGTTGAAATCTACCATCGGTCCGTCAATATGAAACCTCCGCACCCTAAAACCCGTCAATCTTTCACCTTCTGATTTGAACCACTTGACTCGTTGGAGGTCGATTTAAGGTGATGATGGAGGTTAGATAAAGGAAAACGAACCTAATAGAGGCTAATAGGCGCCGGAGTTGAAAAATGACTCAAAGTTGGGGCCCATTTCATCAAAAAAAAACTAAACGGAGGTTAACTCTCAGTTAGTAAAGAATCACTGTAGGAAAATAAGCTTAAAGTTGAGAGTGACCGTAAACATTTCCTGGGTTGAGATTAACCCCGACTAATAAATAAAAATTGGGATTATTAAAATCCAATAAACCTTTCTAAACCTAAATCTATAATTTACTATAACTTGAAGATCAAGGTCAATGGTTTAGTAATATAATATTGTAAATTGAATTTTAATAATCCAAACTATTAGTTATTAACTTATAATAATCAACTACTATCAATTTGACCGGTAACACACCCAACTTTTACTTTTATTACCAACAACAGTTCCAGTGACATAATTTTCAATTTTTATGTTTGATTTGGACTCGATTCGGTTCGCATCAATACTTATAAACGAAATGAAGAGAAACATACAAGCTAAATTGAGACTAGAATAAATACAAATCGAGCGTAAATATTTAAAATTATGTCACTGTGACTATTTGTTAGGTTAAAAATTATGAGTTTAATAGATTATTATCGGCCAATAGGTAATTGTTTGTATTAATTAAATCCAATTTGCCTATAATATATTTTTCTTTCACGTAATGATGTTCACAAAAGCATCGTATCGCACGTGTTTATTACTTGTTTCGTATTATTAACCAAACCTTTTTTCGTCAATCCCAATTAAACTCATTACAAAACAAAAAAGTTGGCTGATTTCAGAGTTGAGACACTTAACTCTTAAGTAAATTTAACAAGAAAAAAAGGTTATAAAAACTACTTATGTAAAATTTAATAAGAAAAAAAAGGTATAAAAAACTATACATTGTCACACTGATATTATACTTAAATTTACATACAGTCATGTAAAATATTAAATATAATATAAAAATATTAAAAAATTAATAGTATGATTTAAAGAGCATTAATCTGAAAATCTTACAAATTCAATATTAACCAACTTCCAAATGACAACTCTGGGATGATTGAAATAAACTAGTATCATACTCTTTATCAGCATTCTACTTGGTAACCTCTAGTTTCCATCAAAAAGTAAACTTTCTATCAAACTTTTAAAAAATTTGATCTAAAGTTGTATCTTACTATTATGTATAATGATGGGTGACGTGGCAAGGATTGCTCATTGGCAAACATGATGAGGAGTGCATACATACATTTCCTTTTGCTTTCTGGTAAGAATCCAAAAGGCAATAACATGTCATGTATGCAACTGCAATAACAATAATACAAAGTTGAATCGCATGAACACCATGCCATTGTCACCTATACCTTGTGTTTGAGCTTGCTTAACGATATCGATCCTTGTTATGGGTCGACCATGTCAATCTTCTCAAGTCAGACATGAAAAGATCAATGGTATAACATATAACACAACAGACAAGCTAATAAAGATACCTCAAAAAACATAAAAGCATTAGTGTCTTGAACAAGACAAACAAAGATATGCTGAGTGGAGTTATTTATCACTTTCCAATTTGTAATGAGCCAGCTGTTTCACTGAACTTTCCAAAGGTATGATGGCAGGTGGCTATATCTCGCACTAATAACCCCAACGAGATAAAAGTAGCATAAAAGCAAAGAAGAGGTTTTATCGCTAACAAACATGCATCTTTCTTTTAAACAGATTCAATCATCAAACTGTTATAGAAATGGCCATCATTGTAATAAGACCGAACATATAACTATATTTATTCTCGAATTTAATAACTTACATGTGATGGTAGAATCATATGCGTGCAAGTAACTTCTTGCATCCAACAACACCGGTAAGTATTGATATAAAAGCCACTATAGCACCCTGTCTAGAAGCCAAATTCAGTCCACGTCAACGGCTTGGTTACTTGATCTAATATCTTCTTGAAATTTTCATTCAAGTCCTCTAAAGATCCATTATTATCAATCACTATGTCTGCTTTTGATCTTTTTAAATCCAATGGCATCTGGGCGTTATCCTGTTTTGAGCATCTTGTGCAGATGTTCTGTCTCTCGTCATGAGGCGCTTGAGTTGTGTTTCGGGATCAATCCACACAACAATATTTGGGTTTGTCCAACGGTCCATTTTCGCCTCATATAGTAAAGGGATATCAAGAATGATGATTTTATAAACTTCATCCATAATTTAAAGACTTCCCAAAATATTCCATATGAGATGTAAGGAGCAAGAAGCCTACAAAGAAAAAAAAGTTAAGAATTTGCAGTGATAAACTTAGGGTTGCGTGCATAAATGATAAGAAACTTTCGTAACAGCAACCGTCCCACTTTTACAGGAAAAATGAACGGAACATTGAGGGATGTAGTGACAATGATTATAAAAAGAAAGTAATTTGTGGGTAGTGTACCTATTAAGAAGGTGGCGTTTAGAAGGATCACTAAATACAATTTGGCCCAATTTTGCCCGATCAACTTCCCCACTTTCCAGCATATGTCCTCTCCAAAGCTGCTACAAACCTTCCTCCAACCACCTCTACCTTTCTTCAATACATCCTGTGGTGTGAACAACACACAGAATTAACATCTAAGAGATTATTAATAAGCCTTAAAACAACAATATTCTATCATCATTGCCCTCAAATGATTGTTTAAACATCAGCAAAATATTTGGTTTATGGAAATTTCAACTATGGGGGAGAATGAGACTACTTTTGATAATATTAGGTAAAGTCCATTTTATTGAAAAGAAGACAAAGAAACTATCCTTAAGCCTTTTTCCTAAACCACAAGGATCCGTTACCAGGAAACTCATGGGACCCTACCAATTCCTAGCTACCAACGTGATCGGGTAAAATGTAGCTTGCGCTAAGTAGTTGGCCGGGTTAATCCTCAAGTTATCACTTGCAATAACATGTAACCTCTATATTGCTAACTTACAAAACTATTAGCCACTAATATCATCATTGGGTTGTCTATAAAGGCTTTCATCTATGCTGGTCAAAGTTTAAGTTAGCTTTGGTTATTTTCACTACATAGTGTACTTATATCTTTACTAAACAGTCATGTGACATGCTTGATTGTAACTTAGTCTAAATATTAGCCAAAAAAATCACTTCTATTGAGCATGGAGAGCACCACTAACTGTGGAACATGGAGTTTTAAAAAACACATCTACGTTTTAACAAATAGAAGCAAAGGAAGAAAATTTTCTGCATTTGTTTTTTTTTTCCTACGGCATGGAGGTCTGGCTATCAACACACAGGCACCACCATCAATATTCGATTGTTATATGTGTGCAAAACTGTGTAAGTGATCACACACTATCAAAAATCAAATACTTCAGAATCAAGAAGTCCCTAAGTAATTCATACTTACAATTTACTGTTCAATCAATCTAAAGCAATCAAACAATTATATTCAAATCTAGGGATTTAACTGAATTCTTTAACAACTTTAACTAAATTCTTTAACAAGTTTAACTATATTCTCTAACAATTTAACCAAATCCAGAGATAAAGTAGCAGACCAGAGTTTGTGTGTAAGAAAGGGATCTTATCGGGCTATGACATCAGCATCAACGACCGGGACCCCATAGCTTTAAAGAGATTGGAAACAGTACTCTTCCCAGTTGCTATTCCACCTGTCAAACCTATTATCCTCATTTACTCCAAAAACTTCTGCACATAAATTTCTATACCTGCAAGAATGCTATTATTAAGAGGTGAGGCAAAATGCAAAAGATGGGTTGGCTAACGGTTTCAGGGGAAATGGGTCCACATCATAATATGTCATTCAGAAAAGGATCAAACGGGTTGGGAAGGTCAGTAACAAGTTTTTAACAGCATCACACTTTCAAAATATTGAACATTTGGAGACGGTTCCCACAACCAACTTAAAAAAAAGTATGAGCACTCCAAAGTGTTTCATTTCAAAAGATGACAAAAATGAGGGAGATTATTGAAGTTCGAACAGGGCAATCACAAGATAAAAGTTAAATCTGATGGAAAATTTGGTATTCCAACAAGGAAAATGATTAAAAATGATTTCATTTCATTTGGACTCATTGTTTGAATAAAAGAACAGCAAACCAAAAAGCGCACATATCACTATGCAAGGCACATGCATCACATATTCGGAGGGAACTTGAAAAGACATTCAAATGGGAGAATTTTTGTAGAAGACTCATGACGGCACGATTGATAGACAAACAATCACATCATGTCAAATGCATAAGAAACGTTAAGGAACTTGGCCCATGCATGGTTCGGCATTCCACAAAGCCATTATGTTCATGGGTGTGGGGCACAAAAGAATATTGATAATGCCAAGAGGACATGAGTGTGTGTGAAGTTGTGTTGTGCGCGATTTGATACAAGACATGAGTGTTTTGGTCCACGAATACATGGTGTTGTCTGTGATATGATAGAAGACATGAGTGTGTGATTAATATATTTATAGAGTTCTTGATCTAGTAACACATTTGTGGAAGGATGTCTACAAATAAAAGTAGTTTTACTAAAACAAAAGAAGGTGAAAGTATGTTACATTTCGGTGTAGTTAACCCAAACAAAATGACAATATATACAAGTTCCCTCATTTATAAATATAGAGATACACAGCCAAATAACAAACTTGTGATTTTGAGGCCCTAGACTCATTCTAACTAAAACAAAAGAAGTCAAATGCAGAGAAGTGGTACTATTTTATCATGTATGTGTGAATATATATTCATTCTTAAAGTTTAAACTAAAAAAAATTGCCATTCATGGTTTTGTTACTCTTCTTAGTTTGGTTGTTGTTTGCTCTTGTACTTCTATTTATCCAAGTTTCTATGTTTAGGGAGCAAAGCTCACAATCAAGCCAGATCTTGTTTCCTTAAATACGGTTTCTTTGTAACCAAGTTGTAAACCCTAACTCGGATTCTATATATAGTTGATAGGTATATAGTAATCATTAACACCTCAATAAAAGAACACCCTGGTTACTCAAGAGGACATAGGTCATACATTGTGACCGAACCACTAAAATCCTAGCGTTGTGCTTGCTTATTTTTGCTACTTCTTGTGTGTGCGCGCGCTTGTTAAACCTAATAGGCTAGCAGAAAATGCTCAAACTAGTTTATGCATCAAATCAACGCTTTTTTGTTATGAGCACTACTACAAGTGCATATCAAATGCCCTAATTTGTTTCAACTTCCAAGGGTATTGATGAAACTAAATACCTAGAAACAACATAACCAGCAAACATCTAAGATCATGCTTGAATCAGTGAGAGATAACAATAGATTGTGTAAAAGATAAGGAATTGGTTCAATTTATTAAGAGTGAAAAGTAAACCCTAACAATTAACAAATCAGGTTTAACTATAAACAATATTTGAATTGATTCGAGAATCAAGAGTAAAAAGAAACCTGAATTGATTGTCGTTGACGATTGAAGCTTGAGAGTAACGAGATTGGGGTTTTATTGCCGTTGTTTCACCTCGGTAGAAAAAAAAGAGGCTCGAATGAGATGTTGATATATGTATTGTTGTAATTATGGTTGTACCAAATGCTGTTTCATTTGTACCTTACGTAACTAAGGTATATTTCTACGATATTTATGTAATTATTATTAGTATATGAACCTAAGATAAATGCTCTTGTTAGGTCTCCGCATTACACTGTTACTACCCAGTAATGCGAGGGGGTCGTGAAACTATAAAAAAAAAAAACTAAAGTCAAAACATTACGACGAACCTGCATGTTGAAGGTAAAAAAAAAACGAAACATTAGCAACGCTAATAACATTCAAAACTTTATAAATAATGACACCCCTCGCAAACCATTGGCCATGCCGTTGTTAATAACATTTGAAACTTTATGTAAAAAATATAATTATAAAAATTCACATTGTTAAGCACATCGCAAGCCATGTTGGAACTTTATAAAATATTAAAATTTAAAATTTAAAATTATAAAGAAAAACAAAAAAATCATAAGTGTGTAACAAACAATAAATAATAATGACATAAAATATGGATGTAACTAAACTTGAACGCGTTAACAATTAAAATGTGACTATTAGGTAAACTAGTTGATGTATCATGTTGAGCAAAATTTGTAAATTGTATTCTTAACATAAAAATAATTAATTAACATATGAAAGTAAAACAATAGATGGAAAAGAACGAAGTCAAAAATATTTTGTCCATCCATGTTAATTTCCTTTTAAACAATTTAGTTGTACATACAATATGATACATAGAATCTATCATTTTAACAAACTTCTGGTGTTTGTGATGCAGATACGGAAGCAATCAAATGAGTTAAGAATAAAAGTCAATCAAAGACGATAGACTGAACCAAATGTTCCAAGAACAACGTTCTTATATTTTATAAATCAACAAAAACTCGCAACAAACGAAAGCAACCCCTAATATTTATAATAGATCCTAACAACCTAAAGATAAGAATAACTAAATAAATAATATAATAATAAAAAATTAATAATTAAATAAATATTCAAATTCAAACTTGTAAATGCTCATGCATCAGTTTGTTTATGAGGAAAGCACTTGGAGTTGGAATTGCAACAAGGGAAGAGAAAGTATGAGAATTGAAAAAAAATATAATTAATATGCATAATGTGTATTACAATAGAGATATAAAAAGAATTAAAAGTTGCATCTGAGTACCCTATAACTACTCTTAAAACAAAAGAATGTGAAAGTATGTTACATTTAGGTAAAATATATACTAATTCTCCACTTATAAGTAATCTTGTGATTCTCATGCACTACGACTCTTCAGACTAAAACAAGAGCAGCTAAATGCAAAGAAAGTGATACGGTTTTATCAAGTATGTGTCAATATATATCATTCTTACAATTAAAAGAGAAATCAAACAAACAATATGCCCAGTAAATCTAGTTAATGAGAAACCGATATGGTTAACCTGAAAAATGGATTCAGCATCCAAGAATTGTCTTACACAATGCTTCAACTTGTATTCACAAGAAGACTAGAGAAACAAAGATATCGAAACCATTCAATCAAGCTTAAAACGCATAGCATTCAAATGAAGCATCATTATAGCTATATAAAAAAACCTTGGTCATTAACTCATTCACACATCTATTTAAATGATCAGAAAATTGACAAATCTCACACTGCAAAAATGCTAGACAAACTGTTATCCATGTTCTGTTATTCTTTAATTTGGTTATTCTCTGCTAATTGCAGTTCTTTTTCTCTAATTTTATAATGCAAGTGAAGCTGTGAAGCATTACAACATTTCAGGTCATAGCACTAGTTTATGCATCAAATCAACACTTTATTGCTACAAGCACTAATTCAAGTGACAGTGTAAAATTTACCATATATTGTATGTCAAATCTGCCCTGATTAGTTCCAATTTTAAGGATTTGATTCAATTTATTAAGAGTGGAAAGTAAACCCGCAATTAACATATCAGGTCAAACTATTAACAAACTTTGAATTAGTTCGAGAAATCAAAATTAAAAGCTCATAAAAAACCTGAATTTGAGTAGCCTATAGGGGTTTAAAAGAATGTTAAATTCAGATAATCAAAAGTAGTTTTAAATAATGTCCAAGTTCGAATAAGCATATGTAGCGCATCTAGTGTAGTGGTATCATAGTACCCTCCCACGGTACTGACCGGGGTTCGATTCCCCGGATGCGCATTTTTGTACAATTTTGTTTTTAATTAATGGCTAACATGGGACTCTCTAAGAATCTTCCATAACTTCTTAAAACTCTTGTAATCCCTTTGATTTGTTTATACATTCTTAGAATTAGAATGTGAGTCAACTTTATAAATAACGTTATGTATTTGGAGGTTTTGATATTTCCTCCACGTAAACGCATGTGTTGTATTGTGTCTTCCTTTGATTAGTAAATTATCTTATTCATGGCTTGCCTTGATGAATGTAATCGGTCCATCTTGTAGCTTGATATCTCCCATGGTCCTTGCCCCTAGTGTTTAATCCCAAATTGTACTCGACTCATAAACAGCCATTCATATGTCGTATATGTGATCTATAAGTCTAACCAATTATATAAATTGTTATAAATCATTCTTCATAATTATTACAAACCTTGGACATGGTCATATGGGAGATCTTCTTGTGTATATGATTACAACCTTTTTTTTAGGTATCGTATGGTTACATTCTTCCTAGACTAATTTAATTTGTCGTTTATTTATATTCATTTGTATCAAATTAACAAAAAAAAAAAGAGTAGAAAAATTATCGTTTTAGATGGCTTGTTTTAAAGAGAAACTCTTGTAAAATTAGCAATTATGGAGTTTTGATTTTAAAAGAAATAAAAATTGACACCAAACTAGTTTTAAAAAAAAATTCTACCATTTAAGATTTAACATGAATACTGTTGGTTAAGAAATAAGAACTAACGATTTTTGGTTTAACGGCTAAGTTTAGGTGCTCAAGACGGTTAAAAAAGAGTTTTGGATCGAGTCTTACTATGATCAATGAAAAGTTTTCCTTATTGATAAATGTGTAGGTCCCGTCTAGAAAAGAATGAGGACTAAATAACGTGTTAAAATTTATTTGGGTGTTTTTTTTTACTATCTTTTAATTTTTTAACTTTTAAAAAATTAAAAAATTATTTTATAATGTTTAATAATATAATGATTATGATGAAAATAAGTTAATAAGTCGTTAATATTAACTTATTAAAAAAATTAATAAATGAGAAGCAATCCAAACAAGGATGTTGTTAAAGAAAGTGCATACTTGTAATCTTGCGTTTGAATCTTCATCTTCTTTCGATCATCCCCTAAAAATGAACAGAATAATCAACCTACTAAAGAACTGCAAATCACCCACCCACATCCACCAAATTCAAGCTCAGCTCATCGTCCACCACCGCCACCTGTACCTCAACGCTACCGTAGCCCACCACTTCATCACCATCTGCCGATCGTTTTCCCTTTTATCTTCAGCTTACATCCTCTACACTCGCCACCACTCAACACCACACATCTTCATATGCAAACCCTCATCAAATCCCTAAACCCTCGTACCTCAATATCCTTTTACACCCACATGAACAACAACAACATTAAACCCAACAATTACACCTTCCCAATTGTCCTCAAAGCCGTTTCGGACCTTAAAGATCCGAATTGGGCCAAATCGGTCCATACCCGGATCGTTAAATCGGGTCATGTTGATGATATTTACGTGGGTAATACGTTGATGAGTGTGTATGCTTCGTGTGGCGAAATGGGGTTTTGTCACCAGGTGTTCGATGAAATGTCTCAACGAGATGTTGTATCGTGGACGGTTATGATTACGGGGTATAGACAATGTGGGATGTTTGGTGATGCGTTGTTGACGTTTGAACAGATGCAGTATGCGGGTGTGGTGCCGAATCAAGTGACTGTAGTTAATGCTTTAGCCGCGTGTGCGAGTTGGGGTGCTATTGACATGGGTGTGTGGATACATGAGTTTATAAAGAAAGTTCTTGGGATCTTGATGTGATCATGGGTACTTCGTTAGTCGATATGTATGGAAAATGCAGTAGGATTGAACACGCGTTAGCAGTGTTTCTTAGCATGAAACAGAAGAACGGGTTCACATGGAATGCTTAATCAAGGGTTTAGCAATGGGGGAAAATGTTGAAGAAGCTTTATGGTGGTTTTCAAGAATGGATCAAGAAAAGGGTGTAAAGCCTGATGAAGTGACTTTAGTAGTTGTATTATCTGCTTGTGCACATTCTGGTTTATTACAACAAGGAAAAGACATATTTTCTTCACTAATCAATGGGAAATACGGGTTCCTTCCAAACGCGAAACATTACGCTTGTTTGGTTGACCTGTTAGCCCGTTTGGGGCGCTTAAAAGAGGCTATGGAAGTCATCAAGGAGATGCCTTTTGAACCTAGCAGAAGTGTGTGGCAAGCTCTTCTTGCTGGTTGTATGACTCATGGGGAGTTGGAAATGAGTGAGTATGCTGCTTGGAACCTTATAAAACTTGCACCAAATAAGCGCGATTTCTATGTTGTATTGTGTGATTTGTACACTCAGATGGGGAGATTGACTGAATTGGAACGAGTTCAGGTGTTGATGAAGGTTAGAGGGATTAAGAGTGATTCGCGAGCCGCTTCGTTGGAACCCAAATACATGATGTGATGGTAGTTTCATGTGAAGAAGTATTGAGCTAGGTAGTGTTGGTCTGTTACTAAATTGATTATGAATTGATGTATGTTTTAGTGTTAGATTCTACAAGTTCTTTAAGTTGCAATAGGGGCACGACCCGTTGGGCTCGTGATTGGTCTTGGGCTTACAACAGGCTTGTCATTGATCTTGGGTTTACAACGGGCTAGTAGTTGATCTAGGGCTTGCAAATTACAATGGGCTGGTGTAGTTTGGACCCACAAATTAAGAACGTGTGGCATATCAAAGGTTTGTAGAGAAGATGGTTAGCACTTAGCAGTATACATCATGAACGGGTAGTTCATTTTAATAGGTATTGATGAGTTGTGTGGGGTTCGGGCTTAGGCCCTGATGATATCTGGCCCATTAGGCCCATGCCTAAGAAGGTCTAACCCTCTAAGGCTCTAACAAGGGATTCTATCCTCATTCTTTTCCTCAGGATATATCAGTAGCTTTTTTCTCTTTATACTCTCGTTGTATACACACTTATAGAGTTATAGATTATTTACCTAAATATTTGGTTCACTAAGGTTTCTTGATAGCTGTCGATTCTAAACAGAATTATAATTTTCAATAGAACCAAAAATATCACATTATTTGTTTCTACATTTTATTATTTTAATCCTCTCACGTTGTATTCCCGAGGTTACACAATAAGTGAGTGTTTAGTTCACATAATGTTTGGGAAATAATATTTCGGAAGAAACTAGAATATTCTAAAGAAACTACAGAATTGGAATTAAAAAGCTAATTATATAAATATAAATCCCAATGGTCGGTTTCTCCAGGAAACTAATTGAGTTTCACAACTTTGCCACTTAAGTTATGTGATTTACACATAAGTTCACGAAACATCAATTATTTCCATTAAAGACACATAGAAAAGAGACACAACATGAGATAGAGACAGAGAGAAGCGCGAGAGGTGGAGAGAGGCGCGAAGGCAGGGACCACCTCTCGCTGGGCAGCCCTTCGCACGCTTCATGGTTGGTTGAGATATTTTATTGCCAGGTTCATTCTTACCACTTCCAACACCTCCACAAGCCACCAGCATAAAGATTTATTTACCCCGGTGGATAAAAGCAGGTTGTTGGTGGCAACGTCGTCGAAGCTCTAGTGTTGCTCATCGATCTTGATAGGGGTAGGAGGAAAATTAGAATCTTGAATAGGAAGATAAGCACTCAGTTACAAAAAAAACCCCACAACAACGCACGGGGTTCAATTTCTAGTTATCATAATTCAATAATCCTTATACAAGATCCACTCAAAGATGCAAGTTTTAAATATATTGAGAGGGATCCTACGAAAACCATGTTGTTATGTGAAAACTAAAGAAAACCAATAAAACCGATCACATAACTTATAGAATTCTTATCACTACCCTATATATATATATATATATATATATATATATATATATATATATATATATATATATATATATATGTGTGTGTGTGTGTGTGTGTGTGTGTGTGTGTGTGTGTGTGTGTGTGTGTGTGTGTAAATAGGGGTATGAGTCAAATGAACACCGTAACATAGATTTACATATACGTCACACATAGATTATGCATACGTAACCATTTTTCATTCGACATAGTGTTACGACGTAAGGCTCTCCATTCTCGTATTTATGTTCAACATATATGTAACAAATAATTAAGTAACCTTTTAACAATTAAAAAAACAAAAAAATTATGAATTATGTTATTGGTTTTCGTAGTTTTCTTTGGTTTTCGCATAATTATTGATTTTCTAAAAATCTTCCTATATGATAAAAACGAAATGACCATACCAGATTACCAGTACCACACACTATTATAGATTATTTATTTTCTTTTTACTCGTGGCAATCTTTAATACAATTAAATTAATCACGTTTTAAATAATTAACTTGTGATCCCCTCTAAACTTAAAAGTATAGGAATATTTTTCTTTTTGTCTAAAGTTAAATATGCAAATAAACAATCCAAAGTGTGCGCCTCCCAGCATATTAATATATTCACACAAATATATGAATAAATTATGTTAAATTTAATCATACAGTTTTAGAAACTTAGGTAGTTATTGGAATTAATAAATTGGTTATGTAAAAGTTAATGATGAAGTGAAATTTTAAGAATGTTTGTGCAACAGAGTGGATTGCTTGGGAAAAGTGTGTGGAGAGGTTTATGGATATCATGACGTGTTATATAAGCATACAGGCTTTTAGTGAATTATAGACCTTTTACTTTGAAGTATAATGATTGTTTATAAGTCAGGACTCATGACTTTGGTTTGTGTTTTCATATTTGAATTTGGTCATGAATTTTCGGGACTTTTACATAGAAAGTATATTATATGTGTTCATAAACAAGAACATATTAGATATATAGAATTTAATAAAAAGGGTGAAATAAAAGGAAAAAGAAGATACAACTTTAATGAATGTAAAAATTCATGTATTTGCACAACTATGTGTATTGATTGTTGAACGAAATAAAATTTTTTTAACAGCAATTTGATTCAATAAGGACTAGCAAGAAGCTAGCAAGGGGTACATACACCAATAAAAAAAATAAACATTTACATCCCCATTGAAATGAACTCAACTGCTGGTAGTCGACCAAAATATTAGGTGAACGAATAAACTAGTTATGTTTTCTTAAGTTAATGTAAATAAATAAGCAAACATAAACACTTAAAAGAACCGAATATTATTGTTTTTGTTTGTATAAATTTGCTCATGCTTTATTCAAATAAATCATCATATAATTTCAACCGATTTTACTGATTTTACGTTCTAGATTTGAGTCATCCAAAAACACTAAAAACACACCTCACTATAACAAACCCCATTAAACCTAAAACATAGAAACTCTAACCATTGCCAAACATAGACTATTTTCCAAACATAGACTATTTTCCCTAATGTTCCTCAAGAACAACATTACGTTACACCAAAAGTAGTACAACCACCACAACGACAACGTACAACTCACAAAGCAGGCACATCAAACACCTTCACACAAGCAGGTCTCGCCAACACCTCCGCCACCCACGCGCCGACGCACGGCCGCGCGTGGAACACCTTCTTCATCTCCGTCCCCATGAGAAACTTCACCATCGGCGCGTGGTGCAGATCCGCCAAAGAGTACCTATCTCCGCCCAAATACTTGCTCTCCGACAACCGTGCTTCATACACATCAAGCACACGCTCCAACACCTTCTCCTCCGCCCTCACCACCGCCTCATCGGCGTTTTGTCCGAACAAAAACCGCTTCATACACAGCTCCCAACCTAACTTCGTCGTCACCAGTTCAAACTTCTGAGACTCCACCTCCATCCACACCGATTCAACAGCGGCTTTTGCCGGATCGGAGTTTATCAGATCTGTACCTTTACCGGCGTATGTTTGCGATATGTAACGTGTAATCGCCCTTGATTCTGCAATAGCACTACAGATTTAGTTAATCGTTTTATATAGAGGTTATAAGTTGCAACTAACAGATCTGGAATTGATGATCTAGTTATGTAATGACATTTGTGATTTGATTACCGAAGAGTTTGATGTCACCGTCTTCGAACGCTGGAATCTGGCCGAACGGCTGCATATACAGTTATACACACATTTACGCATGAAATTGATAGAAGGTGAAGAATCGTATACATGTGTGAACAGATGAATTAGTGTATGAGTTGAACTTACGTTTCGTGAGAGGATGTGAGGTCGTTTGTGTTCGCCGGAGGCTAGATCGACGGTGATGAGCTCGAAATCGAGGTCTTTCTCGGCGAGACAAAGGAGTACACGAAAGGTTGCGGTGGAGAGCAATGAGCCGTACACTTTGATCGCCATTGTAATGGTGGATGAATCAACAGTGTAGCTGAAGTACTGAAGTTTTGACGACGACGACGATGATGCATGAGGGATTGGATGGGTATAAATAAGAAATTTGGGGAGTTAGTTGTTGATTTACACGCATACAGTGATGTGAGAATAGTTTCGTACCCAATTTAGTCGCTTACTAAAGCATTAATTTTAGTAACTATATCGTTTAAATAAATAAAATATCAAATAAAATGAAATTTTATTAATTATATAACGATATTATCATATAACATATGATTGAAATTACGTATAAATAAAGATTATAAATAATAAAATAATGATATTTTAAATAAATAAAATATCGAATAAAATAAAAATTTATTAATTATATAACGATATTATAATATAAGATATGATTGATATTATAATCTTTTGTTTTAGTTTTTAATAAAGAAACGATTTTAATAAATCTTATTTTTAAAATTTTTTAAACTTTTTCACAATTTTAATAAATTTTTGTTTATAACAACTTTACTTTTTAAAAAAATTTAATTTTAAATATTTGTATTTTTTAAAAAGTTTGATGTGTTAGAAAATTTACATATTTTACAAAATTTTGTTTCTTAAAAATAATATTAAAAAAGATTATTTTAATTTATTTAAAACTATTTTAATCTAAAAAATTATTAAATAATATTATTAATAATTTATATGATTAGTTAATAGGAGATAGAACCGAAAATTTTTTGATGAGAGGTAATGTGGTGTTGGCACATGTCTTGCTTATTTACCCTTTTATTAGAGTGTGAAGATTCAAAGTAGGTTTTTTTTATTTCTTTTTAGATGAGCGTGTTTTTCATATTATATGAAATAGTTGTAAATAGTTAGTAGTGAAAGAAAGAAAAAATGTTATAATTTTTTAAAATTGCTGTGAGTGAAGAAAGAAGAAAAAGTAATGATAAATGTGTAAAAAAAAATATATTTAACTAAAAATTTTAAAAGTAATATTTTTTTTGTGTAATTATAGAAGTGGGGAGTGATGCCCCCAGACCCAGGTTAGCTTCGCCTATGCTTATAGATTAAATATCTACCTACTCATGTTTGGTCTAGTGATATGATAAGAGTGTGATGTTTCGGTTATCTCTCTTTTCTTTAAAGTTAGCAATCTATTATTTTCAAGAATGATGTGTCTATTAGTCTTATTGATTGCATGCATAAGATTTTTTTATGGGATGCTTGCTTCTAGAGTAACATATGTGTTACGGAAGGTAGTGGATGTGAGCAAAGAGCATAGGTTGAATGTCGGAATATCTTCGATGCATGGACATATCATCATTAATGAGGTACAACCCGGGGCTAAGAAGGTGAAAAAGAAATGTGTTTTCTTCAAGATTGATGTAAAAAAACATTTTAACTTCTTAAAGTGGAATCCTGAAAGTACCTTTAGTGCATAAGGTGTAGGAATATGTGTGTCCTTCCTTTTGTGGTTAACAATTTTATGTTTCATAGTGAATAAAATATGTGGATTTAGAAATAAACTTAAAGGATGTGTGAATTTGATACGTATCCTCAAATCAGGTCAACTCAACTAGTCGATTACTAGAAATAGGGTCAACTGCATTAGTCACTTACCTGAGATAGAGGAGCTAATCGTGGGTCACCTGAGATAGAGGAGCTAATCGTGGGTCACCAAAAATAGAGGAGCTAATCGTGGGTTACTAGAATTAGAGGAGCTAATCCTGGGACAGTTTTACATTTCTTGTTTTATAGTACTTTAGAGATGTAGGGAGGGGGATATCGATGTTTTGTTTATCAACTAGGATTTTACCTTTGTAATTGGAGATTTAGCCTATCTCGAATCTGGCTGTTTATCCTTAATCTAAGCTTAAGATTTCCGGTATCTATCATTGTTCCATTGCCGGGAACATTTTGATGGCACCATCTAGCTGGAGTAACCTCGAAGGCAGCGACACTCACCCTAATCTTGTAGTTGCCCAATTAGCCGAAATTGCATCCTGAATCAGGTCCATAGTGTTGTAATTGAAGAGTGATGTTGTAGGAATCAAGGAGGCTTGGATGGTCAAGAAGCTTGACTAGAAAGCTAAAGCTGACTCAACAAGCAAAAATGAGAATTCATTTGCCACTATAAAACTTGAAGACGTTAATGCGATGGTAGAAAAAGACATGGGAGTTCAAACTTTAAAGGTGGAACCTGTAGCTATCGGTTATGAATCAAGTGAATTTCAAGTAGATCATTGGTTGAATGCCATCCATTCTAATCCGGGCAATAAAT
Source organism: Flaveria sonorensis (assembly GCA_025506505.1). NCBI lineage: Eukaryota > Viridiplantae > Streptophyta > Magnoliopsida > Asterales > Asteraceae > Flaveria > Flaveria sonorensis. The sequence continues at coordinate 63,905,126 of CM046424.1, read as the reverse complement.
TCAAGGCAACTCATATCAGGGTTCCAGATTCCATGGCAGAAGTTTCAACCATAGGGGTGCCCCAAACACATACCGAAGAGGGTGTTTTACCTACAAAAGCTTTAGAGCCTTCCTTGGGACCTAAACAGTGGAATAAAACATTTGTTTCATTACAGCAATCGTGTTATCTCCACCCACCTGAAAATGAAAGAGAGTTCCCTATTTCTGATTTGGTCGGGTCTTTTGAAGCTTTAAAACACAAGAAAATTGTCCTGTTGTGAAAAACTCTTCAAGTTTAAGGTGGGAATTCCTTGGGTGGAGGGGCCAAGATACAAGGCCAGGCTGGTTGCAAAAGGTTTCACATAAAAGGCAGGCATAGATTATAATGAAATTTATCGTCCTGTTGTGAAACATTCTTAAATCGGGGTCATATCGTCGTTAGTGGCTATTTTCGATCTTGAATTGGAACAACTCGATGTAAAGACAACTTTCCTTCATGGAAACCTTGAAGAACTGTTTATATGAGGCAGCCTGAGGGGTATGAAGTACAAGGCCAAGAAGACAAGGTGTGTCTGTTGAAAAGGTCTTTATATGGCCTCAAACAGTCTCCAAGACAATGGTATAGAAGGTTTGATAAGCATGTGTTAGCTAATGGATTTATGAGAAACATCTATGATTCTTCTGTCTATTATAAGGAGTATATACCAAGTAAATTTGTGTATCTACTGCTTTATGTAGATGACATGTTGTTGGCATGTAAAGATCAGGATGAGATCAAGGCCACAAAGGCTATGTTGATGAATGAATTCGAGATGAACGAACTTGGGCCTGCTAAGAAGATACTGGGGATGGAAATCACTTGGGACAGAAGTTTGAGACACTTGAAATTATCTCAATTCTCTTATATAAAGAAGGTATTGAGTAAATAGAACATGTTGAAGTGTAAGGCTGTTAGCATTCCTGTAGCTATGCATTTTAGATTGTCTATGATGAAGGCTCCTTAAACTTTGGAAGAGAAAGAGTATATGAGCAAGGTACCATATGTGAATGTGGTGAGTAATCTTATGTATTTGATGGTATGCACTAGGCCTGATATTGAGTATGGAGTTAGTGTTATCAGCAGATTTCTTTCTGATCCAGGGAAGCTTCATTGGGAAGCTGCTAAATGGGTGTTGAGATATCTTAATGGTACTCAACAAGTTGGTCTTTGTTTTGGTGATGGCAAGTCTGGTAGAAATGAAATTGTTGGTTATGTTGATTCAGACTATGCTAAGGATCTAGATAGAGGGATATCCATCACTAGATACTCTTTCATGGTTTTGAGGAATACTGTAAGTTGGAGAGCTTCGTTGCAGCATGTGGTGGCTTTGTCATCCATGGAGGCTGAATATATGGCGCTGGCTGAGGCTGTTAAGGAGGCATTGTGGTTAAAGGGTTTTGTTGCAGAACTTGGTATTGAGTTTGACTAAGCAGTGGTGTTATGTGACAACCAAGGTCTAGTACAGTTAACTAGGAATGCAGTTTTTCATGAAAGAACAAAGCACATTAATGTGAGGCTACATTTTATTCGAGATATGGTTAGTTCAAAGGAGATAGATGTGCAGGAGGTTAGTACGAATGATAATGTTGCTGATGTGTGTACAAAGTCGTTGCCTGGGGTTAAATTTCTCAATTGTTTGGTTGACTTCTACTTCAAGGTGGAGATTGTTGTTGTGTGTGAAGATAAAGTCAAGAAGTGGAATTGGTTATAAGTGTAGGGACTAGAAATGTCAATTTTGTATTCTTAGTTCACTTAAGTGTAACTAAGTTGTTAATTGTTAGTTAGCAATTAGATTAAGCGTATAAAGCATAAGGATGAGATCGGCTATTGAGAGAGTTCGATCAAATCAATTCGGTGTTCTTGATGTTCATTGTTCTTTCACAATCATACTAAATCGTATTGAACGTGTTTTGGTTCTTGTTGATTGTTATTCGATTAGTTCGCATTAATCTTTGGTTTAACAAAGTAAATTAATAAAAATATGACTGTTAGTTTAAATTCGAATGCGACTACACCAATGCGATACTTTACTAGAGTTTTGCCCATAAAGAGTTAAAGACTACCTTACGGTCGCTACAATACTTTTGGACGACACAAAATTATTTTCTAGATCCATATATGAAAGACTAGTTACTAAATTTAATGCAGTTACACCAATGCATCTATCCCTTACAACCAATAAACATGAATCACACGTCTGACGTCTTCTCAAATAATTTCTTCTATAAAAAGTCCAAAATTTCTTCTAGAACAACTTACAACCAATAAGCATGGATCACGTCACCTCAAGACATGTGCTCATACCAATTTTATTGTCTTTTGGTGTTTTGTATTTTTCTTATTTGTATTACAAAGCTGTACCTAACTAGATTTTATTTACCGAAGAGCTTATAGCGTAATGATACCAATGTGTTAGGATTAATATCTCGCATTAAGGGTTTAGAGAAGATATAGATTTAGAAGTATGCTACAGAATGTGTTAGAGTGGTATCTCACATGAAGGGTTTCGTGATCTTTTACTTTTATAATAGTTATCATGTTTTTTAACATTAATTTTCACAACATATTGTTTTCTTAAATTCCACACGTACCTTTACGACATTCTTAATTTCATTTAAGTTTTTATGTAAATGACCCCGAGCAATCACCCCTAGTTATCTTTAAAAGGTTTGCCAAAAAAGACGGAGATGTAGGAGGTAGTTGGTCATCTTTTCTAAGACGTGCTTTTTTATTACTTTTTAACTAGTTTTTGTTTAAAGTGGCAAATAAAAAAAAGAAAATAATATCACCATGTTGCCATGTTGGCTCTTTTTTAGTTTTTTCTAAGGTTTATGCTAACATTGTTTTATTGTTTAAAGTAGTATGTACCACAGACAGAAAGTTGAAATAATGATATACCTTCAATTATTCGTTCATTTCACAAAAGACGATTCTTTTCCTATAAAGCCATCCAGAGTGTGAGTATAAATTAAGGTCATGTATTTGAATGGTATGCTAGTGAGTACAAATGAAGATATGTATACATGTGTAAATGAACCATGAGTATATTCATGAGTGAGTCTTGCACTCACTAGTCATGGATGTCTAGATGAGAAACAAATGAAGTGGTGTGCTAGTGAGTGTGAACCAACTAATATGACATTAACGCCCCTTTTATTCACGAAGCAGGCCTCTTGGCTTGAAAGCTAATGGTATTGTTATAAATACTAGTGGAATTGTGAGTGTTGGTGTGACTTGGTTTTGAAGTAAAATCATATCGAAACGTAAAAAAATAAGATTGTCAAAACGATATAACTAGAATAATATAAAACATTATATACACAAAAGTATAAAAAATCAAATATTGACCCGACTTGGTTTTGAATATTTATATCAAAACATAGGAAAAAAAATAAAAATTTCTCCACGAATTATTCATAATTCTATAAAATTTATATGAAAAGTAGATAAAATTAAACACGTATAGGACTATATATTCAAATTTTATTAAATATTATATTTGAAAAAATAAAAAAACAAATAATTAAAAAACTAATTATAACATTAAAATATTAAAAACTAATAAGCTATGTAAAAATTACTTATACTTATGATCTTAGAATAAAAGGTTCGGTTTCTTTTAACTCTTACTAAAAACAGTATGTTAGATCGTAAAAAGGTGTAGTTTTATTTTTACAAAGATGTGACATAAATCACTTATTTGATATAATAAGGTGCTTTAAAACTTTGGGTAATAATGTCTTAACCATCTACTCGTTCTCTTTGGCTTATCTAGACATGCAAACACCGTTGGACTTATCACTGTGAGAAGTGGAAATATTTTACTATGACCAATTGACCATACTCAATATAAGAAAAACAGTATAGTTTTGTAGAGTGAGACAAAAGGTAGGTAAGATAAAAAGCAGTAAGTATTATGTTGTTATAACATAATGTTATTTTATGTATGAGGAGTTGATATTAATAAAATAAAAAGAAACTGTAACATAATAGTAATCAAGTTTAAAAATGTTTTAATTTAGTTACTCATATATGTTTTTATCAAATTGGATCATTAAGCGATAAAATCGAGTCATCATTAAATTTTCTTATGTCAAGAAAGTAACGGTGAAGAAAACATATAGGTCAGAATTTTCAATAAATAAAATTATATTAAATATAATAAAAATATGTTAATTATGAAAAAAAAAAAAGGTACCTAAAATTTACGTTAACGTTCCATATCAGCATCAAAAGATAGAAAAAAAATATTTCTAATTGAAACAAAAAGTATAACATGCTAAAAAAACGTATTAAGACTTTTAATTTATATAAAATATAAAAATTGGGTGATCTAATTGGAACACTTTTAAAACTTGGGTTACCCAATTGGAACACTTTTGAAAATCCGTTACTATTTTACAAAGTTACCCCTAAAATAAAATATGGTGTTGTGTTTAGTCTTACTTAAAATATGATATATGATGTAGATTTAGGTTGGATTAAATAGGATTAGATTAGGGCGGTAAAAATATTGTAAACCAGAACCCATTTGGGATGTTTTGTCAACAATGATCGAAATGTTAGGGTTCTGCTATTTGTTGCAGCATTGAATGTAGCGTTGTCATGGTATCAGGTCTGAGATATTACCCGAGTAATTCATGTATTCACAACATGTATGTGTGCCTCTGATCTTCATCAATATGCTTGATCAGATGTTTTAATGCTATTGTCAGTACATGTTAATGCTTGTTGGTCTTATACTAAAGGGTATGGTTTTGTACAAGCATTGTTCATTGTTAGATTTGTGGTTCTAACAAAAGTTTTCTATTGAGTCGCTAACTATTGTTCCGCTTAACAACAAACCAAATCGACCAAGTTGGGACAATGGGTAGGTCGCGTGCTAGACTGCCTTGGTAGTTACTAGAATGGTTAAATGTTGCATTTGGTGGTAACTGGAATGGTTAAAAACTAACATTGTGTTTGGTGCATTCATTAACATTCTTACGTTATATCATTTTACGATTCAACGCCACCGCACAACACGTGAGTCTTATCAACTTGTTGTATCTTAATGTCCCACTATAATCTCATCAAATTGAGCTTATACTAATCAAACATACACCCTACAAACCTTCAACCACTTCATAAATAACACCTTTACTAGGCACCCATCCCCTTCAACCACTTCATAAATAACACCTTTACTAGGCACCCATCCCCTTACATATGGTTAGCAAAATGTTATTCATAACAATAACTGGTTCATCATGTCCCATCACTCACAAACAAGCACACAACCCTCAAACCAATTCTCATCACCCCTACCTTCACTTAGGAAGCATCGAACGCGACCTTCGTCCACGCAGGCCTCGACAGTATATCGAGGCCCACGCGCTGACATGAGGTCGCGCGTCAAACAATCTCTTCACCTTCGTCCCCATCAAAATATGCACATTCGGAAGGTGGTGGAGATCCGCGAGCGTGAACCTATCTCCCCCCAAATACTTACTCTCCATCAACCGCGACTCGTACACATCCAACACATCCTCCAACTTCTTCTCATACTCCACCACCACCTCCTCATCAACCACCAGTCCAAACATCTGCTTGAAAAACAACTCCCACGCCAACTTCGACGACGTCGGGTCAAACTTCTGACCTTCAACCTCCATCCACACCGTCTGTATCGCCAATCGCTTCGGATCATCAAACACCAGATCCGTCCCTTTGTTTGCGTAAGCCTCGGCTACGTACCTCGTAATCGCCCTTGATTCTGCATCAAATCACTCAACATGAGCCCTAGAAACAAAATTTGTTACTACTAAACGATCACTGATTGATTGATACAAATTACAATTTACAAATCATATGTACCGAATAGCTTCAAATCGCCATCCTCAAGCACTGGAACTTGACCAAATGGCTGCATTAGATGCATTAAATGATTGATTCATATATAAACGTATTAGATCTAGAGGTTTTTCAAGCATACAATGGATTAACCATTGAGAAATGTAGTGATGGAGATTACTTACGTTGAGAGCAAGGAACCGAGGTGTCTTCTGCTCGCGAGTGGCGAAATCGACTGGAACGAATTCGAAGTCGAGATCCTTCTCGTAGAGAGCTGCCATAGCGCGAAATGCGGGGGGTGAGCCTATGATCCCGTGTAATTTGAGCGCCATTGTAGGTGAATTGCAGTGATTGTTTTGTTGAAAATGGTAGGTGATTGAAGGAGATGATGATGTTGCAGGTTGTAGAAATATAAGTTAGTTGATATAGCATGTGGTTTTTGGACTTTGGAGTTGTGAGTGTAAATAACAATGTTTTGAAGTTCTGAAACCGGCCATTTCGATGGATTCAAGAAGTTGAAACAATATTAATTGTTGTCATGATTTTGTAAATTCGTATGGCATTATGAAATTTCATTATAAAAATTTATCGATTATTATTATTATTAATAAAATATTATGAATTTTGTTGTGTTGTGGTGGTGATTTATTTCATGTCATAAAATTTAGAAACTATTGTTTATAATAGAAGTCTTGCAGCCTTTTAAAAGATGATATGGAAACTTCAACAATTTCTCCTAAATTAGTTCCTGTAGTTATGTGTATTCAAGAGTAGTTAATTTTGTTATTGACTTTCCTATTTTCTTGTTTTGTAAATCTGTATATTATACAATGTAATCTCTCAAAATCAATAGAGAGAATTTTATTATCACATGGTATCAGCCTAATCCGGTTTATGCCAAATGGCTCCTTCGTGACCAACAGGCTGTCTTTATTCTCAATTCTTCTTTAACTGAAGAAGCCGTCGCCGAGATTCTGGGTCTTTCCACGTCTCGTCAGATCTGGATTGCTCTTGAGGCAGCCTATAGCAACGCTTCTTTGGAGCGAATGCATCTTTTGCGTGATAATCTTCGATAATTAACCCGTGGCTCTTCTACCGTCGTTGCGTTTGGCCGGAAATTTAAAGCTATTTGTGACCAGCTCTCTGCCATCGGTCATCCGGTAAGTGACACAGACAAAACCCACTGGTTTTTGTGTGGTCTCGGTCCTACGTTTGAGAGTTGGTCTACGGCTATTCGTACCACTCGGGATCCTCTCTCATTTCGGGATCTTCTTACCAAAGCTGAAAGTCAGGAGCAATTTCTCAACACTTTGCACCCTACCACACCTGCTCTTGTCGCATTTGTTGCCCACCAACAGCCTTCTCGTTCTCGTGGCTCCAACTCCAACCGACCCCATCCTGCTTCCGGTGCTTCTACTCGTTCAAACAACCACTCCCCCAGGTACTCCAACGGGTCAGGCAGACCACCTCACTGCCAACTGTGTCGGACCAACGGCCATTATGCCAACAAGTGCCCGAAACTCTCTTCTTTTGTAGCAGCCGCTTCTGGTGATGAGGGTCTCGCTCGTGCTTTCCACCCTCAATGTCATGTCTCCAGTGAAGGACCCGACTGGACTGCGGATACCGGGGCTGATCGTCACATGACGGACTACACTGGTAAACTTCATTCTTCTTTGCCTTACACGGGTTCGTCTTCTGTTGTATTTGGTAATGGACACTCACTTCCCATAACTCATAAAGGACATGTTTCACTCACTAAGAATGTGTCTCTGAATGATGTTCTAGTGGTCCCCTCCATCACCAAAAATTTACTCTTAATTAGCAAGTTGACTAGGGATTATCCCATTGATGTTCTTTTCTCAGACACGTTTTTTATTATTCAGGACCGGAAGACAAGCCAGCCTCTGGCTCAAGGTCGGCGTGAGAACGGTCTTTACGTGCTTCGGGATAAATCTTTTGCTTTTGTTGCTTCTGTTTCTTCAAATAAAGTCTCATTTGAGTTGTGGCACAATCGTTTAGGGCATGTTGCCTATGACATTATTTCTATTTTAAAGAAACATGGTTGTTTGTCTTTTACTTCTATTTTGCCAAAACCAAATATTTGCTCACCTTATCAACTTGCTAAGGCCCGTAAATTACCATTTAATTTAAATGACAAACGTGCTTCTCATCCTCTTGATCTCGTTCATTGTGATCTATGGGGACCGTCGCCTATCACTAGCAAAGATGGCTACAAGTATTATGTTGTATTTGTGGATGATTATTCATGTTTTTCGTGGTTATATCCACTTAAATTAAAAACAGAATTTTATATCATCTTGCAATCTTTTTTGAGTCTTGTACAAACACAATTCTCACGGAAAGTAAAAGTTTTTCAAAGTGATGGCGGCTCAGAGTTTGTCAACCAATATGTACGCAAGATCTTTGATGAAAATGGCACATTTCATCGCTTCTCTTGTTCGTACACTGCACCACAAAACGGACGAGCCGAACAAAAACATCGGCATATAGTCGAAACGGGTTTAGCTATGCTCTTTCATGCTCGCATTGCCGCCTCTCATTGGGTCGATGCGTTTAGTACAGCCATGTGACCTGTGACACCCCATATATATTTTTTCGATTAACATCGTAACTCCATAAACTACATTTTTTTCTCTAAATGGAAGTAATAATAATTATGATAATTATTACTAAATGCTATGCTAACCTAAAACAAATAAAAACAAATTAAGGTTCAACAAAGTAATTAACACTAAATTAAGGGAGTTAAAGTGTAGTTTGTTTAAAATTCCTATTAAATCGAAACCTCCTCTCCGAACCTCCCTTTTAACCCCGAAAACCTGCTGCCTCTCCTCTCCCGTAACCCTAGTGCAGCCGCTACAAGTCTCCCTCGATAGCCTTCTGCTCCTTGCGACTTTCGGTTCGTAACGCCCCATCGCGAGCAGCCCCCTTACGTCAACCGGAGCCCAAGTCCGCCGACGTTTCTTGGCAGCTTCCTTCTTGGTGGCAGCAAGCTTTCGATTATCAACAACCTCCCCGGAAATCGCGAGAAGCAACCGAAGCAGCCCAGGTCGGTACGATTTTCCTCTTTCGTTTACTCGTGTCCGTTACGATACGGTTTCGGGTTTCGGTTATGGTTATCGCGTATGTTGGTGTTTGGGGTTCAAGGGGTGTGGTAATTGATATGTATACATATATACGTGTGTACAGTGCGTTGTGGGGGTGTTTTTGCCATTGAATGTGTCCTCGGTGGTGCATGCGTAGGCATGTGTAGTGTGTGCTCCTGCATGTGTGTATATAGATATGTATGCGTGTGATTATGTATGTGGTGTGCGTCCGAATATGTGTAAGTATATGTGGTATGCACGTGGGTGTGTGTAAGGTTTGTCATGCATGTGGGCAGTGACGTGTAGGTGTGTATGAATGGTTGGGTGGGTCCTTGTGGGTTATTGCATGGTGTGTAATGGGTGTGATTGTATGTAAGTATGTATAGCGGGCGCATGGATGTATAAACATCCAATATGGAAGGCGCATGGGCATGTGTCGAAGGTATGTGAATGCTAGTGGTGTTGGTGTGCGACTGTACGTGTGTGTTCTTTGTGTATAGATTTCTGCGGTGCACATAGGTATTTATATGGATGCATGCATGGATTGTGTTTCATGTGTATAGGTCATGCACCATGTGCATGTGTTCTACATTTGAATCGGGTATGCTTAATGAAGTGGGATGCATTCGGTGGGTTTTGGCATATGGGTTGGTACATGTCATGTGGTGGTGGCGGCATAAAATATATATATATATATATTGCATATGTGAGTATGTATGCATGAATGGTTGCATGTGTATGTAATGTATATTATGTATGTGTGTATAGTATATATTGTGTGGTGTTATATAAATATATATTAAATGTTATGCTAGGTTTGTGCGTGGTATATATACTTTGTCGTGTGCGTGTGGGAATGGGATATTGATAACCAACACTGTAACCGAACCGTGAACGCGAAACCGTACAATCTATTATTAATATTTAATATTTGATTTTAATTATATAATAACCGTGCATTCAGGTTGTTCGGAATCCTAATTCTTCGTGTTCGCATTTACTAATTTCTGTGCTTTCAAGGTGAGTTACAGCCCCACTTTTCATTCTATATTCTCTTTTGGGGGAGAGAAACATGTTGTTTTCATATACTGTTCGTTACTTAGATTTGTAATACTGCATATACTTGTGTACTATGGTGTTACCACTACGCCTCATTCGGACCGTTAATATGGTAGTAGCGAGGTGATTGTTAGTAGATCTACTGGGTTTGACAAACCCCACCCGGGCTAGTCGCGCTAGCTTGACTGGAGGTCGAACGGGTGAATGGTTAGCCTGTTATACAGTGTTGTGGTTTGGTACCCACAGCCGGGGCATTCATTACATTACATTACTGTCAGCTCGGTCGCGAAATTCATACACATAGTGACTTGTAGTAGGCTAGCTACCTACTGATATGCTTTGATTACTAAATCTGATTTTCAATGTTGATGATTACTGTTTTCTGTAAACTCTGTGAACTTACCAACCTTGTGTTGACACTTTAGCATGTTTCTTTCAGGTTCGCAAGACTCGCACGCTTAGGATCATCATTCATACATTTATCATCTCACGTGATTTAACGACAACTTTTAAATGAATTTCCTTTATTTATTTGCGCGTGTTGCGCCGGTGAAAGATTTATGATTTATTTATGCTTCCGCAACTGCTATTACATTTACGTTAATAACTTTGCCTTGGAATATTTTAAACGTTAACAAGTAATTATGTTTTGTAATTAACGTGTCGTTTGGTGTAACTAGTGGCTGAGATCCTGGAAGTCATACGCCTAACGGTAATACCCCGTTTGTGGAAATTGAGGGTGTGACATGACCTCTCGTATTTTTCTAGTTAACGTTTGTTTAACGTCGTTATCTCTTGTAAGGGTTATTTATTTTGGGTTATTAATGCAAGTACGAGGTTTCATTTGTAAGTTCTTGATGAAATTAAACAATTGGATAATTAATAATAACAATAATAATAATAATAATAAAATAATGTTAATAAGTATTAAAATTATTATTAATAAAAGAAAAATAAGTTTTATAAATTTAAAAACTTGTAAATATATGACTTGTACATAAAATAACAAAAATATAAATTACAGGGGCTAAACTGTAATTAATTTAAATTGAAACTTAAACTTTGGTTTAAATTAACAAAACATAAACCGCAGGGACCAAATGTGTAACATTTTAAAACCCAACCCCCCAACCCCTCATCCCCGTATTTCCGGCGACTACTCCGGCCGCTCTCCGGCCAAACTCCGGCGGCCCTTAAACCCATTAACAACCCATTTTCAACCCTGAAACGGCCGACCATAATGTTGTAGCCGTTGGACATCAATTCGATCGAATTAACACTATAAAACAGAGGGCTAATGCTCTCGACATCTCCTTTTCACTATCTGAGCACCCAATTTCATCAAACACACACACACTCATCGAATTAGTCAATCAAGAGCAGTCGCGACTTGTCCGAACATAAGACCATCAAGAACAACATAAAACAGGTAATTAAGGGTGTCTTTGAGTCGATGTTACATGGGGAAGAAAAGCCCCAAGGTTAATTCCTGATTCAACCTCGAATTGAGGTTCAATTGGACGGATTTCGAACTAGGGTTCTTGAACCCAAATTGGGAAATTTCCGGAAAAAGGCTTTTAAAACTAAAATTTCATTTCATAACACCAGTTGGGCCTTAGCCCAACCGGTTTAAAACAAAAGAGGCTAGGCAGGAGGTCCCGGGTTCGACCCCGGCCCCCTGCCAATATTTTTTTAAAAGGTTTTATTTAACTTTAAAATTTCAGGAAATATTCTAAATATTATTATTAACTATATAAAAATTATTTTTAATCATTGTATTTGAAATTCACCCTAGAAATTCTTATTCTTATTATAAAACAAACAAGAAGTGTTATAAAATACCATCTATTATCAACTTGAAATTGTAATAAATCTCATCTAATTTTTAAATAATTTTAATTTAATAAATTCTTATTGTTATAAAATTTAGTTACAAAATTGGTTTGTATATATTTTAAGAAGATAATAATATGTACATATTTAGAATGTACACTTATTGTGATAATTAGTTTAATCTTTTAAATCTATAAAATTACTATTTTATTAAATAGTAAATAACGACCATTTGATAATAAAAATTTATCTTTTATTAATAATGCTAAACATTAAAATTCTTATTTAAATTATTTAATTACCCAAAATAATAATAACTTACATCTATTTATTAACATGAAAACAATGGACAAATGATTTATAAGTATAACACCAAAATCACTATGATTAACTTATTACGACGTTCCATTTAGGTTGAACGTAATCGAATCCTCGGCATCTTATACAAGACTTCTTATTTGTTATCCTTATTAGTCAAGTGAGTTTTTCTATATTCCTTTTATATATTTTCACATTTTGGGATGAAACATGTTAACCTTATGATAAATGCACTTGTAAACTCGTTTGAATCTTGTAAACAGTTGGGCAATTCTTCTTATTTGTCGTGGTTAGTTGAACTCTTGTAATTACCATGTGATGACTATAATATGTACAATCATTAACTATTGCTAGCCTAGCGACGTCATAGATCTATAGACCTGACAAGCCTACTTGGTGTTAAACCAAGTACACTTAGCTAATCGTTTAATCTTATAATCTTGTAATCTGTCAAGGTTTGATTGTTACATTTGTTCATCCATCCCTAGTTACTTTATTCAATAACCTATGACATGAATTGCCATCTTTTATATATATTTATGTATGAAAACTATGGAAAACTCACCAACACTATGTTGACCTTTTAATTTTAGTATGTTTCAGGAAATGATACTGTTAGCATGCCTTGAAGACATACATACATATAGGATTGGACCTAGACTAAAATAAAAGACATTGATCATTTTATGACTTTAAATTTCTTATGTATTGTTGGATGTTTGAACTTGCTCTATTTCTTTATTGTACGTCATGAATATTGATCTTTAATAATATTGTCATTTTAAAATTAGCGTTGTGTGGCATGAACAATCTTAACCCTCACATCTCGACGTTTCTGCCGTTAAGGTTGGGGTGTGACAAGCCACATATATCATCAATCGCTTACCTAACAAGGTTCTAAACGCTAAATCTCCCTTTGAGGTGCTTTTTTCTACTAAACCCGTCTACACCAATCTTCGAGTTTTGGATGTTGTGTCTACCCGTACCTACGTGACTATGCCCCACATAAACTTGCACCTCGTAGTCTCCCTTGTATCTTCATGGGCTATGCTCCGCAATACAAAGGCTACAAGTGTTTTGATCCTACATCTTCTCGTATGTACGTCACTCGTCTTGCTCGCTTTAACGAGTCATTTTTTCCTTACAACAGTGACTGCTCTCCTACCAATTTCGCTACTCTCTTTCTGTCAACTTTCCATGAACCTTTACACCTTTCTCCTACCAACCCATCACCCACCCCTCCTATTTCTACACCCACCAACATCCCTACACCTGACTCACCATGCTCTCTATGCAAAAATAACCCTACTACCCACCTGCTACCCACTGCTGAACCATCCCCTGCTGACCCGCCCTCACCACCTGCACCATCCCCTTCACTCGATAACCCACCATCACCCTTCACAACCACTCCCTCGTCTGTTGCAGCCTCTCCTACTGCTGACAAACTGCCCTCCCCTTCGCCTCCTATTGCTCAACCCATAGCAGCATCCTCACACCAATGGTGACTCGTTCTAAGGTCGGTACTTTTAAACCAAATCCAAAGCACACCTCCTATATTGTTCAAGCCGTGTACTCAAACCTTCATGCAACTCTCTTAACTGCCACTGACCCTAAAGGTTTTAAAAGTGCTTCCAAACATGTTCATTGGATGGATGCCATGCACTCCGAGCTTCAGGCTCTTCGTCGAAATAATACGTGGTCTCTTGTTCCACGTCCTCCATCCACCAATGTTGTCGGTTCAAAATGGGTCTACCAAACCAAATACCATTCTGATGGGTCGTTGGATCGTCACAAGGCCCGTTTTGTAGCTCAAGGTTTTACACAAATCCAGGGTCTTGACTTCATACATACTTTTAGCCCGTTGTAAAGGCCTCCACCGTTCGCATCGTCCTTTCATTAGCCGTCATTAACGGTTGGTCTCTCCACCAACTCGATGTGAACAATGCCTTCCTCAACTGGTCTCTCTCCGAAACAATCTACATGGAGCATCGTTCATCCAAAATTTCCATCTCATGTTTGCAAACTTAATAAGGCTCTTTACGGTCTCAAACAAGCCCCTCGGGCTTGGTTCCATCGTCTAAGCTCCTTCCTCTTGTCCTTCGGCTTCTCTTGCAGCTGTGCCGATCCATCCCTTTTTGTCTTTCATCAAGGAGACTCTCTTATGTATCTGCTCGTTTACGTAGACGATCTTATTCTTACGGGAAACAAACCATCCCTTTTGTCTACGTTCACGAGTCGTCTTCATAACGAGTTTGCCATCAAAGACCTTGGTTCCTTAAATTATTTCCTTGGTCTTGAGGTCGTCCAATCCGACTCAACTCTTTTTCTCACTCAATCCAAATATGCCAACGACATTGTCACACTTGCCGGTTTATGCCATGCTAAACCTGCTCCTACTCCTTTATCAACCTCGGACACCTTCACTACAGATGGAACACCATATTCTGATCCAACTTTTTACCGTTCCATTGTAGGCGCCCTTCAATATTTAACAATCACTCGACCCGACTTAGCATATGCCGTCAACCAAGCATGCCAACACCTGCATGCTCCCACAGAAAAGCATTTTCAATTGGTTAAACGGATTCTCAAGTATGTTAAAAGTACCATATCCCATGGTCTCGTGTTTAGTCGTCCTACGACGTCATCTATTTTGGGGTATTCGGATGCGGACTGGGCAAGATGTATTGAGACTCGGAGGTCCACGTATGGCTATTCGATTTTTCTAGGAGGTAACTTAGTATCTTGGAGTGCCAAGAAACAACCAACGGTGGCCCGGTCTAGTTGTGAGTCAGAGTATCGGGCCATGGCAAATGCAGCAGCTGAGATAGTCTGGATCACTCACCTTTGAAGGAACTTCATGCTCTTCCCCCTCACGTCCGACTCTTTTGAGTGACAACCGCAGTGCCCTATTCATGAGCCAAAATCCGGTGTCTCACAAACGAGCCAAACACATTGATTTGGATTATCATTTTGTTCGTGAATTGGTTATGTCAGGCAGATTACATACTCAGTTTGTCCTACCAAGCTGCAACTTGCGGACACCTTTACTAAAAGCTTACCACAATCTCAGTTTGAACACTTTCGGGAGTTGCTTCGAGTTTGTCCACCGCCGTTTCGCTTGCAGGGGATAAAAGATGATATGGAAACTTCAACAATTTCTCCTAAATTAGTTCCTGTAGTTATGTGTATTCAATAGTAGTTAATTTTGTTATTGACTTTCCTATTTTCTTGTTTTGTAAATCTGTATATAATACAATGTAATCTCTCAAAAATCAATAGAGAGAATTTTATTATCACACTCTACAACAATATTTTATTAATACTAGTGGAATTTCTGTGCTTTGTGGCAGTTTGCAATCAATATCGATGCTGTTTGTTATGGTATTAGTTTAAAGATACAGGCACTCAACTATCTTGGGAGATGATGTTGGCATACAGTCTCCATGTACAAAGGCATTGCTTTTTTCATAGTGATGTGAGAGCTTTCCTAGTGATCTCTTTTAACTAATTGTCAGCCTTCATCTAATCCATTACGAGTCACTTTTTTCTTTGTGTTGTTAAACCTGCTTTTCCATTGTCATTAACCTTCACTCTGATAACCATCATCTCGCTGCTGGACATCCTCGCTTTGGTGATCTACTCTGCAAATGCCGCTTATGGCCCTTGGGTTAGTGACATCCAAAAATGTTGAGACATTGATGGATTAACTTGATCAAGAAATCCCCATGAATAGATTTGATCTCTGCATGTAGACCAAAAGATGTACACATTTGAACCTAATCATGATATCAGACTGAATTGAAACTGGTTTGAACCCCGCACCGGTTTCTTTTATCTTATCAACTCGTTTATAATTCGAACTAATTTGTGTTGATACCCGTTTGACTTTCTTTAACCTAATTACACAGGTTACAAAATTCATATCGTTTGAGCAAAATCTAGTCTTGTGCACCTCCCATAGAAACTAATAACAATCTGTCTGTTTTCTCTGTTTTGCAGAGTGTCATTTCAATTATTCCCTGTTTTTTCATTTATGTCAAATTAATTTACTTTTCAAATTTGTATTTATTTTTCAACACACTCTTGAACTTACTCTTAATTTTACACTATTTCTTCATTACGAAACTTGAACCATCAATTACAATGTTTGTGATTGGACCGGCCGGCAGGATTGGTCAAATTGGAAACTGGTAACACCGCCGGTCTGATTAAGCCCATTTGAACCGTTTCTCAAATAACCGGCTGGTTCAGGGCGGTCTGCGATTGGATCGGGACCGGTGAGCAGTGGTTAGACCGGATTGAACGGTGCTCTTCGAAGGTGCAGACTTACGCAATAGCATGGAAATGCTCGTAATATGTGTAGACTTTCACTGGCCACTGCACTCCAAACTCTCCTCTTGCACCCATTCATCAATGAAAATTTCCGCAGCCGCCACTGCCGCCATCAATGCACTACTCAAATGGAAAAACAATGAGCGTAGTGGTCAAAAGAGGAGATTTTGGTACCAGTGAATATTCACCCGACTGTGGACATTTTTTCCAAGCCGGAATCAAAAGGGGGTAGTGTTCCCACTCAGGACTAGTAATTCCCAGCCCTCTCCTTGTTACGACTCCATACCACTAAAAAGTCTCTAGTTGTTTTATTTATGCGCACGAATAATGAATAATTGAATAAACATGACACCCTTTACAAATATTGATATATCATAGCAGAATCAATGTGTTCCAATTTCTAGCCTTGCATCGCACCGACCATCTCGCGCCTATGGGCCACTATAACTATCCAAGAATACACTCGTGAGTGTCTAAGAGGGTCGTGAGGGTCTAAGAGGGCCTACTTGGAGACTTGGGATCTCAGTAGGAAATGCGAATGTTGTTTAAAGCCGGCCGGCGTATAGGCGAAAGAGAATACATAATAAGAAATACCCTAACCCTGGGAATCGAGGCCTGGCTATCCTTCATTTGCGGTCAACGTTCTGGCAAATTGTGTCCGTCGACAGCTGAATGTCTCGATCAAGAACACCGCGCATAGATACAACATGTATGAAGTTTATAACATCAACTTTAGCTAATACATCTCTCCAATAGTGTATAGCTTAAACAACTAAAACATAACATACCATATTTAGTAAAAATCTATCTTATATAGAGTAGTGAACAACTAAAAGATAACATCACGAGACACACATGACACAACCAAAACACACCTCTTAAAGGTTTCACTCGTAGGATAAGCAAACACCTTGAGACATACGATAATTTAACAAAAAAAGGTCTATATCAAGCAATAATAATAACTTGAATAAACTCAAACATACCCTTGACTTCGAAGCATTGAAGCAATTCTCACCCACGCAGGCCTCGCAAGAATATCACTCGCCCACGCGCTAACATGCGGCCGCGCGTGGAACATCTCCTTCACCTCCGTCGCCATCAGGTAGTGCACATTTGGTATGTGGTGGAGATCCGCCAGCGTGAACCTATCTCCGGCGAGATACTTGCTCTCCGTCAGCCGTTGTTCGTACACGTCGAGCACATCCGCCAGCTTTGCCTCCATCTCCGCCACCAACGCGGCGTCGGCCTGCCGTCCACGGCGGAGCACGTTGAAGTATAGCTCGATAACTAGCTTATGCGATGGTAGATTGAACTTCTGAGATTCTACTTCCATCCACATCGACTGTGTCGCCATCTGTTTCGGATCGTTCATCATCAGTTCTGTTCCTTTATCGGCGTAAGTGCGTGCTATGTATTGCGTTATTGCTCTTGATTCTGCACAAAATTGATAATTAAGCCCTAGAAATCGAAACTAATCGGCAATAGATTCAACTTGTAACATAATCCGTCAATTACAGAACAAATTCAACATGACTTTGAAATCGAAATAAAATAGTTGCAATTTATTCGTCGGTTACAGAACAAATTCGTCAAAACTTTGAGATCGGAAGACAATAGTTGCAGTTTATTCAGTTAATTACAGAACAAATTCACCAAAACCTTGAAATCGGAAGACAACAGTAGCAATTTATTCGTCAATTACTGAACAAATTAACCAAAGCTTTGAAATCGGAAGACAATATTTGCGATGTATTCCGTCAGTTATTGAACATATTCACCAAAACATTGAAATCGGAAGACAACAGTGGCAATTTATTCGTCAATTACTGAACAAATTCACCAAAACTTTGAAATCGGAAAACGATAGTTGCAATTTAGTCGTCAATTACAGAACAAATTCACCAAAACTTTGAAATCGGAAGACAATAGGTGCAATTTATTCATCAATTACATAACATATTCACCAAAACTTTTAAATCGGAAGAAAACAGTTGCAATTTGTAGCGTTTTCTTACCGAATACTGTTACATCACCGTCTTCTAACACCGGAACTTCACCGAACGGCTACATATAGTTTTGGTCAACGTTAGAAATCGACAACAGATGTATGATGTATCAATTGAAAGATCAGATCATACTGAATACACTTACATTGCGTTTAAGGAATTCAGGCGATTTTTGTTCACCGGTGGCCAAGTGCACCTGAACGAATTCGACATCGAGATCCTTCTCGTAGAGGCTTACGAGAGCTCGAAAAGTTGCGTTCGCGGGGACGAATCCGTATAGTTTAAGGGCCATGGTTTGTAACAGCAACAAGCAAATTGAAAGATGATGGTGTAAATGGAGATGATGTTGGGATCAATGGCAGTTGTGTTATTATAGCACTGAACCATGTATACTATAGTGCATTGACCACATGTAGCGAACTTCCAGTTAAGGAAGCTTCACCTTTAGCTGTCCCCGAGAATCATAAAAAAAATTTGTGTCCAAACGAGTAGATATAAAGTGTATATTTTATTATTTATTATATAAACTGAATAACTCATATATAAAATTTTGAGTGTTGTGAAAATAGAAAAAGAAAGAGAATTTAGTTCGATTAATCGATCGTTCTGACCTCATTTGTTCCAATTGTTTTTTTACCGTCCCTACCTCAAATCGTAGTTATTTTGTTTGAGTGTTAAAATATGTTTAAACTCTAGTAATAGTTAATTAATTTTTTGCTATTTCTTCCACTGATAAAAATATATAATAATTATATGAGGAATAGATAGTAACCTATAAATATAATAGTTCATTATGATTTCTAATATAAGTATAATAATCAAAGATGAGAATGTGAAACACGATATAAGAGTAAAATTATATTTTTTATGCTTTCCCTATAATTTCTAAATGGGAACAAAGAGTGGGAAGCTTATATGAATGCCTTAGAAAAAGCTAAAATAAAAAATAAAAATAAATAAATAAATAAAACACTTTACAATTGCATGTCAACTAGCTCAGTCAACTTTTGACCAATGAGAATACAGCCAACATGAAATACGATTTCTAGATCATTTATGGAAAGATGACCCGATTCCAACGTCACCCATATTTTCCCTTGGGTTTTCTACATGAGCCATTCTATCATCAATGACATTTCGACGGTCTTGTAGGGTTGTTCATAGCCCGGGTTAAAACTGTAAAACCGTTCCAATCGGACAACGATTTGATTTACGTTTTGTACCCAAAGCCGGTTGTAAAAAATCGAATCGAACCGTGAGATTTAACCATAATTTTTAATTTTTTTAAAGATTTCATATTTGATATATTTATTTATTTATATTGGTTTAATAAAATGTATTAAGTAAACCTGAGTTAATTTACCTATCTATTAATAAAGCGACTTGATGACCACTTATTGCACCGATTGTTAGGCATTGTTTACAAGTTGTTTATGCGTGTGCAGGTTGTGAAGCATTGTGTATACGTTCATGATGCGCGTTTAGAGTATAAAAGGGTATGTCCGCCTCATTTCTTCCTTTGCAACGAAGACTCCTTTCCCAGTGTGTAGTGGTGCCCGGACTACCTCCTATCGCCACTCTCTGACGCCTCATATCTCTCTTCCACTGGTACGCAGCGGTGGCCAAAGCGCATCCCAGGGTCGCCGTTTGCCGCTGCGCCGATTCAAAAACCTCTTTGGTTATACCGATTTTTTCGGGTACGATGGTGGATGAGACAGGCGTTTCTTGGGTGTGGCGGTGAGAGGGGGAGTTGAACAATCGGCGGGCCTCCGTTTCGACCCTTAATTGGCCCTTTCGCCGTTCGTTTGGAGGCTAGATTTGTGCCTGAGATCCTGGTCTCCATGTTTCCCTTCTCGCCGGCGACAACCTCGGTGGTTGCAAGTCGGTTTCCTTTCTTCGTTTCAGGTTACCTGGGTCTTAGCTTCGATATAGTTTCATATAGTTCCTATTTTACTGTGATATTGAGGTTTTTAGATCTACTTTGACTTGGTGTTTGGCGAAAGGGTAATCCACGCTCACGAACACCGAAAACGCTGGTGACCCGACTCGCCCACCATTTTAAAGGAAACCCACCGCTCAAATACCCACTGTGATAAAACTCTTAGCCTACTTGAAGCATTTACACCAAGTGATACTCAAACTCATGATCCCCACTTTGTAAAGCCATGAGATGTCTACTCCCAAACCGATTGATATAGAGCTTATTGGCTGTCGAATATATTAGTTAATTTATTTTTAATAGATTTAATTAATTTTATATACATACTTCTACCTTTATTATTTTTGAACGATAAATGTGCGACCCTACTTCGGATAATAGGTGTTATCTTAATAGGGTCCACCTATTCGATTTTCAACTGGGACCGTACCTCCAACCCCCTCAGGAAAAAACTCATTGCTGAGAAAACATCCTGACTCAACTCTGAGCATGTTGCTCAGAGTGAGATTTGAACTCATAATCTTTGAATATTTAAATGTCATAAGTATCTTATTTTAACCAATTGGACTAAGGATCGTTAGTATACTTCTACCTTTATAAATTGTGCTATTTAGAAAACTGACTTTCAAATTATCCAATGAGTGACATATGTTAGCAACGCACGTAGTGTAACATTGTACCGATCCGTTACTTAATATAGTTTACGGAGAAAAAAAGTCACCGCAACATGCAGTGTTAAATTCTAGTTACTAACTAATCTTTAAATTATTTTTACTCAACTCTCATTCCTTCACATGTTTTTGTATCTTTGCTACCTCAAAGTTTCAAACACCATCATCACGCGAGAAATCATAAATCATTGCCGAACAAACAACCCACAAAACAAATAGTACAACAGTCATATGCACAACATACAACCCTCATTGCACCTCTCACCAAATCAACAAACCTCAAGTTCACCACGGAGACAATGACATGCATTTCCCCCACGCAGGCCTAGAAGAAATATCAGCAACCCAGGCTCGAACATGCGGTCGTGCCTCAAACAATCTTCTCACCCGCGTTTGCATCAAGAAATTAATATTCGGGAGGTGGTGGAGATCCGCTAGCGTAAAGCTATCTCCGGCTAAATACTTGTTCTCCGTTAGTCGTGCTTCATAGACATCAAGGACGTCTGATAACTTTTTTTCGTATTCTGCCACCAGCTCTGGTGTGATTCGGACCCTGTGCATTGCTATTTCCATCAGCTTCCATGACGCTCGGTCAAATTTCTGGTTTTCAACCTCCATCCATATCGTTTGTATCGCCATTTGGATCGGATCCTTCATTATTAGTTCTGTTCCCTGATTTGCGTATTTGCGTGCAACGTACTGGGTGATCGCTCTCGATTCTGTCACAAGTTATCAAAAGAATAATGTTACGGACCAAAACCATCGCAAAACATAAGACTTGTATCACATCGATTATATATGCAACAAATATGAGATTAATAGGCCAAACGACCTGTCGTTAAAAAAAAAGACCAAATGAAATTCATGACCCACAAGACTAGCTAGTTTATTAGAATTTTTTTAAAATTCCCCCATGGGTTAGAGTTTGTGTTGTTTTTTTTTCTAAACAACAAATCTATTATACTCACTCTTAAACTAATCATAACTAGTTTATATTATGTCTGAGTTTGAGATCAAGTCCTACCTTCTAAGAGAAAGTGTACCAGCCTCACATTGACTTCTGGGGTAGTTTTTAGTTTGAAAATAATTTTACAATGATTTACGAAAAGTTCACTATTTCAACTAGCAGACCCTGGCTTCTTTAGATTTATTTGTTGCAACGTGACGACCCAAATAAACATGTCATGTTTAGAGTCGGTAGTTACTCAAGCGTAGTTAATATCAGGAAAACTAGATTATTGTCATTGAGTTAACAGATTTTTCATAAACCACTATAAAACTATTTTCAAGCTAAAAATCACGACAAGAGTTCTAAACTTCCATAAACATAAACTATTCTAGTCGTTCAGCATGAGTTGTCCTACTTATCCGTACCAATTGAGCGCTAAAAACTCCAACAAGCATTAAATTTATTGAATCTAAAAAACAGCTAGCACTTATTCAAATTCAGACAACTAGTATTAAGCCCCCGCGTTACGGCGGGGGCATAAGACCGTATCAAATGACACTAATTTTAAACCATCAGCAGCGACAACCTATATCGGAAAACACTTATTAAAAAATAAATAAAAATGAGAAAAATAAAACCGAATGGAAAGTAGTCGTAAAAAAGCTGACCCGCAAGTGCTATGTAAAAAATTAAAAACAATAACTAAGTCGATCTAAGACCTGCGCGTTGTGACGGGGCCGTTAAACGGAAATAAATAGGCGTAAATACGTTAAACCACACTAAGGTGTGAACTCGTAAAAATTTAAACTAATACGTAAAATAAAAAATTTGTAAAAGATTAAAAATATAGACACCAAAATTGAAAGTAAAAAAAATGAATGGGTTAAATTGTAAAAGTATTAGTCAATAACAATAAAGAAGAAACAAAAATAGTACAACGTAATAAGCTTAGGTTACAACTCAAAACACCTTGGTAGTTGGTATTATATATAATTAACACCTAATTTCAAATCAAACAATCAACAATTCGAATTTGTAGCATTCAATTACCGAATAGCGTGACATCTCCATCTTCAAACGCCGGAACTTGACCAAACGGCTGCATATGCAAACACACACACATCAGATCTGAACAACCAAATCAAAGTCAACGATCGATACATATAACTTTCAAAATCAAACAAATAAGCATTGTTATACACTTATACATACGTTGCGTGCAAGGAAACGAGGCCTTTTGTGCTCCCAAGAGGCCATATTCACTGTAACAAGCTCAAAATCGACGTTCTTCTCGTAGAGACTTGCTAAAACACGATATGTTGCGTTTGATCCGACGAATCCGTACACTTTTACCGTCATTTTGATGTATCAACTGTTGATTTTGATTGAAGCTGTAGAAAGTATTACTAATAGGATGTGATACAGAGTGAAAAATGAGAATTGGAGGATGAATGTGAAGCAGACAATGTTGAATTTTTGTAATGGAGGTTGCTAAGAGAAAGGGAGTGTATATATAGTGATGTAGATGTAGGAAGATGCATAAATGGTCCTTAGGCTATTATTCTCTATGCAGTTTTAGTCGTTTGAGTTTAATTAATGCGTTTTAGCCCTCAAACTTATAGTTTACACACAAAGCTACGGGTCGTCGGATCAAACGTAATTACATGACTAAATATGTTTTTACTTATTTGAGTCAGCAACGGGTCGTCGGGTCAGTCCGATCAACTTTGGTAAACAAAAATCAACTTTTATCAAAAAATTAAGCTTGTCAAACATTTCTCGAACACGCTAACAATTATGTTGTCTGGATATAACGGGTTTATCTTGACAATTATGTACACATACTCAGGGACCTACATTTGTTAGGTAATGATTAGCTTCCAGCTTTTATACTTCATGTATTCATACGCATCTAAGGTGAGTCTTCACAGCCCCACTTTTACTTACCTTTCTTTTTGGGGGAGAAGCATGCAACCTATTTTTATCTAGTTTTGGTATTATTGGTATATCACATGTTACTTCACCCAGTGACTTTTTAAAATAAGATCAATTGGGTCGGATGTTTTATCATAGTGGGTCTTTGGGTGATGGATTTCCTTTGTATTGATGGGCGAGTCAGGTCAGCAGCGTTGTTTGTGTTCACGGGTGTGCGTGGCCTTTCACCAATGTGATTACCCGTGTGACCGAACTTAACACTACAAGAAAAATGGTTTTTTGTGTCGGTGTTTTTTGCAGCGATAAGAGTTTCGTCGTAAAAAACACGCTAAACGACAAAAATAGTTTACTTTTTGACTTTTAAATAGTTAATATTTTTTGCGACGATACATTCTCGTCGCAAATAATATTTTTAAGATTTTTTATTTTCTGCATTCTCTTTTAGGAGGGAAAATTTCCCGCTAACATATTTGTGGTGATACTTTCGTCGCAAAAACCATTTTTGATTTTTTTCGTTTCTGGCCTTTTTTATTTACTTTACCTTTTATTATTTGCGGCGACAAATCGTCGCAAAAAAGAATTAAAAATAAATTTTAATTATTTTAAATTAATTAAAATTGTCGTCGCAATAGCTTTATTGCGGCGACATATCGCCGCAAAAACGAATTTCAGATTATAGAAAAAGGGGATCGCAGATCTGGTTCTCCATTTTCAAACACACAGCCCATCGCCGCCGCTCCACCTCCGCTGCTCCACCGCCCATTTTCAAACACACCGGCCGCCGCTGCTCCACCTCCATCTGCAGTCACCGCCACCTGCTCTCACCGCTACTCCACCGCCATCTGCCATCACCACCACAGCCATGTGTTCCACCGCCGCGTCACCACCACCGGCATCTGCCGTCACCACCCCCGCCACTCCACTCCTAATTTCCAGGTAATAACTCTTATTTTTTTAATTCTTGTGTTAATTTATGGTTATCATCTAAAATTAGGGTTAGGGTTGGATGTGTATGTGTATGTGTATGGATGTATATGTGTATTTGTGTATAGATGTATATGTGTATGTGTGTATGTATGTTAAATTGAGATGAAAATGGATGTATATGTGTATGTGTTTGGATGTATATGTGTATTTGTGTATGGATGTAAATGTGTATGTGTGTATGTATGTTAATTCCTAGACTAAAGCGTATTTATAGCTCAAGACACACTGCAAAGCATATGACATGGCATGCTTCTGGACGTTGCACGGAAGATGGTAAATTACGTCACCGGGTGGATGGTACATCATGGAAAGACTTCGATTCAATGTATCCTTCTTTTGCCGAAGAACCTAGAAATGTTAGATTAAGGTTGGCTGCTGATGGTTTCAATCCATTTGGCAACCCTATAGCATGTGGTCGGTCATATTGACAACATACAATACGCCGCTATGGTTATGTATGAAAGAGTCTTCATTCATGCTGACGTTATTAATCCCCGGCCCTAAATCACCTGGGAAGGACATTGATGTTTTTTTTGAGACCATTGGTTGATGAATTGAAAACTCTTTGGTCGGGCAAAGTCGTGACAAAAGATGTTGTTACAAACACTTTCTTCACAATGCGTGCAATGCTTTTATGGACCATCAATGATTTCCCTACTCATAGTAGCTTGTCTTGTTGGAGTGGGCAAGGTTACTTTGCATGCCCAACATGTAAGGAAGACACTCTATCTGTTCATGTATTAGGAAAAACTGCTTATGTTGGGCATAGGAGATGGTTACCCACGAATCAAAAATAGAGGAAGGACAAGTCATTCAATGGTAAGAACGAGACTAGACGTCCTCCTAATAGGAAAACTAATGATCAGATTTTGCAACAACTTAATAATTTGTCGTCCCGTATTTCTGGGAAACATGTTCAGTTTGGTGGTAAGAAGAGAAAACGTGATTCCAATGTTGAATTGAATTGGACCAAGCATTCTATTTTCTTCGAGCTTGAATACTGGTCTTCAATTCAACTAAAACATAATTTGGATGTCATGCATATCGAAAAAATGTGTATGAGAGTTTGTTGAATACGTTGATGATGAACAAGGAAAAATCCAAAGACACCGACAATGCAAGAATGGTGTTAGAACAATGGAACATTCGACGTGACTTGTGGCTTGTAGATAATGGTCGCGGTAAGCTCTCAAAGCCTCATCCCAAGTTCTCTTTCTCAAATGCCGAAAGGAGTTTTTTTTGTCAATTCATTAAGGGAGTAAAACTACCTGATGGCTTTGGCTCCAACTTTAAACATAAGGTAACCGATAATGATACCCAAATAACGAGGATAAAGTCACATATCATCATATAATGATGCAACGGTTGCTTCCGATTGGTGCTCAAGCATACTTGGATAAAAACATTTCAACACCAATAATTGAGATGTGCTTATTCCTTAAGCAACTTTGTGCTCGAAACTTGATGTCATCTGACATGCAAGATGTTGAGGAGAAGTTGATTAAAATTTTGTGTTCTTTCGAACAAATATTTCCTCTGTCATTTTTTGACATAATGATTCATTTGGTTATGCATTTGCCTAAGGAGGCCATTCAAGGTGGGCCTGTTTACATGAGGTGGATGTATCCATTTGAAAGATACATAAAAAAAATTGAAAATTTATGTTAGAAATAAGGCTAGGCCTGAAGGTTCCATTACGGAGGGGTATGTCGCAGATGAAGCCTTAACTTTCTATTCAAGGTATCTTGACGGTGTACCAACAAGATTTAATCGATCAGACAGAAATAAAGATGCCCCAATTCCCACACGTGAGTTTTATGTCTTCCAATCACTATGCACACCTATCAACAATAAAAAAAATGGATGGTGTGCTTTGGGTAAAACTAAATTGGTTTGTCCTTAACAACATCTCCGAGATCGAAGAATACAACCAACAAGTCCAACAAAGGAAGCATACGATCAAGCGACATGGCGGCCGGACATCTCTAGCCCAGTGTCGTTATTTGTTTGCAAGTTGTTTTAATCTCATGTGTTTATAAATTGTTTTATGTTTTTGTAAGTTACTATTATATGATTATATATCTATCTAATGTGTTTACAGCGGGAAGAGGGTTCTGATGAACCTGGTAGTGCCATATTAGCATACCGCTGCTTCTATACTGATTCAAGCGGTAATTTCTATCAACCTGAACCCGCTGCATACTATGTAAGTAATGTACACACCTTACAATCTTATAAAAATAAAGTAATATATAACATCCACATATATATAACATTGGTTATTGTTTTTGTAAACTATATAGGAGCAAATGGTCGCGCTTCAACGACAACACCCTGAAATGTCAGAGAAGCAGATCATGCGGCAGGTCTTGGGGGAGCGGCCCGGGTAGGAACATGGCATCGGGCCAATACCGAGCGTGCCTTCACAACCCCCACCTCCACCTCATAGAACGGATCAGCGGATGTTCTCATAGGCTGAGGTTGAGGAGATGATAGCAGCGAGACTGGCAAGTGAGCAAGAACAATGACAGTCTTAGATGATGGCTAATATGATGGCACAAATGCAAAATCAAAAAACCCAAGTCCAAAGCGCCTTGAAGAGAAGTAGTCATTCTCAACAAAGTGATGAAGATGATAAAGGTGGGTCGTCATAGGATTTTGATTTGATGTTTGTTATGAATATTTTGAAATATTTTGGAATATTTGTTTGTATGATTTGTTAACTTTAGACAATAATTTGTTTATATGCTATCCTTTCTAATTGCAATTGGTTTGTTAGTTGTGATGGTATTAGTGACTTTGAACAGCAGGTGGATTGCTGCAAATGCAGAAAAATTTAAAAAAACAGAAGGTTTTTGCGGCGACTTTTCGTTGCAAAAGAGTTTTTTGGTCAAAAACTTTGCGGCGACAAATCGTCGTAAAAAAGAATATTGAATTATTTAATTATAATATTTTTAATATTAAAAAAAATTAAAAAGCATTTGCGGCGATGTGGTTCGTCGCAAAAAATCCTTTTCCGATGAATTTCTCTTTTTTTAAAAACAGGTGGACTCCACATAAAATTCGTCGCAAAGTTCGTCGCAATAAACCTCTTACGACCAGTTATTTACGGCAAATTTATAACGACGAAGTTTTCTTCACAAAGTTCGTCGCAATAAACCTTTTACGATCAGTTATATCGCCGCAAAAAGTCTAAATTCTTGTAGTGTAAAGTATTCGTTTCGTTTCAAAAAACATATTAGCGACTACTTTATTATTATAATAGTATATTTTTTGATAATATCATATTTAATATAATTAACTTTTAGAGTAAATTACTATTTTGGTCTTTGTGTTTTGATTATTTTAACCATTTGAGTCCAAAAATAAATTTTCTAACAAATCAAACACTATGATTTGTATTTTATAAATCTTTCAGTCCAATAAACTAACAGAGTTAGATTTTGATTATTTTATTATAAACTAACTGAAAATTTAACTCTGTTAGTATATTGAACTAAAAAAATTATAAAATACAAAACATAAGTATTGATTTATTAAAAAATTTAATTTTAAATTCAAATATTTAAAATGAACAAATCTCGTTTACCAAAAGAGTAAGTTGCTCTTTATAAAAAGAAGATAAATGATTAAAAAAGACACTTGTTTAGAATACATGTCAACTGACTCAGTCAATTTTGACCAATGAGAACACAGCTAACATGAGATATTGAGATTCTAGTTCTAGATGGTTTCTGAACGATGACGCAATTACAACGTCACCCATTTGTTCTTTGTTTCCCCTTGGGTTTTCTTCATGACCCACTCCACCACACTATCATTGACATTTTGACGGTCTTCGTCAATGCTAAACTCCAATGCTTCGTTATCATTTTCTTTGCTAATTGAAATTATTAAATTATATGAATTCACAATAAGAAAAAGTCAACCTAAACGACCGAATCTCGTCCATGTTAGAGCGTCTTAATGAACTTGATAATAAAGTAATTGTTTTAGGCTAGAACGTGATTTATAATCTTATAAATTAATTTGGTAATAGGCTTTTAACCAAATTAGGGTGTGAGAAAAAACTAGGTCTGACAATGTTTTATGATTTAAAGTTTCATTATTACACTTTTAAAACGTGAGTTTTTTAATTGTGAATTAAAATTATTTTGATGATACTTTAAAAATACTAAATGAAGTATGACAAAGGTTTGAAAACGAGCGTGTTGCTTCGGTGAAATTAGTACCAGTATTCAAGAGAATTCAATATCCAAAAATCAGACCAAACGATCCTGTATACAGACGTCAAAACGGTTGGTGGTTATAATCACCATAACTATCATAATCATTGGTGATTATAATGCCATAATGTTGGTGGTCATAACTATCAATAGTTAAATCACTTCAAACATTTGTTAGGGTCCCGACATGAGGGCGTAACGGCCTCCTACGCCGCGCCCCCACGCCATGAAAAATCACGTAGCTCGGCAAAGACACGCCGTGAACTATTCTGTGTGTGGTATGACATGGTGTAGCAACACTGCAGACATCAAATTTGAGGTTGTGGTGTAGTGTGTGATGTGATTTGATATGATAAAATATGATTGGTGAGTATATTGTGTAGTATAATGTGGTATGTTGTGTATGGTGAGAGCACCCCTCCACCCTTAGACTATTGAAGACCAAGTTGCTACCAATGATCAATGTTGCTATTGATCGACTTTCACTTATTACTGAGGAATAAATTTCAATAAAACGACCGACGTGGCTTCATACCTAGGAAATTGTTATGGAGAGTTGTTTTTTGTTTGAAAATCTTTATTAACCATGGATTCTGAAGCAAATTACAATGGATTGTCAAAAAAAATTTCAAACTAATCCAACAGCTCAATGCCTATTGGATCTCAGCGACTACCGCCCTTTAAACTAACGAGGTCTCTCTTAACCATAGTTTGAGATAGTCTTGATTAACTTTGCACCCCGCACCTTGTAGTTTGTATCAATGTATATTCTAACTTATAATTTGGCTTGAAGTGAATCTTAATCACCTAAAACGGCCGGATGACACTAAAATCACTAAAACCGGCCTCAGACGTTAAGAAGCGGACTTACGTAATTTTAGTTAGGATGTAATAATTGAATAGTTGACCAGTTCTTGGAGCAATGAAACATTGCCTGTTATGGAGCTAGGAGCCATGAAAAAGATCAATGGACGAAGGGCTTGAATCAATCTCATTAACCCCCAACCCCATCCAAGCATAAGTTGTTACTTTATACTATCTTAACAACACTTAAGGGTTACACCTCTCATTTCTCCACCCAGTAACTCGACATCTTTTAAATAAAAATATATTCCATAACTAATATTTACAAAAACAATAAAATCAGAAACATTATTTTCATTAATAAAAATAATACATTAATATTAATAAATAAATAAATAAACCAGCTACTCATTGTTTAAATCCAGCACGTTTAAGTTTATTAGACTTGAATGTGTTCCATCTAATTATATCGAAGTTAAAACGAGTGTCAATACCACTTACAAAACTAAAAACATAGACTTAATTCCAAAACAACTCCATTTTCAGAAAAAAAAATTATACGAGCATGTTGGTCAAAAATCATAGATTGGGTGGAGTAGATACGTAAGATAAAATAATATGCCATCAAATTATTAGTCAATATTGTTTCCATAAACCACGACCATATACTCTCAAAATAATATCATTCTTCAACAACCTCAGCTGATCAACTTTGACATCCGAATTAGCCAACGAGATCAAAATCAAAAGTACAACACAATGTACAACACTCAACAAACGTTACAAACCCGTTCACCAGGGACACAAAGCAGCAACCTTGACCCACGCGGGGCGGGAAAGAATATCAGCAGCCCACGCTCGCACATGCGGTCGGCCCTGGAACCACCCTTTGGCCTTGGTGGACCTCAGGTAATGCATCCCCGGCTGGTGGTGGAGATCCGCCAGCGTGAAGCAATCTCCGGCGAGATACCTGCTCTGCGTCAACCGTTGTTCATACACATCAAGCACATTCTCCAGCTTCCGCTCATACAAACGCACGTCTTCGACGCCATGTTTCCCGTGTACAGATGCTTCGATTAGCTTCGAGAACGGTGGATCGAATCGCTGATTCTCGGAGTCCATCCACACCGTTTGGATCGCTAGCTTGATCGGATCATTTGTTGTCAGATCTGTTCCGTTGCCGTCGTATTTGTTCGCGATGTATTGTGTGATTGCTCGTGATTCTGTAACAAAATAAGGATTTAGAATTCTATAAACGAATTCTGAATCAGACGGTTACAAATAAAATTATTGAGCCCTATCAATTTCAATTTTCAAAATCTGTAGTCTATAGTAACTAATAAACGATTATTGAGCTCTAGAATCTGAAACAGAGGTAATATACATCAAATTTGGAAATCAAAAGCCATAGATCGATTATGCAGTGTTCAATTAAACGATTATTGAGCCCTAGAATCCGAAACAGAGATGATATACGTCAAATTTCAAAATCAAAAGCAACAGATCGATTGTTAAGTGTTCGATTACCAAATAGCGTGACTTCACCGTCTTCTAGCACCGGAACTTCACCAAACGGCTGTAAACACAAACACGCACGCAGATTATTAGATTAACATCAGCTGTGAAGAAATTTGAAGTGGATAACATGTATACGATTTTCAAAAAGCTAATAAAGTAATAACATGTGTTATACACTTATACGTACGTTTTGAGCAAGGAATCGAGGCGTTTTGTGTTCTCCGCCGGCGGTGTTGATCGGAATAAACTCAAATTCGACTTCCTTCTCGTGGAGACAAGCTTGAACACGCTGTGTGCCGTCGGAATCGACGGATCCGTACAGTTTTACCGCCATATTGTAGTTGCAACAGCTGATTTCTACTGAAACTAATCAAAAGTTGAATCAAAATGATTGAACTACTGATGAACTTGTGAGGTATAAGTGTAAATAGTGAAACGATGATCAAACAGATGAATTGGGGATGATGATGGTGATTGGGGGATTAGACAATTTTGTAATGAAAGTTGTTATTTGAAGGTGGCATTATATAGATACAATAGTTTACAGTATCAGTCCTTTGATTGTCTTTCATTATTCACTTTCGGTTATTTAACTTTATGTTTTTTTCTTTTTGACCCTTAAACTCTAAATTAACACACGATCACTTGTTAGAGCATTCGCAACTCATTCTTTAAAAGTTTGTGAATGTAAATCTTATATTGTATGAAATAATTTTGAGTGATTTTAAGTAGTTGTAAGTGGATTTGAGTATTCACTGTTCAAACCGTTATAAATTTTTTAATATATTTTGGAGTGGTTATGAGTATAACAGAGAGAAAAAATAATTATAAAAGATATTATTTAATTAAAAAAAATAGAAAAAATAATGATTTTTAGTGTAATTATAAAGATAAAGATAAAAAATAGGTTGTGAATACTTTTAAGTTGGTTAAATGATTATAACTATAAATTTCAATAGATAACATGTTTCATACAATAATCATATATATAGGTTTATTTTTGTCACCTCTTAATATAAATTTTTGATATAAATATATATAACTATAAAATAAGTAAAAAGATTTCTCATGTTGTTCTTCAGACTTTCACACGTTCTTTAATTTTATATTTAACATTTGATCTATATATAACACGTTAAACATACACGTGTTTCATTGGTGTATATACATCAATGTCTAGAATTTTTACAAACTGTTTCGTTTATTGATGAATGTAATCGATGTATGTATATACCGATAAATATATATAATAAGATTAACAAATGACGAAGTCAAGTTTGAAAAGTTACTTCACTACTCAAGTTCAAGCTTAGAAATAAAAAAACAAACGAGTTGCATGTGGGCTCAAGTCAGCTCCCCTGTTTATCTCTAACGAGAATGGAAGTTAAATCGATAATTATCATGAAGAAATTATTTAAAAACGAATTAACAAATGTTGACCAACATCCATGTCTTGAGGAAAAGATGTTCTAGAATGATGCTTTAAATGTATGAGTCGGAACCTTCTCCAATACAGGTCAAAAATCATAAGGATTAAATAAACACGTTTAAAGTTCATCGTTTATAAACAACAAACTTTAGGTAAGTGACTACATGTTAATAATTTAAATCTTATGTCAATTTTTTATAGTTAATTATTTTATCTATTATTATTCTTATTGTAGTTGTTACTGTTGTTTACTTATATACGTTAGTTTTAAAAGTAAAGGCCGGAATAGTGGTTCCTCTTACATGACGGCCTTCTGTTGGGTTTTTTTCCTTTTTCTTTTAATTTATGTGTGTTATTGTACATGAATATTTTGTTAAGTTTTTTTTTTCAATTCTTTTGAGTATCTTATACCATGTTAAGCTTTCTAAATTATTATATTAGAAATGTCAAATCAACAATATTAAACTCCAAACTTTAGTTATTTATGATTCTTTAAATAACCAAGAAAATTTTGTTTTTGTTTAAAGGGGGAACTTATTTTTCATTATCTCTAATAAAGATTTTAACCCATGACCATTTGATTAACACTTAAACACAAATTGGTTACCTTTAGCCAAAAAATCACTTGTGGGTAATTATATTTTCATAACTGGACTACTTTTAGAACCAGTCGTCTCCCTAGTTGATTGGTTTGGTTTCAAAAACTGAATGGTTTCATGTATATTATAAAGACTAAGAAACTTTCTCTTACACATGTGCACATAACTAATTCAATACAACATACAACACTACTTTTATATTTTGATGGAGGTTTGTAACTATAATAAAAGATTTAATCTTAAATAAATAAATATGAAGTTTGTAGAAGTATCAAATCAGTTAAGAAGATTAAAATTAAAAAAAAAATAACAAGGTTACTAAAATCTATTCCAACAACCTGACTCGTTAGCTAAACAATTCTAATACACTCCGGTTAAAGTGATGTTAGCTTTAACACTTTGTATTTCTCATTTCTTATTTTTCCAAAGTTAACATATCTAACTCAAGATAATATGACTGATTTAGCAGAGGTACATTTAGTAAGAATAACAACAATGTAATACGTTTAGCACAACAACACCCACTTAGGAAATAAGTACATGGTTTTGTTGTATTGATTAAACGAAACTGATCACCATGTGAAGTTTATCATAACAACCATGAACCTTAATGTTACCTCTCTTATCATGGACTGACTACTAGTGTGTAACAAATGTAAGTCTAGGTATTTGTGGTTAAAGTGATTATTTTACTTCAAATTAGTTGAGTATTGGATATGTTTATATTAGTAGAATTATCTAAAGACAAAGTACAGCATGACCTTAAAAGTCATATTCATCAACCGTTACCTTTAACTCAACTCCAGGAGCATTCAAAAGAATATCGGGGACGGTCCATGACAACAACATTATCACAATTCGGTCACGCCTCAAGCAACAGACCACCATGACGACGCATATTTGTCACAAGCATACATGTAGGTGGTGAATGTTATTTTCTCTTGCGCTTTCTCTCGCCCTCTTCTCACATTTTTCTACCTCTAAGAACCAGATCACCAAATTTACCAATGGATGGTCACAAGTATTAGCCCCCCTTCATGACAAGCTCTAACAGTGGTTCGTTTTGCAATCTCTTGCAAAACCATTAACTACTTTGACGGTAATTCATTCCCAACACACCTTATTACTGTTAAGCTATTGAAAAATCAATTAGAAAATAACTTTTTATTTCCAGTTTATACATGTTTAATCAAATTCTTTTAAACCAATTTTATATAAATTAACCAATTAATAACCAACTTTTGTCTATTTTCTTTCGGCCTTAAAAATTAAGAGATGAGAAATCTTAATGGTCTAACCCAAATGCCTACCTACAAACTTATACTATTTAATTTTGTTTCTTTTTGGCAGCAAAATTCTCAGAAGCTGTTAATGTCTGTAAATCAATCACCGGAGACTCTCCGGCCACCATTAAAACATTATTACCAAGTCATCTCCTCCTATCCCGCCACCGTGAACCGTCATTCCTACCACCATAATCTCGATACCAGGACATATCATGTTGCATTCTCGACGTCTCCAGCCTATAACTGTGGTTTCGGCCATGCGGGTCCGAATATTCCCACCCGTCAACGTACTCATGAGACCTAACCGGACTATTGTTGGGGCTCCAAGACTCAAACCCGGGCCCATCCCGGTATCCTCCGTTTCTCACCAATGATGGACCCGCTAGTGACGGGCCCGACTGCGCAAATTCCCTTATACCGTATGTATTGTAGTTCGTACTCTGCTCCACGGAGTATGGGCTCGACCCTAAACCTTCCCGACCCGCC
This sequence comes from Flaveria sonorensis, assembly GCA_025506505.1. Lineage (NCBI taxonomy): Eukaryota > Viridiplantae > Streptophyta > Magnoliopsida > Asterales > Asteraceae > Flaveria > Flaveria sonorensis. Next base: position 63,869,782 of record CM046424.1, on the reverse strand, counting down.
CAAGACTGAATCGTTGGTATCCAAGGCTCGGGCATCAGGTGCTGTTGAGGCTGTATTTGAGACCCACCATGTTCCGGCAAGTAGTAGGCATTTGATGATGCATAGGCGGCTGCCGGAACATTCCTCTGCTCAACAACAGCATCAGAAAATCTCTGATGTATTGCCGGAGAAATTGTTTGTTGGGACAAACTAGCTGTTGGCAGACCGTTGACCGCTGTCGGAATGGTTCTCCGGTCAGGGACAACATTAGGAAACCTCTGGTTTGTGATCGGAGCAATTGTTTGTTGGGTTGTTTCTTGAAAATGAACTGCGGGAACTGCATAAGCATCACCGTTAACCGCGACGGTTTGTCGGGAAAACGGATTTTTAGCACTCTCTGGCCTCCATCCACGCTGAATCAAAAGAGGAAATATCAGCAGAACCCAAAAAAGATTTGAAAAAATAGAACTCGTTTTTATAAAAATCTCATTTTGATTCTATTTTTAGTAATCATATTATTACTTCTTTTATATACCCTACAATCTAATTCTTTACCTTCCATTATCTCTATATCGTTTCCAATTTTATCCGGTGTTATAAACTTTGAACTGATTCACAGTCACTAATCATTATGCGTTTGTTTTTATGATAAAACCATCACAAAGGCAAAAAATAAGAAGAAAAAAATCTATGAACATTTCATAAGATATTATGATTTTGTACAAAAGATGATGTGCATGTAATTGACGACGCACCGTTACAGGGTCGCTGGAGGGAGTTGGAGATGGTAGTGAAACTTCAACTCTTTCCTCTGTTTTCCTTTCAACTAACCCGTTAACAAGAGTGTTAATCGAGCCACCACGAGCCGCATTAGCCTTAATCGCATCAAGAAGCTTAACCATTTGTTCATTGGTCAAGCTCCCACCTTGACCAGCGGTGAGAGCAAATACAATTTGTGGGTTTTTAAGTAAGACTGCTAGTAACTCAAGATCAGGTCCGGGCATGTTCCTGATGTTATTGTCAGCTAGGGTGCTTGTACTCGCCGCGTAATTGTTTGTATGGTCACCTGCTACTTCTGCAGGCTGAGACACCATATTGTCATCATCGTCAGGAAGTTGGTCAGTTGGGATTTCAGGTGTTAGTGAATCATCATAGTCCATTTCTCGGTCCCATGGTTCTTTGGGATTTGGTGGGATTTCAAGGGGTGTGGTGTAGAAAACTTCTTTTTCCCGTTTGATTCGGTTGTTTTGGACTTCGATTTCTTTGCTGTTTTCACCACAGCACACGCTCCACTCTTTATTGATCTTCATTTCTGCATAGGATTGAAGAAATCATTGATAACCATTGAGAAACTTAAACACCAAACAGCACCAAAAAGATCATACAAGTCATGTTGCAAATAATAATTGTTTGAACTAGTATTTGTGATGTTACAATTTCACATCTATATACTTTTGGAAAATATACTTCTCATTAGTGTAGACATGGTGCAGGATAGAACTATGTTAGACGTTAGGGGGGGGGTCCAAATATATCTTATAAATGTTTTAACTATGTTTTAGGGGATCGGTTGTGTTTTATCATCCTTTTAGTAGTCTTTGCTTGTCTTCACTTTACTCAAGATTGCTTTATATGCTTCTTCCTCACTATGTACTTCTTGTTGTCTATCGTGTGTGGATTGCTTATGATCCATGCATATTGTTGTTCATTGTATGTTTTGTATCGCCTAATGTTTATGATCACTCGGTGTGTGCTACCAGTTTGCCTAGGATCATTATGTGCTCCTTCTCTATATTGTTGAACATGATGTGCTTCTGATGATATAATTTATGTATTGATTCTGTATCAATCACTGTATTCTCTATTTCATTGAATGCTATTGTTTGATCGGAGTAAGGGGTTTCTCCCTAAACAGCATTTTTATCCCTGTAATAGAGGTAATGTTTGTCTACATCCCACCTTCACAAGACATCATTAGTAGCTTTGCGATTAGATACTGGGTTTTGTTAGGGTACTTTTCCTTTATGATTGATATTTACAGTATTTGCAATTTAATAAAGATTGCAAGTGGTTGAACACTGTATGCAAGGTAATTCATATGAAAACTGGAGGTTGGGAACCCCGTGAATAAAAGAACTAAAGAACATAATTGTAAACATGCCACCAACACCTTGCGAGATAAGAAGCTAAAAAACAAAAGTGTGCAGGTATTTACAAACTAATTTAAAAAATCAACCTGATGCAAGTTAGGAGAAACCCATCAAAAGTAACAGATTTCTGTTGGATGGCTGTTGGGCATGATCATGCTAAATTCAGTAAAAGTTAATCTTGAAGAAAAAAGTATCAATGGCCTAAAATGAAAATCATGTTGTTAGATTAAGAATTGTGGGTCGCTTTTGCATCATCCATGGTTGATGGATAAATTTGTCTAATTTATGAAAAGAGACTGATGATTAAGAAACCTATAACAAGGAGCTAATAGAAGAGCCATGGACCAAATTTCGAATTGATTAGGTTCATATTAGGGTCATCATGTGCCTTCTTTCAGAGAAAAATAAGTTCTAGGTCATAGTTAAAGATTAGGAATATGTACTTGGGTTGAGGATTGACCCAAAAAACTTCTTCCAAAACTATTAACATTTCAAGTAATATTTTGAGAAAAAACGATTTAGAAGGGTTTTATGGGTTAAGAATGCACTTTGGACACCCGTTCATTTTTAACCACATTCATTTGACATGTTAAAGATAAAACATAACCCGAGTGATTCAGTCATTGCTGATGCTTATTTAAAGGGATTTTATTTTAAAGGTCGTAAAAGTTAGCATCTTTCGACCATGAGCAGAACCACCCATACAGCAGTGCATACTCCATTGAACCTGCAAACAGTTGGCATAATAAAAGAAAAAAAAATGAACTTTTTACATTAACTGTACCTGCTGGAATCACCCACGATATCTGCAATCTCTTGCACTTCTTCCACACAGGTTCCTCTGATTCCATAACTTCCTTAGCATGAACAGGAACCACCTGCACTTTATCACCTGACACGAACTTTACAGGTGACTTATGTTCCTCTACTTTGGGCTGAACATGAGGTTTAGCTGCTAAAGGTGTCATGCTAGAAGATGTAGTAGCACCCTCATCAACTTTAGGATGGATATGAGCTTTAGCAGACGGGATTTTAGTTTTCACTTGAGGACTTACGTAGCTTTCCCCATATTTACTCTTCATGAACTGAGCCCGCATTTTGGCTTTTTGTATATCATCAGCTGAAAGTGGACGGCCCTGATTTGCTAAAACAATTCTTGTAACTTGTGGGGCACGATTAGCTGGTTTTTGGCCAGGTTGCTCCACAAGCTGTACTTTTCTGCGTTCTCTTGCATCTAAAATCTAGTCAAGGCAATAACTATGCATACTTTCTCAGCTTCTCTTATTGATACTACATTAGACTTAGAGCATGATTCACTTAAAAGAAATAGTTAATTAAGTGATCTAGATGTCTAATTAGTCACTACCTTACAGTGCACGCATGTTGTATAGACAATTAGACAAATACTTCATGAGTGACTCCATTTTAATTATTTCTAGTGCATTCTACAGTATCCTGCTTTGACAGAATTTCTTCTGATTTTTAGTAACTTGATTGCCACTTATTTGCGTTTTTTCCTTGTATCACTTATTAAGCATGTTCATTAATGATATGTTTTAATATCCTTCTTTTAATAATACCATAGCATCAGCTTTTATATAACAAGTCAAGTGTCGTCCTAAAGCAAGTCTTGTACAAGCTTCCTAGCTAAGATAAAATAAAGCAGCATCAATAGTGCACCAAACCTTATATTTATTTATATATTATTGGCCATAAGTTGATGAAAATGGGTTAAACTGATCACACAAAGCTTCCAGACTATTCAAATCTTAGTGTTATTTGAGTCCCCAGTTAATTACTCGATCGTTATTAAATTTCATCTATTTTTAGCAAACAAATATTTTAAAACTAAAAAGAAGAAACATATGTTGGGAAAGATAACCAATTTCAAGTGCGTGTATATTCAATTGTAATGGGATTTTATAATAGAGTTGCCAGTAACAGCTACATCTATTGAGTTGAGTAATCATGTATGAACTAGCAATTAACACTCTATTTATCACAAATCTGTTAGATTTTATGCCAAATTTGCAAATGTTAGCAGTTTCCATGAGAAAACAAACAAAACCCCAAGGATACGAGATGAAGGTACACCTCTTAGAAGCTTCATATTTGAATCATCAGAAGGCCCTGTAAGCATTTTGATTGACTGTGACCTGTGGGAAAGTAGGAAATCAAGAATTAAGGTTAAGCACTCTTAACCAAAAAGCTCTCAGAACTGCATCTGAAACTGCTCATTATGCTCTTGATTTTATAACTCCATGTCAATGAGATCCCCGGAGCTGAAGTGAGGGTGAAGGCACATGCATCACATACATGAGTTGTGAGGGGCATTCATTGTACTCAAGCTTATTTTTATATTTAGTTTCACAAAACTGATTATATATTTATAAATGGCTGATAACATAATCAAAACTACACATGGACCATCAGAGACTGTAATTGTAGGAAAAAACAAAGAGTTGTTGCATCATTGCTTTGATTCCTAGGTTTTGAGGACATGGGGTTTAATAAGCCTTTAGACTTTTAGTAATGACAGCTCATGTAGTCTATCAAAACACACGAGCTGTAGGCAGTAGTGGTGTTCATAAACCTTTTATGTTTTATTTTGAAAAATGCATTTATGTATATGTTGTAAGCAATCATCTTAATCAATACAAAAAAATTAATGCAAACTGTCGACTTTAAAAATAATAGAAAACAGTTAAAACCATATTGGCCGGTCTGGATGATCCAACCAACAGAGCTAGTTTGGTTTGTCATTTTTCAAAACCATGGTTATTGCGCAACAGTGCCCTCTTCAGAAAGCCCTAAAAGTGCATGCCTCTCCTCACTTCATTTACATCCTGTGCCTTGCCTAACCAGATGCGATCCAAATATAATCTGAATGAGCCTCACGCCTAAGTGTGCTTTTTGAAACACAGATTATACTCGCTTTATACCTGGAGTATTCAGGATTCTCTTGTAATGAATATATAGCTCCCTGTTTAACACGGAAAATTTTGAACAAAATTAACAAACAGCAAATACAAAGTTTTTAACATTAGTGATGAGCACCGAGAAAAGTAGGTATCTTTTATTTTGAAGTCAAAGAGTCATTTCTAACAGTGATCACAACAACTATAAATAGTTGGTTGGAATTTATAGTTATGAATGGCCATGTAGAAAGAGGAATATTAAATAATCAATGTAAAAATTGTGGTGTCAAAGAATTGAAAAGGTATTACTTTTATATTCCTGAATCAAAAAGTCTCTTTGTGTGACACATGTATGTATGTAGAGGAAGAGAGAGAGAGAGAGAGAGAGAGAGAGAGAGACTCACAGGGCTGTCAATTCTCGACTCCAATGATTCATTTTCCATAATTTCACCAATGCTATACACCATAATAAAGCAGCAATGAATATAAGACCATTGATAGTAATTTAAGCCAAAGCATTAAGACAGAGATAGGCTTGCCTTTGCTTCAGTAGCATCTCATTCTGAGCATCAACAGAGGAAATATTGGCACTAGGTTTTCTCATAGCTTGACTTCTTGCAAACATTTTGCTCAATCTAGACAGAAGACTTTTTGCCCTGTTTGAGATGTCTGATCTTCAAATCAGATTATGAGATTCAAATAATAAAAGTACAAACAAAAAAAACTACAAGATGCATACATTCCACTCCACAAAAAGGGTTTTACCATACAAAATCCCAATTAAAAGGTGGAGTATGAAATGTTATGTCCAGCACTTAACTTATGTTGTACAAAAATGTAAATAATTCAATCTCCATTCAGATCCAGTATATCTCATAAAAGAAACATTGACATAACTGTGTGACTTGGAAAAACACAGGAAAGTATAAGATGCATATATCATAACTAAAAAATTATATACAAATATACAATACAGGTTTTGATGTGCCCAACATGCAAAAATATTCAACAACTTGATGATACTGACCAAAGAAAACACACCTGATCCCTGGTAGAACCGAAGTTTGTTGACACTTTGCAATACGGCTGACATGTGTGCTGGGAGAGCTTTATGTAATGGCAGGTGACAAAGGACCTAAAGGTGGCTCCATTTAGTAGACCAAATACATTTTTAAATATCAAATAACTGAATATGAAGCAATACTTTTTCAAACAATCTATGTACCCGGAGAATGACATGAAGCACAGTTGTTTGCTCTTCTATTGCTGCTTGACTCAGCCACGAAGCTAGGATCATCACACCTCCATTTGTCAAAAACCTGCAATTTCATTAAAGAAATATTAGACCATTGGCATTTTACAGAATAGACAATGCTGTCCAGTACATAATAATCTAATAATACCAATAGAGCACTGAAACATTTTTTATTTGCAAGATCCATTCCATCAATTTGACTTGTCCAGAAAATGTTTCTTCTTGCCGCAATAGGTTAAAAATATTAGCAATAAAATGCTTCTCTGGGTCACTTGTATCAGGCAACACCTCATCTTGGGTGGAACAAGGAGGTGTTTCAATATTTGATGGGTCCACAGCTTTCAAAGGAACTGGGTTGTTAGTTGGGTCCACAGAGTTCAAAGGAACTGGTTTATTAGGTGTGGCCGCATTAGCACTTGTTGACCCATCTTGCTCATGCACGCTTTCTGCTGACTGGATTGCTTTCTCTCTAGATAATCGGATAAATCTCCGAACTCTTGAGCGTTGACCGTTAAAGAAGTCTCTCACCTTAGAATTATAATTAATTAAGTTAATTATTACTGATAAGGGTGATATAGATTACTTGTAGTAAACAAAAACAAAGCAAACACTTGAGTTGCCCTCATTATTAGCTTGTAACCAAAACACTGAAATGCATACTATAAAATTAATACATATTGAAATGATGAAAGCAGAATAGAGAAGGACAAAAAGAAACCTGTGTGGCTGTCAAGCCAAAAAGAGCACTAATTGCTCGAATTTCCTTCTTGTTTATTTCATCTTTAACAGAAAAAATTGATTGCATGTATTTTATTGCTTTTGGATTCAGTAGATCTCTGGGTCTTTTCCCTGAGAATAAAACGAAAAGTAAGGCACGAGAATCATCAATGCAAACTGCAGCAGACCTTGAATGTAGTTATACATTAAACTGTTAATAATAAGCCTCAAAAACTGTAAAACATTTTGCAATGAAATTGTTCCTATACAAAAGTACCCTCGACATCTTATGCAACTAAAAACACAACAGACTGAACATCCCAAATTGGGGGTAAAAAGATTCAGATGTCAGATTGGTGACCCGCATCATCTGAAAGTAATTGCCTCGTCACGGAGTTTGGAATCAAGAGACAAGAGACATCAAATAAGAAATTCATCAAACGTATGAAACTATAACTAGGTAAGTGAGACACCGCTGTTTTACAAAACTGCTCAATATGTAGCAACTAGAAAACTTACCAATTTTAATTGATAGAGCACCTGCTGCCTGCACATAAATAACAAAACATATGATCAACACCGTGCACAAATAACATAAAGAAGTAAGTTATGTACAATAATCCGTTGCTAGTGTTTGTATGTTAAAGCTACGTAGTCTAGTCACTGTTGGAAATTGTAATAATAGTAAAGCGCACACCACCCTTATATAACTGACGGACTATGTAACAATACACACATTTATGATCTATCTGATCAAATTCCTTCACCAATCCACCAGCAACCCTTTTTGCAAATTAAACTGCATGTCAAATTTACAACCACACTGTACTGCTACGTAAGCTATATTTAAATTCCTCCTACAATTCAATTGTCAGTATATTTTCTCTCCAGTTTCGCATCTAAACTACATCCAATTCAGAAATTAATTATATTCAAATCGCGATATAGTAGTATATCTTCAGCAAGAGACGCCTAATTTACTGTTATTAGCCCATATATGATGTATGTATGAATGTAACGCCTAATTAGAACAAATTGCAAATCTATCGTGTTAGTTAAGTGTATAATAGAGAGTTCGCACGCACCATCTCTTGTGATAAAGGGTTGACACCGGTTAGCTTGCATTGTGTGGAAACGATGTTCTGCAGCTCGCAGATCTGCTTGCTAATCAGTTCTTTCTGAGACTCCAACAATCCCTCGTACGACGTGGTGGTGTTGGAGGATACTACCAGAGCGAGCTGCTGGTTTGCGTTCGATGTCGCCATATCTGAACAAATCCTCGAGCTAAATCGACATGATTACGAGATCGAGTGGTCTACTGTGTGAATTGAAGCTGATGGATTCGAATAAGCGTTGATTTGGTTCGTTAGGGTTAGGGTTTGGTGGAGAACAGTTTGTTTTGTTGAAATCTTGAGGGGGTTCCGGGGGAAACGTCGCGTTAGAACAACCCAGGGGCCGTATATACGATTAAATCATTTGTTATTGTTTCTAACTACAAATGTACGATTAAATCATTACTAAATGGCTGTTTGTTTGTTTTTTTAAGTTCTTTCTCATCATTTATGTTTGCGTCACGCAGAAGTTTACTTCTGCAGGTTGTTTGATTTTTCAAAGACTTTTTATTAAAAAACGTCTGTGTGAAACAGCCTCTTCTTATCACTTCTTACCTCTTCTTCATATAACTTTAGAAAAATGTAAATTAAACCCTAATCAGAACTCCCCATCGTTCCACAACCGACCCACCCTCCTCTCCACCACCAACCCACCTCCTCTCCGCCGCCGCCATCCGTCACCCTCCTCTCCGCTACCAACCCACCTCCTCTCCGACATCACGACGACAAGAAGAGCCGACATCGCCGCCCTCCGCCACCGCTCCGCCTCCCTCCCGACGACATCGTCGCCCCGCCACCGCTCCGCCTCCCTTAAGGTTTCATTTCAACTCTTTATCTAATGTAATTTTCTATTTTCTCCTTTCAATTGTTCATCGATTGGCTGCTGTTTTGTGAATTGGGTCAGAATTCTTGATGTTTTATAGTCAGATCTTCAAGAAAGTAGTTGGTATATCGGTTGTTTGTGAATTGGGTCAGAATTCTTGATGTTTTAATCGAGGCTTTTGGTATGTTTCTGCTGCGGATTTGGTGTTTTCTAGGTTAAATTTGTGCAAGATTGTTGGGCTTTTTGGCAGCTGAAAAGTTCCATTTTGACTTGAATATACATCTTAGGGTTGTATGAATTGTAGGGTAAATGGTGGTTTGTTAAATGTTATGGTGGGTTGGGTGTTGGTTACAATGCTACTTTTATGAATTATGGTTTTCAGTTTGTGGTTCTTAAATGTCTTGTTAGTCAAGTGGGCATATTCTGATTATTGTATCAAATTAGTTGTAATTTGTAATATGTTTGTATCAAATAGTTTTGAATCATATCATAATCATATGTTTGCAATATGTTTGTAATTAGTATTTGTAATTAGTTGTAGTTTTGTATCACTAGAGTCCTTCATGCATGATCATATGTTTGTTTTTGGTTGATTAATAGAAATGGGAGATAAACAACAATGGTAGATTGAGCAACAAAAATGTTTAATAGAGAATTGCATAGAAGAAGTAAACAAGTTTGGTAGAAAAGGATTGAGTGTGCACAAAGAGTCATGGAATAATTTAGGAAAAGTGCTTAAGGAGAGGTTTGGCTTGGATTTGACACAAAAACAAATGAAGAATACGTACGATAATTTTAAAGCCAGATACATAGGGTGGGTGCATTTGAAAAACAAAATAGGCACCATATACAACCCTCAACAAACACTTTTACCTTAACCAACGAGGAATGAGAAGAATTTAATAAGGTATGTTTACATATATAATTTTTTTAACATATAGCTATAAATGTAACGTTATAACATTTTTTACTTTCGGTTTAGGAACATCTGAAGGAGGTATCATTGAAAACAGTTCCATTGCCTTTCCCGAGCTACGTGCTCAGTTGTTTGATGGTAATACTGCCATTGGGGGTAGCAAGTGGACTTCAACCCAAACAACATCGACTGTTGGGTCATCTTCTTGTCAACGTGTCAAACCGCTTATGCTTACAGACACCGTTCTTCATGATACAAAAGATGATGCCGGCTCTTATGATTTTGGTTTTGAGCCTATTAATGAGGATACTGCCGAGCCCACCCCCGAGCCTACCCCTAAGCCTAATCCAAATAAAAGGGCAAAAACCTCAAAATCATCATATATCACTGCTGATGATCTAGCCCATGATATGCAAAAGGCTCTATAATATCCGATTAAAGGCAAAGAAGGGCCGACAGTTCTTGAATGCTCTGAGAGGTTGAAGTTGGTTGGGTTAGATCCGATTGATCCTCTATTCTTGGCCGCTTTTCATATTTTTGGAGTTTCTTCGGATATGAGAGAGGCATGGATGACATTGCCACCGATTCCTGAGGTATTGAAAGGGTGGATCTCGATGCTGGCAACAAGTTTAGGATTAATAAAGTAGTTAAGAACAACGTCTGCATCTTGGTTGGTTATGGTTTGTTATGTTTAGAACAATGAATGCTTTGTTATGTTTAGAATATTATATGTTTAATGGTTTGTTATGTTTAATGGTTTGTTATGCTTTTGGTTTGTTGTGTTATATTAACAGGATCACAATGGAATATAGTAAGAAATTACTACTCGTAATTCTTATGTACTTGTATGTTCTCTCTTTTGGAGGAGAGGTTTAAAAAGAATACGAGACAATTAGGGCTGCAAACGAACCGAACGAACACGAACAAGGCCTTGTTCGTGTTCGTTCGTTAAGAAATAAACGTGTTCATGAACTGTTCACGAACACTTACCGAACGAGATTCTTTGTTCGTGTTCGTTCATTAAGAAAATGAACATGTTCATGAACTGTTCATGAACACTTACCGAACGCAAATGAACACAAACAAAAGCAAACGAACACAAACAACTGTTCATGAACATGACGAACACAAAAAAGTTCATAAACACAAACGGATACAATTGATTATAAATTTATTTTAGAATAAAATTTATATTTTTATTACAAACATTACACAAAATTAATCAAAAATAAATAAGTATTTAACATAAATATAAAAAAAATACTTGATATAACACTCATAAAAATAAATAACAGAAAAATTAAGAATATAAACGAACACATTAACGAACATAAACGAACACATTATCGAACGTTCACGAACGAACATTAACGAACATAAACGAACACATTATCGAACGTTCACGAACATAAATGAACGAACGCGGCTTGTGTTCATGTTCGTTCGTTTAACTAAACGAACAATTTTTTTTGTTCGTGTTCGTTCATTTACTAAACGAACGAACATAAACGAACTTCCCGCCGAACGGTTCACGAACTGTTCGCTGAACGTTCAGTTCATTTGCAGCCCTAGAGACAATGATTCGGTTATGTCGGGGCATATATACACGTTAGAGTTATTGCAAGGAAATCCCAAACAATGCGTTGAATTGCTACGTATGTCCTGTGAATCCTTTGTCCGACTATGTACTCATTTTAGAGTAAATTATTCGTTAAAGGATAGTAAACATGTTTCAGTTGAGGATAAGATGGCTATGTTTTTTATGATAATTGGTCATAATCAACGATATGTGATTATCAAGCGTAGATTTTAACACTCGAAGCAAACAATTCATAGTTTTTTTATTAAGTGTTGGATAAAATGTTGTTTTTTGCTAACGATATGATAGTACTAACTTCTTTCAATCCGAATCCAAATATTCCAGGACATAACAAAAGACTACGACGGATTTTCAAAAGAGCGGTTGGTGCACTTGATGGAACTTTGATACATGTTATCTCTGCTAGCAAACAAGATTTATATAGAAGAAGGGGAAAAGGGGATTGTTATCAAAACGAATTAGCAATTTGTGACTTCAACATGATTTTTACATTCATTGTGGCAGGTTGGGAAGGGGTAGCACATGTTTCTAGAATATTATCAGAGTCATTATCATATACAAATGCTCCATTCCCATTACCACCACTAGGTATTTAAGTTGTTTGTTAAATATTTATATATTACTTTAATTTTCTAATTATTTATATATGTTTACAGATAAATATTATATTTGTGATGCCGCTTATGCACACATACGAGGATTCATGGCTCCATATCGTAATGTTAGGTATTGGCTTGGAGATTTTCGTAGGAGCCGTGCATTGACCAATAAAGAAAAATTTAACCATGCACATGCAAAACTACGAAACATAATTGAGTGTTCGTTTGGTGTCTTGAAAGCACGATTTCCTATATTGAAAAGGATGGCACCATTTCCTTTGGTTACACAAAGAAACATTACAATTGCATGTTTCGCGCTACATAATTTTATAAGGAAAGATGGTTTCAGTGATGAGTTTTTTACACAATACGATCAACCCAACGTGTCATTTTGAAAAATCGTCATGTGCACATTGATGTTGATGAAAATGAGGTTGAAGCACATAGTGTCGCATCGGATCGGGAATATATGACTCAGTTACGAGATGAAATTGCTGATCAGTTAATGCAAAATGTGGAATAAATGATTTAAATAAAATGTATTTTTATGGTTTATGAATATTATTGCAGTGTTGTATGACTTTTATTTAAATTTTAATGTTGAAGTACTTTTTAAAGTTTAGAAATTAGGTTTATTTTAATTAAAGACTATTTTTGTAGTTTGCAGATGTTAAAAAACAAACAGTCTTCTTCTTGCAAACTGTAGACGCTTAGCCCACCTCTTCTCCTGCAGATGTCTGCAGAATGTGGTCCGCAGATTGCAGACATTTTGCTGCAGGAAAAACAAACAGCACCTTAATCCTACCCGCGTTTTTGTTTTTTAGTCGGTACTGTACCATAACTCTCTCAAAAGAAAACTCATAACTGGTTAGTGAAAAAAATCATAAGTTGTATATTTTAAGAATATATATTTTATCAAAATCACATATAATTTTTCTACTTTAACAAAATGATAACTAAATGGAACCGTGACAGTACCACATTAATCCTTATCAAATTTTTCTTGTTTATCTCTCGTATTTAATAATCATATTAAAACTAATATTATTATTTAATTTTTTTAGATTAAGATAAAATTTTTAATCAATTAAGAATGTTATTCTTAAAGAACAATTATTTATAAAATAAGAATTTTTTTAAACATCAATTTTTTTAAAAATATAAATTTTATTAAATTGGTGTTTTAAAAAGTAAAATATTTATAAATAAAAAATAATTAAATTATGAGTTATAATAAGAACGTTTTTTAAAAATTACTTTTTGCAAAAAAAAAAAGTTTGTTTTAAACAACATTTTCATTCTATTAATAATAAGGAAGATTCAATTGTATTTTATATTAAAATATTACTTTATAATTAATAAATTTTGTATATATTGATATTTAATTTATTCAACCCGTGTAATACTCCGGTTTACCAAACGCGGTTTACTAAAGCTAATAACTAACTAAGTTAAATAATTATATCTATAAATAATAACAACTTAAAAACAAAGTATAGTAAATTACTATTTTAGTCCCTATGGTTTGACAAAACTTACGACTTCGGTACAGCAGTTTATTTATTACACTGACAGACCAAAAGTTTAAAGGTTTGTTTCAATCAGACCCACACCACTAGCACCGTTAAAATTTTCTGTTAAATTAATCTGAAATGACAAGTTTGCCCTTGTGATTAAAAATACAAAAACAAATAAAACCACACCCTTCCCCGCCCCAATTTGTATTCATCTTCTCTCCATCTCTCTCTACCCACCACTACCACCACCGTCGCTTCCAAAGAAAAACTTCCACCGCGCCGCCATCTTCTATGTATCTCTCCCTCTCTATTAAAAAACCCTATAGTGACCCCATCCTACCACCACTTCCACCGCTCCGCCACCTTCACCGTCACCACCATCGTCGCCTTCTGCCTTGCAGCCATGCCCTAACCCCTTTTTGAACTATAGATACCAATCACACCTAATAACTCCTCCCCTTCGCCTTATCGACTTCACCGTCGATAACAACTGCCACCACCGCCTAAAACCTACCGGCCACCACCATTTAGATCTCTCGTTTCTCTGATCTCTCTTTTGTGTTACCGGTGATGGTGGTGGTGAGCAATGGCGGTGGTCGTGGACGTGAAGGTGGTGGGATGCTGGAATTTGGAGAGAGAAAAATAGTGTGTGTGTGTGTGAGGGAAAGAGAAAAGAGAGATGTATGGGTGGAGGGATGAGGATGGGGTATTTAATCCAGGGGCATATATGTCTTTTTGCGTTGTTTAACGAAACAAACACTGTGTGGGTCGGATTGAAATAAACCTTTAAACTTTTGGACTGTCAGTGTAATAAATAAACTATTGGATTAAAACCGTAATTTTCGTCAAACAGGGACTAAAACAATAATTTACTTAATAAATTAAAACCTTTAAATTATAATTTACATATACAACATTTAATGCCGTATTTATAAGTTTACAATTTTTATCTAAAATTACATACATTTGACGGTGTTTTTAATATAAAATTGTGTTAACATAGTCATAGATTTTGTAACTAAAGTTAGTTGCCTTAGAATGTGTGTGGGATGATTTAATTGTTCGTTTACTAGAAATTACGAAATTTATATGTTAGTTATTTAATGCAACCGTCATTCAAATAAAAATACTGTTTTTATACGATCTTTGCACATACTGGTTAGTGAAGTTATTATGTAAATTGAATGCATTAATATATACACAACGATTGTAACAAGATACTAAAAGTGAAAGGAAACAAATTTATATATCCAGATGTATTAATTGTGCATGTTCGTCTTATTATCATACAAGGTGTCATTGCTGAAAATAAGTTGGTATTTTTGTTTATATAAGGCCTAACCCTTAATGAGATTACCTTACAAACCTAACCATATTTATATTAAGTTTTCATAGTAGAAGCAACAATTTCGAAATTTAAAACCATCAACAACTATATCACTTTAACAATTTTCTGGTAATGTTTGTTTATTTAGTAATTTGGTCACCTATTTGATAAAAAAAAAGAGGTCACGTACATGCACAAAACATATTAAAACATATTGAGGTAAACCGAAATCAATAAACTAAATGTAGTTTACGAATGAGTTTAAACGAACAAAACAACATAGAGGAAGATATGTGGAGGTAAATAAGTTGACCTCAAACCATTTGAGTTTTCGGTTAGGTTCTTGAAACATAATTTTGGGATTCATAATTTTATGATTTGGTTGAGTTTGATTTTTAAAATAATTTACATAAGTATAGTGATTGAAATCGATATAAAGATAATAAGAGAACAATACGTTTTGTCAAAGTGGGTGTACATTTCATTGATCTTGATATTAAGTATTTTCCTTATCAAAGTGTTTGTCAAAAAGGGACAACACATATTAATTATGAAAAATTAATGAAATAAAATGTGAATATCGTAACTACGAAGAAGGTCACGCTTAGAATTTAATCATTGTAAAAACAATATTCTATTGATTCTTACTTCGAATTCGGTGAGTAGCCGGTTGATTTGTGAAGGATTGAAGGTGAAAAGTAAACAAAAAACGTAGACTTTTCCCGATAGATTGAAATTTTCATTGCATTCATATTTGCTCATGACACACCTCATAGTATATGAAAAATGACTTTTTACAACGTATCAGATGGATGTTTATGAATTGATACAAAAACGAAGAACGTCTATTATTTTATCCTAGTGACATTCTGCATTGCTTCAAAAGATGGATTTACTCTGATATTAATATGTCTTTAGTTTTCTAGTTCCCACAACACACATCATATTAATATTTTTTATTTATTTAGTGTTGTGTTGTTTATTTCTTTAACTAAGACATACTTTTTAGCTTCAATGACGACGACGATGATCCTCATCATCATTCAACTTGCGTTGTACATTTACGATTTATTTTTAACTAGAGATATGTTCCAGTGATACGTTGTGTTGAAAGTTTTTATAATTAAAAAAAAACTATAGAAATATGGTACTTGAGTTTATGAGAATAGAATGCCTGCTCACTGTGTAATTTTAGAAAAATATTAATATATAAAATATTATAGTTATTTAAAAGTCGTGGATGAAGTTTGTTTAAAAGTCGATTGATTGCTATCTACTTTCCTTTTTGATAAATTAACTTTAAAGAATTATATCACGTGTTTAAAAATTTTAATTTCTAGAATTTTTAAAATTTTATAAAATTGTTTTTTTATTTTCTCATGTATCTCCGTATCAAAAAATAAAATCATAAAAGACACGTGTTATTTTTCTGTGAACTCCGAGCTTTTTTTCTTTGCTTCTCTTTTCCATTGATTATACGAATTTATTTCATTGTTTCTATCTTTATCTTCTTTTTTTATCACTTTTTTTTCTATTGTAAATAATAATGACTTTTTAATTTATTTTTTAAGATTTCATATAATAAAAAAGAGAAAATACCACAGAAATGTAACCAAATTTGTAAACTGTTCTAATTAAGTAACTGAAACTTTTTTTGTCCCTATAAAGTAACTATACTTTCGTTTAATGTTCTAATATTGTGTAATTACCAGGTCATCGGGTTACCGTATTTTTTTTACTTTTTTATTTTCTTTTAATGCTTAGGTGGATATTATTTAAATTAGTTGGATTTTATAAAATCAAAATATATCTTTTAATGCTTAGGTGGATATTATTTATATTAGTTGGATTTTATACATGTCATTATTTATATTTTTTCACATCACATTAAAGATTAAATTTTTTTTAATGAAAACTGACATATCATCAATGGTTACTTTGAAAACCTGACAATTACATATGATTGAAACATCAAATCAAACTAGAGAGACAAAAAAAGTTTCAATAACTTAATTGGAACAGTTTTCAAACTTGCTTACATTTCTACAAAGTTACCCCAACAAAAAAAGTTAACTTGCTCATTAAATCATACAACAATTTTAATATTATAACTATATAATTTACAAAATTTATGTACCGTATAATATATCATGAATATGTAATATGTTAATCCTCATTCATGCAATTCGTGCAATACATGATGTTTTAACATAGCATTATAATATAGTGCATACACGATGTTAAGTTTTTTAGAACGACTATTTGATTCATTGGCGGGGCACTGACCCGTCCAATCGTCTTTATTACTCGAGTACGAAACATTAAGGCTCTAGACTGACACACATTCGAAGACAAACTCGTATGCCAGTTCGTCTACATCAGTCTCGAACTTAAGACAATCTACAAGAGAAAACTCACATTATATTAAAAAATCACCGTCCAACCTTGAACCCATTTTCTGTCGCGGATGAACTTAAACACAAGACTTCCTAGATTAACAAAGTTTGAAAGTCTTATAACTCAAACACTTAGGTCGAGAATCATCACACAACACACAAATAGAAAGGTCGATGGTTAAACTTACAGATTTGGTCATCGAGTTTCTAATTTGTAACTTTATATTTAAAGTTTAATTTTATTCCCTCAATTTTCGAAGGTTTCAACATTACCATGTTGTATAATTAATACTCGTTTTTAACCTATTAATTTTTATATTTATTTAATTTTTCTTTAATAATTTTCATCCTTTCAGTTTTTAGAAAAACTTATTCGTGGCTATGTCTAATTTGTTCCTTGATGCCACAAGATAAAATTTGTTAAAACGGGGTTATAATAAAAAAGTGGTATTTCTTTGGGTATCATACGTTACTTTGACTAACGATAATATGCAAATACCGTAAAAAACAAAATCGATATCAACAGATGAACATTAACATCGTTATATCAGTTGTTTTCAAAACTAAACCACCATAATTTTATTCTATTTGTTTTTAAATACATAACCATGTTAATAACATCAAAAGTTTAATTACAACGCGCGTCACAGGGCGTCACGTCATGCGGTTCTAGTTGACACTCATCAAGTAAATTAACATTTAAAAAACCTATGTTATACGAAAACCGTCGCAACTCACAACACGGCTTAAATATCTCGACATATAAAAGAATAATATCGCACCAAAATAATAATTAAACCAAAGAAACAAAAAGCAAGGTGGACTCTGCGGGTCAGCCTTCAAAATTGATTCTTTGCTTTCCCTTTATCCACGAATCAACCACAAACCCTATTACGATTCACAAATTCTTTTGATCGCAGATTATCTTCATCGTGTTACACCCTAAAATCTCAGGTACTTTTGAAGATCATCACTCTGTTCACTTTACCTTATGATTTCGAGTAATGATCACGTTTCGTCGTTATTGATTTCTCAGTTTTGATTGATCGTTAAACGTGTTTCGATTTGATTGTTGGAGGTTTTGTTTCGTTTGTTTGATTTTTTGAGATTGATTGGTCTTGCTTGCTGTCATGCACATATATTGCTGTAGAAAAAACCACGTTATGTAGTTAATTAGGGCGTGTAAACTAGGGTTTGACTATTGTAATTGTTCGTCGGCGTGGATTTTAGGGTTTTTATCTCTACAAATATGAAGTATGCTAGGGAGGCTATGTGCATGAATGGTGGGAGTTATATACTACATGCTATGTTATTTTTTCTGTTCACAGACGTTTTGAAAGTTATTGGCATAAATTCCCCTTCATTGTTGGTCTTAGAGGAATTGTTTGATGCTTTAAATTCTTTGAGAATATTTTAATTTTAGGTTACTGATGATGTGGTGACTACATGTTTTGCGTGGTTACTAGAGCAACCTGTGTGAACTGTGAACTGTCCACATTTGCAATGTCTCATTGAGTAGGGTTATAAGTTTGTCACATGGTAAATCCAGAATCAAACAACTGATAGAGTATACACATAACATTTAACTCCATGAGCCGAAGAGGAGAAACCTTACCGGAAATCAGAGATCCTGATGTATCAAATGACAATATGGCATTAGAATCATTGGGACCGATTGGGTCTCTACAACCTTGATGATGTGAGTTTGAGACTCTTCCTGGACACGTGTGTGTGTGTTTTTAATTTGTTTCACCAGGAAACTATGAAATATTAAAAGGGGTAATTCTTAATGCTCTAGCAGTTATTCGCTAAAATTATCTATAATTTTTCTTCTTTCTATGTGTAAGGCAAAAAAGTTATATGATAGGGATTAGGGAGATAGTTTGTGAAACAAAGATAAATGTTTGCACTTGGGAAATAAACGTGAAAGGGTTTATGCCTCTTCATGATGTTTTCAAGATTAGCTGAATCTGTTAAGACTTCTATATTTTGGTACCAAGGGATTAAGTGCTTCATTATCAAGGAAAGTCACTTTTTTAACCCACAGAAGTGCATGGCTACAATAAACGGACATAACTCTGAACTTTTCCTTTTAATAAGAACAAGTAAACAACAAATCAACAATAATGACATGTCATTCTGCTTTCAATATGCAATTAAGGCGTGAGAAACTTCAACCAATTCCAAAACATTGTAATATTTGTCGAGATCTTTATGTTTTCAGATCTCAACATACAGCTGTGCCTTGTTTTATTGTGAAGTTGTGTTACTTCTCAGCTTTGGATAAATGCACTGCACTTTAATCGCAGAATCTATCTAGGATAGATTTAGTGTAGAGGATTTGGAAAAATGTGATCCCATTTGTACATGAAAATGTCATTATGAGTGTTTTTTTTAATCATTTGTAGAAGTGTATGCACTTGGTATTTATCATTCTGCATCCACTCTAATATAGAATCTATATGCATGCTAGAAGTTTTGAGTTCCAGTATTTGTAATTGTCATTTTATACTTTCATACTCATTCTATTATGACCTTGGGTAAGCTTCTTTCTGATAGATAGCTTGATCTCATTTGGTTTGTACTTTTCTGGAGGTTTATAGGCATTATGACGATGTCCCATATGAAGACAATGGAATTGGATGAAGGATGGAATTTCATGCAGAGTGGGATTCAGAAGCTGAAGAAAATATTGGAAGGGCATCCAGAACAATTTAGCTCTGAAGAATACATGATGCTATACACGTAACTTGATTTTCCTTAAATATAACTTTTCTTGTCTTAGAAGTTTTGTCATAGATTCTGAATTGCTCTGTTTTCTTAACTCCGTGTACAGAACTATCTATAACATGTGCACTCAAAAGCCTCCCCATGATTACTCTCAACAGCTGTATGATAAATATAAGGAAGCGTTTGAAGAATATATTAGATCAACGGTAGAAACTTCTATTTTTCGTTTCAATTTTAACGCTAATGTTATTCGCCATGATCAGAGCATCTGAATCGTGAAATAAATAAGAAAATGTTACTTTAGTAGAAATCATGCATATCAAATAGTGGGTGTCATGTAATGGAGAGTTAAATCTATCTGCTCCAACATAGATTTCTCTATACTATCATGGACACCTGGTTTTTTGTCACTGAAAAAGTGAGGGTGGTTATTATAGATGTTAAGGTTATAAGATTCTTGATTGTGGTTGTAATTGTTATGAGTATTCAGTTTTGTTTGTTGGTGTTTGGTTTGTTTGTGTGTGTGTATAAGTCATGGCTTGCATATCTTTACTATTGATTCTCACAATTGCATGTGACATCATTTTTAAGGTACTGCCGTCTTTGAGAGAGAAACATGATGAGTTTATGTTGCGAGAGCTCGTGAAGCGATGGGCAAATCATAAACTAATGGTTAGGTGGCTTTCAAGGTTTTTTCATTATTTGGATCGTTATTTCATTGCAAGGAGGTCCCTACCGGCCCTAAATGAAGTTGGTCTAACTTGTTTTCGTGAATCGGTTAGTATTTATATACTGAAAACATATTTCATTACATGCCTTGCCTTTTGTGTCGCTAATGACCTTTAAGCAGGTTTATGAGGAGACCAAGGGTAAAGCTAGGGATGCTGTAATTGCTCTTGTAAGTCTATTTATTTACTCATGTACCAATCTGTTTGTCTTTCATGTAAAGTTGAAATTAACAGTGCTCATGATCCAGATTGATCAAGAACGAGAAGGAGAGCAGATTGATAGGGCATTATTGAAAAATGTTCTTGGTATATATGTAGAGATTGGGATGGGGCAAATGGATTGCTATGTTCAAGACTTCGAGACTTACATGCTTACCGACACTGCTGCTTATTATTCTCGTAAAGCATCAAACTGGATTGTTGAAGATTCTTGTCCTGATTACATGTTGAAGGTACAACTGTTTGAAAAACTTTTGCTGTCATTTTGGCTATTATCGTTGTTGTTTAGTAGAGGTGGCAGTTTTGGTAAATTTCGGTTATGCTTATGGGTTAAGCTCAATCAATTAATTAGGTTGGACGAGTCAAGCGAATTCATAAGATCCTTTTAATTTGTTATGCACTTATGCTAAATTATCTTTGTAATATTTAGCATTCTATTTATATATGAAGTTTAAAAGCATGCGTTTGTAGGTTGGTTCAATCCTGTTTTATCCATTGCCACCTACCCATTTTACTTAAGCTATTGATAATAATAGTTACTGTTATGACTGCTGACATCATCAATTGTTGGTATATTTCATGTGCTTTATTAATTTCATCTTGTTTGATCTACTTCTTTAATGGAACACAGGCTGAGGATTGTTTGAAGAAGGAAAAAGAAAGGGTCTTAAACTATTTGCACACAAGCAGTGAACAAAAACTCTTAGAGGTTAGTTTTTCTGATAACGTCAAAGTTGCAAAAATACGTAGCATATGAATTTTGGGGTTATTGTTACCAGATAATGACAGGAATATGGTGATTGGTCTTAAGTATTGATTTTATATTTTACTTGTAGTTTTCACAATCTTTCTTTTTAATCTTTAGAGATCATAAACTATTTTTAAAAGCTTTTTAGCCCTTGAGATTTATAGAAAGGTTTTGGTTGCTAAAATTGGTAAAGAATTAGGTAACCGTTGCACTTATAATGGCATTCCATTGCTTCAGTGTTGATTATACAATTTCATACCTGGTCATACATATGTTCTGTTTTCTACTTATATAGAATGTGCAAAATGAGTTGCTGGTTACATATAGCAGTCAATTGCTAGAAAAAGAGCATTCTGGATGTCGTGCTTTGCTTCAAGATGACAAGGTATATTGATGTTTATATTAAGGATTTGCATCTGCGTATTATTATGGGTGTCATTGATTAATTATTGTATCCACTACAAACAGGTGGAAGACCTCACGAGGATGTTTAGGCTCTTCTCTAAAATTCCTAAAGGGTTGGATCCTGTTGCTAATATGTTTAAGCAGGTATTACTTTGGCCATAGAATTTATGTAGTGGTCTAAACATGTTTCTTAGCACAGTGCTGACTCCTTGATTATTTTCTTTGGTGCCAGCATGTTACCACTGAAGGAATGTCTTTAGTTCAACAGGCTGAAGATGCTGCAAGTAACAAGGTAATCACAGTTTGTAGTGAGTTTGAACTACATGGCATATGCTAGAGGTGGAAAAATGGGTGGGTTGGGTAGTAAGTCGAAATGTGTTTGGGTTAAAGCAAGCAATTTTTAGTTTAGGTTGGGCCAACTCACTAACACCTATTAAATTTCATTTCCATTTTTAAAAATAAAATATATAGTGTGTAACTATGATTAAAAAATGTACTATTCCAATAGTAATATAAACTGTTACTTTTGAGAAAATTCTTTGAAAGGTTTTATCCTGAACACATTTTGGAGGATTTCAACCGTTTGCCTTGTTAAAGATAAAATCTAACCTAAATCGACACATCGTTTGTATTCAAAGTGGCGACCTCAAGCATCTTTCATGCAGTTCTATCTATCAGATGATTTTGGCTGCAAATTCATACTATTAGCTGTAGTATAAACACGCAACCAATTTTGGGTTTTTAGGGCACCAACAATGAGCTAAACACACCCATATTTAACACGCCACGTCACAGGTGTTCCTTATAAGTTTTGCCGTTGTAGGCGCTATGCTTACTAAGAAATAATTTTAAAGCAAAGTTAAAAAAATGTGACTAGATATTTTTTTTATGTTGATACCCTGTTTGTATGAAACGCTGAAAGAATGAGAGCATATTGCAATCAAGACTATATAAAGTTAAACCGTGTTCTTGTGGACATACTAAATTACTACCAGACAATCTCAACTCATTGGTTATGCTTTAGATCTTTAATCCCTAACGGTCCAAATGAAAAATAAACTTAGCTGAGAGTGAAATGGGTTGAAAGTCACCCAGAGCGTACTTTGATTATTATTTTATTGGCGGATTTGTTTATCATGTTTTACGCGTTAAATAATGAAAGATAAAAGATAAAAGGGATCTTTGGCCCTACATGTCTCGACCATTACTAGAACAACCTGAACCAATTTTGACACTACCCAATCCACCAGCTCAATTTGCCTCATCAAAGAGTAACTGCCATCCTTGTAACATGTCGAGTTATCAAATATTTCTTGTTGGGAATATATGTTTGGCTTGTTTTGTTTGTCAACTGCTTTTGACAAATTTTTCACAGGTGGAGAGTGTTGGTGGTCCACAGGAGCAGGTAATAATCTTGGCTGATGATTCAGTATAAACATTCATGGATATAAATGTGTTGGATAAAAACTAACATGGTTGACTTGACAGGTGTTTGTCAGAAAAATAATCGAGTTGCATGACAAGTTCATGACATACGTTACCGACTGCTTCTCTAATCACACGCTATTTCACAAGGTCATTTTTGGTCTTTTTTTATTTAGTTGTGTAATTGTTAAATTAAATTTCATCTTTTCTTGTTTCTTCTTTAGGCCCTGAAAGAGGCTTTCGAGGTTTTCTGCAATAAAGTTGTGGCTGGTTTTTCTAGTGCTGAGCTTCTGGCTTCATATTGTGACAATATCCTTAAAAAGGGTGGTAGTGAGAAGTTAAGTGATGAAGCTATTGAGGAAACCTTGGATAAGGTATACTTTTTAATGTTTATATTTTGGTCTTGTTTATTTTCATTTTTTTCTTTTGTTGCATCATGCTGACTTGGTTTTTTAATTTGTAAAGGTGGTTAAGCTTCTTGCGTATATCAGTGATAAAGATCTTTTTGCAGAATTTTATAGGTATGTGTGTTTTAGGATTTCACTTTTTTAAAAATAATCTCACGTATTGTTTTTTGTAAAGCTGCAATTTAAAATGGAGCTAATTTTTTTTTTACTTCATATGTACAGAAAGAAACTTTCCCGGCGTTTGCTTTTTGATAAGAGTGCAAGTGATGATCATGAAAGGTTGATCCTTTCAAAGCTAAAGCAACAATGTGGTGGGCAGTTTACATCAAAGATGGAGGGCATGGTAATTAGTTGACTGATTTTGTGTCATGTGTGGAGGTGGCAACGACCCATTTGTTTCTGCGGGGTCAAATTGGTTTCTGTTCTATTTTAAAAGGTTAAATAAGTATTAACTAAAAGGGGATCATGTCAGATGGGTCGAGGTTAATTGGGTAGCTTGACCTGCACATTCATTGCATGTAGTGTTTCTAAAAAAACACACAAAAGGTGTTGGGTCTGACTGTTTTTAAGCTGAACCCATTTGTAACCTGCTGCTTTTCTCACTTCTAGCCATACGGTTGACATTTTTCTATATCTTGAGATGCTTTGGTTCCTTTCAGGTTACAGATTTGGCATTGGCAAAGGAGAATCACAGTCAATTCAATGAATATCTTTCCAATAATTCTTTAGCCAATCCTGGAATTGATTTGACGGTCACTGTTCTAACCACTGGTTTCTGGCCGAGCTATAAGTCCTCTGATCTTAGCTTGCCTAAAGAGATGGTAAACTGCTTCTGGAATGTTGATTAACACACGTCTGCTGATATATATATCTAATGTTTCTCGGGTGGGTTTCAGGTGAAGTGTGTTGAAGTATTTAAGGAATTCTATCAGACAAAAACCAAACATAGAAAGCTCACATGGATCTACTCTTTGGGAACATGCAATGTGAACGGTAAATTTGATCAGAAAACAATAGAGCTGATTCTGGGAACCTACCAGGTAATATTGGGTGTAAAAACTAAAGTGTAAAAGTCAGACAACATTACAACAATTGAAGAATTTCAGTTTTGAAACTTTTATAAAACCTCTTCTACTGTAGGGACACAACCGGTTTCTAGGATGTTCTTATTTTTATAACTTGAAACTCGTTGTTTTATAAACTCTGTTCATACTAGACACTTCCAATCTTGTATTCAGTTTACAGTCCAGTTTGGGACCAAACTGATTCTAAACTGGAACTGGACCTGGAGTTGGACCGTTTCAGAGGTTTTTGGCTTTACTATAATTAATTTCTGGGTATTAGTTTGGTTGTGTTTTTTAACATCAATTCTTAGATTTTCTATTTGAACCAACAACCAAAGGTTGTGGAGTACACCACTTGACCACCATGATGTCCCCTTGGGGACTTTAGTTTGGTTGGTGGCCCTCATCTATTGATAGGAAGGCTTTTAGTTCATTCTTGTTCTTTTTTTTTCCCTTCAGGCAGCAGCTCTTCTACTGTTCAATGGTTCAGACAGGCTAAGTTTTTCAGAAATCAAAACACAGTTAAATCTTGCTGATGATGATGTGGTTAGATTACTCCAATCGCTATCTTGCGCCAAATATAAGATTCTCATCAAGGAGCCACCTTCAAGAACTGTTTCTGAAACTGATCATTTTCAGTTTAATTCAAAGTTTACTGACAGGATGAGAAGAATCAGGGTGTGTATCCTTTTAAGAACTGTCAATATGTTTAATTACTTCCATTTTTTCATTGCTAATATTTTTTGTATAAATATTGTTGCCATATTTTTTACGTCAATCAGATACCTTTGCCACCTGTGGATGAGAGGAAAAAGGTTGTTGAAGATGTTGACAAGGACCGACGATATGCTATAGATGCTGCTATTGTGCGCATAATGAAGTCTAGAAAAACCCTTAATCATCAACAGCTAGTGTCAGAATGCGTTGAACAGCTAGGCCGCATGTTCAAGGTTTTTTTTTTTAAATTATTCCTCTTGCGTTAAGCCGTTAACCATGGTAGCCTCTTAATGGTTATTAAGAGGCTACCTCTTAATGGTTATTAAGAGGCTACCTCTTAATGGTTATAACCTCTGAATGGTTAAGAGGTAACCCTAATACTGAATGGTTAAGAGGTTAAATCTTAACGATACCTCTTAACCATTCAGCATCAGGGTTACCTCTTAACCATTCAGAGGTTATGAACCATTAAGAGGTAGCCTCTTAATGGCCATTAAGAGGCTACCAAACAGTCTCTAAATATTGGCAGATTTGACCTGTTTACTTAGAATGGTCAACTTGGGTCAGTTAAAGAGTCAGTTGGAGGGGGAACCGGTCAAATGAGTTGAACATGTTGAGTTCTCCATAGTCTGTTTTAACATGTACAACCTTGACAATTTTTAACAAAATATATAGATAATATTGTACTGTAAACACAAGTAACTAATATTAGTTAGATAATTTTCAATAACACTATGATCAAATGACGTGCCCCACTTGCATGCTACAAAAACGAGTTACTATACTAAAGCTGTTGTATATAATGTGCAGCCTGATTTCAAAGCAATCAAGAAAAGAATTGAAGATCTGATCACAAGAGAATACTTGGAAAGAGACAAGGAGAACCCTAACGTGTTCAGGTATTTGGCATGATTATATAACTCACGGAAAAGACGGTATCGAGTAAATCACATTTTGTGCAAAGGAGTAGTAGAGCAAGGATACACAAGTCTTTATGGCAACCAATGAAACACTACCTCTTCTTATGCTTGATTATCGTTGAGTGCTGACACGCGCCAGACCAATTTCTTTGTGGATATATTTTCTTTTGACAATCAGATTTTTCTGTGCAGTTGAGGTAAAACAAGAATCTTTTAGACGCTATTAAAATGGAATTTACTTGATAAAAGTGCTGTCTTTCACTTGGGGTGTAAGTTTTAACACCATTTGCATGTTTGGGATTGTGTTTCAAAATGATTATGATTTTTTTCTGGAATATTTAGTTTGGATATGTTCTTTCAAACCTGGTTATTGCAAAATGAGTATCTGCAGATACTGAATTTTTTTTTACAACAATGTGCTAATGCAAGAATTAGAACAGAAAAATCTTACTCGATGAGTACGGGGGAATGTGAGATGATGAGGGCAAATCTTATACAATCCTAATGGATGGAGAGAGGCTACATCCAGACACCCCTAGATAAGTTGATCAACGAGTGGGCTTTGGTTGAACTCGTGCAGAAACAATTGAAGTATTGAACCACTGGCTATGGCTATGAATCTACATTCACTATCAACTGTTTTAGAAATCACCCAATCTTGTTTATGTGGCCAGTAGCTGCAATTAACTTATCAGTCTATCACTAACCTTTTATAGTGTAGTAATCCAAGTTGTAGGATTCTATTTTCCTTTTTTGTACTTATAGTATATACACCGATTTGTATATTTTGTCACGTGTTTTCTTTCGTAGTTTAACAAACTAAAATGGTCCAACTCGTGAAAGTTTATATAGAAAAGTAGTTATTAAGAGTTTACAAAAATGTCATTGTTATTATTGAAGTTACACTTTGTTTAGTAAAACGCAACGTTTTTCGAAAAGTGTAGAAGTTCTAAGGGAATGTTTTAGATCTAAATAGGAAGCAAGTGTGACGGATACAACTCAAGTACTATTACCTAGTGGGGCCAACTCTCTATGTAGACAAGTGTTGTCGTCTTTTTTTTTTTTTTTTTTAGTTTTTGTTTTTGTTATTAACATAGTCTAAAATGTATATACATGTAATATTCAAATATAGGATAAGATTCAAATAATAACACTATTTATTGTGAGAATTTGTAAAAATCCGTCCAGATTAATCAAAATTATTATTTTTTTTGTGGAATAATATAATTGCACACTTTCAAGATTATGGTTTTTATGTATATATGTAGATTCGCAAGTGCAAATAAGTTAACAATGATGTAAGTTTTACCTACGCCTGCAAATATGTATGTTTTTCTTTTGTAAAATTTACATTAGTGTTAACTTTTTTACACGTGCGAATATACACATACACATAAAAGATCATAATATTCAATATATGTAATAATGTTATTCAAAAAAATAATAATAATGTTTGTCATTGATTTTGACAAATCTTTACAAGTTCTATATATCAAAAGTTCATGTTTGTATATGTATATATAGAGAGAGAAACCTATGCAATCCTATTATGAATAGGACTCGCCCTTACCAATAGAGGGAGGGTAAACAACATACGATATTCTTGATTTAGATTTGCATTAGAGCCAAGTTGCTTTTAAATGTTTGTCGATCACAAGTCATCACTAACATAATTGTGTTTGGACATGCATCCAAACCAAACTAAACTTTTCCATCGTTAGAAAACTAACTAGTTTTCTTTTTCATCCTTCACCAGGCGTGTGACCACAGCAACCGCCAACACAGTTGGCTTATGCACATCGTTCCGACTTGAGACATATCGCACCACTACTCTTTGCTGCCCCTCTTTGTTGTAGCCGGAAAATCAATGGTGGTTTTCCTCGAAAGGTTATGTGAAACGCAGATGTAATTAATAAAGATAAAAGATTATTTAGTACTTGTGAATGTAGGTTAATATGAAGGTTACTATTCTTTATGTTTTTACTCAATGTACTCCTACAGGCATGTAAAGTCGTATACAAGATATCAAACATATACAAGGGCATTTTAGATCGAAATGGACGTATACGAGTGCGTATGTGGCCATATGACCGTTTGAGACTTTAAAAAAAATCAAAATCAATAAGAGGTACGTTTAACCAACCCCTTATTACTCAACATGTGCCGGAACGTTTGCTCATTAGATTCACATAAAACAAAGCTTTCAAAAGTACCATGTCATCCTCTCATACATATAAAGTTCAAGGTCCACATGGTTGGCCCCCCATATACAAGCAACAAACAAAAAAAGCAATACAAATATTTGTCAATGCTTTATTATCATCATCATCATCATCACCAAGAAGGCTATTTCCCCGCCATTCATCTGACCCAAAAAGGAAAAGAAGAAAAAATATTATGACCAGATGAATAATAATATTAACAATAAATTGCCCAAATTCATAAGGGCCATATTCATCACTAAGACTCTTATTATATCTACTAATTATGCTTAACAAGTTCATAAAGAGAAGTAATAATGAAATCTTACCTGTTAAACCATCATCAAAGCTACATTAAGTATTTACTCAAAGATTTCTGTTACTGCTGAATCTAATCTAACTCAAAGACACCATTATATACAGAATATCAACTGCAACCAAAACCAAAATTGAAACCAAATTAACGGTTAATACAATTACAGAACTTTGACTGAAACATATATTAGTTTGTAAGAAGTTTACGTACCTCAAAAGACAAACTTGATGTCAATGCTTTCCAAATGACAATCAAGATAACAAATTAACAACCTTTCTTACAGTTGTTGCAAAACCACCTCACTAATCTGATCAAAATCTTTAATCTGCAACTTTATTTGATCAGAATTGGATCTCGGGTCCTTATTCGTATCAGAAAGTTATGCAGTTCAACTAATACTGTACACCTGTACAAAGAGTAATCCACCAGAAATCTTCTTTGTTTGCAAATTCCCAAGATTTAATATAAGCAATAAACATGTGGTTTATAGTTGATAGATCCGATTAGTTTATTCTGATCCCAGATGCATCATACTAATTACCCTAGATCACGTACTAATCACTTCCATTGCAACCCGTACGAGTTGTAACAATCCTTCTACGTCTTGAAAATTGAAATCAAGAGCTGGTTTGATTACTTCCTTATGGTGGGAATGTTCTGGTTGCGAACCACAGGCTGCAAAAGCCATCTGAGATCTTCTAGAAGCTTCCATTGCAAAGTTGACATCTTGTGCCTGACAAGGTTTTAGATGTCAGATACCAAAGGCCATAACTAATTAATGTTAGATAAAGGGTCAAAACATGTTCGGGTCAAACTAGAACTTCTTAATATGGTTTAAAACAAACCGGTCAGGATAGGTCGGTTCAGAAAACAATTTAATTTTTTTGGAGATATATTGGGAAATTCTTAATATGTTTCATTTATCTGAATTCATTAAAGATAAGTTAAACGAAATATCTCAGTGATTTTCGAGAGTGCACTTACAAAGTTAAGAATCCGCAAAAAGTTGGGTTTAATTCGAGCAGCAATTACATGATTTCCACCAATTTGAGGATCATTAACACCCCTAGCAAGGGCATTTTTGTCAACCGCCGCTGGGTTGTTCAAGTTATCAATATCAGAGGCAGATGAAGATGGAGATTCACCTACAAATACAAACACAAACTATAAACCTGTATTTATTACAAACTAGAAATCAAGGATACTTGCTACAATCTTCCCCAGAAGAAAAGGATTGAAAAAAAAGTAAATATACCAGTTGGACCTATTTGGAGAGATGTTTGCAATTCCTGTCTATCTTTTGAGGCACTTGCATGTGAAGAATAAACCACCTTTAAGTATGAAACCTCAGCTAATTTGTAGGCCAGCGCTGCAGCTGCCATTTCTTTTAACTTCTCATATTCATGAGCAACATACCTATTAAATAATCATGCATTGATTAACAAAGGCAATGATAGCATTTTTATAATTAAACTATATCCATAATAAGATGACTCTACAAATAGAGACTACGAGGCATGTTTTAGTACGTTTGATTTGATTACTGAAATAGGGTTGACTAAACGTCGCTGTTTTTGTCATCGTGTCCTTTATTTTCATTGAAAAAATAACGAGCATGCTAGATGGATTAATAATATTACATAAGTTGGATTCTGGAATGGAGTAGAACAGGGTTATACACTTTATCTATTTTGAGATTATTATAATCGTTGAATTGAATTAAATTACTGATGTCACTTACTCGCAAAGTTTTGCAGTGCTACCATACATGCTCATTGACTGAAGTTTGCCACTCTCACTATAACTAGATTCTAATAAAGATGATCCATAAAGGAACTTTAGGACTGCTTGAAAATAAAGTGAATTACTCTCATGATTTTCTCCAGAATTCTGCAAAAACAGCGAGTTCATGTCAATCGTCACAGAGAGTAACACAAACAAACATGATATGGAATAAAACGTGATACTGAGTAAAACATGATATTAGAAAATAGTGTTTGGATGAGCTTCTGGTAAATTGAAGTTGTAAATCAATTGATCACAAGGGTGTTTGACAAATTCTAATTGTTTAAAGAAGTAATAGACAAAACAAGGTTATATAATTAACTTAGGGCAAATGCCACCAAATAGAAACCAAGATTTCAACATTCTTCCACCTAAGTCACTCAAACTTTTATATGAAGAGGTTCAACCACGCAAGTTCAAATTTTGTTTCAATGTTATACAAGTTTCTTAAAAGATTGACCTGCAACCTGTATTACCGCTTGCAAATGTTGATGTGGCATGTCAGTTCTGTGAATAGCAGAAAAGATTATGATGGGATGCCATGTCAGATATGCAACCAGGTAACACCGAGTATATGTCAATTCTTCAGAAAGCTTGACAACATTGAAACAAAACTGAAACTAGAGTAGATAAACCTCTTCGAACAGAGTGAGCATCCCAAGTGAAACAATAGTGAAACTTCACTTTTTGAATGAAATTTAACTCTTTACCATTTGCAGGTAGTAAGAATTAAATTTACTACATAAAATGATTATTAACACCTACAAATAATCAAATTATCATAACTGAAAAAAAATAATGCTAAAAACCTTAAGACGGTCAGCCATGTGTTTAAGAGCTTTCGCCTCTTTAATAGCACTTGCAGCCTGACTCGATGATTCTCGTCTGAGTGGACTAGGTGTTCCCTTATGCCTATTAGGTGTGGGTTGTCTTATACTTACCGACTGATTTCCACTTTGATTTTCATCTTTCTTTTTCTGTTTTACAGATTTTGATGCATCACTGCCTTCAACACTATCACTTGATAACCTATTTCCCACATTTTCTTTCTGAGAACCAACAGCAGGTTGTGGGGGACGTGTTGATTCACTTTGACTTTTACCAGATGGCGGTAACGGTAATGAGTGCGGTTTTCCTTTCACCGGAACATCCCGTTTTGACATTTTTTCACCGTCCCGTTCAATTGGCATATTACTCTGCTTAACATCATGAAAGGAGGCCGGTTTGCCGTAAGATTCTTTCTTTAAAGCAGCCCCTTGTTCAAATTTATTGGGAATAATGGATGATTTACCATCAACTTTATCTAGAGATCTATTCCATCCCCCCTTTGACTTTTCTATGTCTGAATTTTCAGGAGTACGTTCAGATATTTTAAGATTAATCTTGTCAATGTCAGATTTAGAACCCCTGTTTTTGTCTTTAGATCTTGAAGAAGATCCTTTCCCCTTTTTCCTTGTACGAGATCCATTGGAGTGAGATTGATCATCATTCCCTCTTTCTCCTTGAATTGATGGTTTTGCCCCTAAGGATTCAAATTCAAGAGAAGGTACCCCCTTATCTAAAGACTCGGCTACATCTAACTCTTTCTTGAATACGTTTGATCGGTAATTTCCTCTATCATCCTCCCAATCCTTTTTAGGATATTGAGAATTATCAACACTTCCAATGTTTCTTCTAGAAGATGTAAGCTTATCTGGATTTAAAACCCTTAAAGGAGATGAAGAAACTGATTCCACAGGTGACCCTTTTGCCTCAAGGTTATTAGTTCTAGTTTTATGAGAACTAGAAACCTTAGAAGAGCTTGAAGTAGCAGCCAATAGTCTACCATTTTCTTCCTCCCTGGACTTGGGTACTTTTACTTTTTTACCTTTTCTCTGCCCATTTTCGATAGTTTCTTCTATTTGTGTATTATTATCAAGTTCATTAGATTTCCTTTTCCTTACAAGATCTCTTTCATGCAAAGTCCCGTTTGGATGTTTGGAATTTATACCCAACACTTTTGAGGTAGAATTTGTATCTTTTGAGTGGTCGTCAGATTTATGGTGGTCTTTTCTTGAAGGCAAATCATTAATTGAGGTACCGTTAACTGTCTTAAAGACTGCTCCATCAATGTCGGAAGCCTGATCTTTGTGGATCCACTTGTTATCATCCGTTTTCACTTTCTTGGAATCCCTAGAATAATCTTGACTAGTCTCTCTTTTGCTCCCAATCTTCAATTGAGGAGTGTTATTGCCTGTGTAAGTGTAGAAGCAACAAAACAGACATTATACACCGATGATAAGAAACTTAAGAAAGCATACAAGTTCAGATGGTAAAATAGGAGGGTTAGGTGACAGGTCAAATTGAGTCATTTTAACACTGTCAATGGGGTTCGCCACAACCTGCAAACCCCTTCTTTAAATTTAAAAATCTAATTTGCTAAAGATGATTAGGAACCATTGACAGAATAATCTAGTTTTTTTTTTTAATAAAAGCGATTTAGGAGGTTATATGCATTTGAATAAACTTCAGATGGCGTTTGACCTGTTTCCTTTTTACTTAAATCTGTAAGCTTAACTCATTGATGTGTTAGAGATTATAATATTGCACACATCATTTGTAAGTAAAGGGGTCGAAATTGCCACTTCCAAATACAAGAAAAGACCAAAGTCGACTTCTTAAAAGGTACCTTCATCCACAAAATTTTCACATATTTTCTTCTTTTCTTTGTGTTTGAATTTGTGCTTATCTGCAATCAAGCTACTAGAATGGCCTGAATCTTGAAATTCCATTTCATTTACAACAGGAGACTGGATTGCACCATTCAAGCTCCTAGTTTTATTCGATGTTTGAAGATTCTTTTTTGTAGAATTAGAAGACATTGAGGGTCTCTCCTGCTTCGATTCATTTGATAAATCTTTTATTCCATGTTTTTTCTTTACACCAGATTGTGGACCAAAAGGTTGGTGTCTTTGATCAGGGTGTCGTGGCTCAGCCGACATTGGTCCTGGATGCGATCCACCAGGTTGAACCGGCTGAAAACCGTGAACTGTAGGTGCAGACCCCAGGAATTGGGTGGTTACAGCCTTTGTTGTCTCCTCTTGACTTACGCTGCACCGATTCATTCCAGGCCTACAGATTTGACAAAACACTAAAATATGTCAGGAAAAGGAAGATTTGATGAAATGGTGCTTCTTTATTATATAAGAAGACAAGTCAGTAGGAATGTATTTTAATGGGTCAAACAGAAAAACTAGCTAAAAGTAGATGGGTCAAACAGATTAAATATCATGCAAAATGTATTTTAATTCTTACACTATCTAGAAATAATTTAATTAAGAAAATAGATGAATAGTTCAATAGTATTGTCTTTGTAATCATATTCGATAACATAATCATTTACACAAATCAACAGCTAATGGAGAAAAGTTGTTGGCTGGACTACACATAATGTTTTTTCCTGCACTAGTAAATTATCAATTTTGACCCAGACCAAATAGACCCATTAAGAAACCTATCCATTTTGCCACCTCTAATAAGTAATAGACTTGATACTTGTTGCTCATGATCTCTCCCTTTGTAAAAAAAGCAAAATATTACGATTGCGGGAAAAAACTTACAGCCAATCGAGCATGCTACAAAGCCACTTCTCGGGAAGGCTGCCCGGATTTAAACCATGTGGAAGAAGCCTCCATTTTTCACATTTGTCACAACAAACCCAATCTTCATTAACTACAGCAGCTACTGTTGCAGCAGCTGCATCAGAAACAGGCCCACCATTTCTTATTGTAGGTTGGCTCAGGCCCGTCGGGCCCACTTCTGGATCAACTAATGAAGATGGTTTTGGATCATTTTTCCCATTAATTCTCTCTTTTGAAAAAAGTTCACTTTCTAGAGTACCTTCTTCAGTAACTTTGCTTTCCTTTGGTTTGTCACCAAAAGGTTTGTCCTCCAATGCCACGTCATCACAATCTTCAAGTTCGGGATCGAGTTCACCAAAGAAATCTTTATATGTTTCTCTCACCTTTCCAATATTGTTTTTAGGGTCTTCTGATTTCAACCCATAAATGTTACTCTTATTTTTAGATGAAGAATTACCATTCTTTAAACCATTTTCCATTATCTGGCTTCCTTTTGATTTCTTTTTGCTTCCCGAAGATGTCACCAATTTCATGCCATCTTTTTCATGTGATGTAGCTTTTTGAGTAAGCTTCTGCTTCGGAGGCTGTACTAATCTGGTATCAACAATTTTACCACTTTTTGAAACATCTGAATCGGATTTTGTAGGAATAGTTACCAACTTTTCATCAGAATTTGTATTTCCAACCAAATTATCCTTTTTATTAGGCTTCTTGACCCGAAAATCATCATGGGTGAAAACTGGATCCAAAGATTCTCCTTTAGGTATAACAGATGGTTCACCCTTATAGGCGTCACCTTTTCTGAAATCCAAAGATTCTTCTTTTTTAACACCACTGATGGCATTTACCGATTCCACCGAAGCAAGATGATCCTCAGTTTTTTGCCTTTTCTCATTTAGATCAATTTTAGGAATAGACTTATTGACTGTAAAAGTACTTTCTTGGCTCTGTTTATGTACAGACCCACAACTACTATCCTCCTTTTTTACTTTTTCAGTCAAGTGCAAGAGATCATATGGAAGGGGGGATAACAATAAACCTCCAAGAACTGGAAATGACGTCATCATCTGTTGCAGGATTAAAATAAATTTCTTACTTTAAGCAATTCCACATAATAAAATCTAGACTAAGCATTTTTCAATACTTTAACCTAGAAATGGGTTCATTTCAGTCATATTTTGTTCCCACGGGTCAAATGAATAAAACTTAACAACTTAGAAAGTCGCCTAAAGGGTATTCAAATGTTTTCACCTCTTACTATATGTTACTTGAAAGGGACTACGTTATTATTTTATTAGTTTTTGTAATCATATATAATACATTAACTATTTGTAAAAATTGAACACAGTGTGCACAAAGATGTTGGAGGGTCAACCCAACCCAAACAGTCCAGTAGTGACAGATATTTTGCAAACGACATGTTTTGTGTTTTGACCCGAATGTATTTGACTCGTTACCCACACCGCCCTACAAGTCCCATTTCATCATCTCTAGAGAAAAGGAAAAAAAGAACTTAGACAGCGTTTACTAACCTCAAGAATACTAGTGGGGGATTCCTCACGAGGGGTGTCATTAGGCATGCGGCATAAATCATCGCTATTTACGGGACTGGCTTCTAATGAAGATGAAGGAGATACATCAAGCCCAAGTCCACTGTAAATTTCAGCTTTTTTCCTAGTTGACAAGTTATCGGACCCAACTCTTATTCGAACCTTAAGCGACTTTTGGTCACAGGCGTTTCCAAAGATGTTGTTAACGGATTGTTGACCGTTGGAAGTGAATTTGTCAGCAGCCCGGGCAGTAGACATGTGTACTTCCTGATTCACTTTACCGTTCATTGGAGGACCCCTTGGTGGTGGTGTATCACTAGTCAAAGCCGAACCATGTCTTGTTTGAGATGCATTTGATATGGAAACAGAGTTTTGACGACCACCCTGTGTAGTAATATAGCAACATCGTATTTACTATATCAACAATTCCCAATTTACCCTTGAAAATCGCAAAAATATACTATAAACTACCATAGCTAAGTGATGGATCCAAGATTTCTGATTAGGGTATGTGCTAACATACTCTTTTAGATAAACACTAGAAATATGTTTAATTTTTATATTTTTACACAACAAATCTATTTGCAGGTTATGCTCGTGCATCATCAATGGACCATTTAGTTCCACCCTATAAGCGAGTAACTGTATCACAAGAACATAAAGCGAGTTTTGTTACATAAATGTTCATTGCATCTAAATATAGTTTGTGTATATATAAATTTGATGAACCACAGACACCGGTCACATTGATGACATGTAAAAGTAACCATTAATTACGATGTTAATGGAGTTATTAATACATTAACAGGTTATGTATTATAAAAAAAACAAACAAACTACCTCTAGATGTAGATCATTAGGGGATGCATTATTATGAACTTTTGGTGGCGTCTTTGAAGGAGGGCAAGCAGGAGAACGTTGATAAGTGGGTAAAAATGAACCGTATCCCCCAAACTTTGCCCCTGCATATAAGTACAAATGCTAAAATCAGCATTCTAGCATTTTTAGTTCAGGGAGTTGCCAGCATTACTTCATTCCACTTACCCAAATTTTCGGCCGAAACACCACCTTCAAAATCTTTCTGAAAGTGTCCCAACACATCTTGAAGTTTTTCATCCTTAAAAGATCACAATAAGAAGTGTGCATGAGTAAAAAAAAATACACGTTTCGGTAGGGCAAGAAGACAAAGAAACTTAATTTAAAAAAAAACATTTATTGATAGCTCCAACATGGCTAACACAAATTAGGAAAGCAGGACGTGCTATTAAAATCCATAAACCTATATTCCACAGATGTAAAATGGAATGGCATTTCCCGATAACAATTGATTAGATTTAAATGCCTTAATAAAAATGGGAAAACACTAAAGGATTAGCCTTCCTCAAAGGAAGGACAGCCAAGCTAGCAAAGTAATCTCTATTAAGAGGAATGAAATAATTTACGATAGCAGTATTCGTGTCTAGAGTTTCTACTTTGATATACGAATCATCTTGGTGCAAAACTTTTGGATGTTGACTGTATCACCAAATTGTTGACTAATGAGTAAAAAACAATGAAGTTTAGATTCATATGATATTATTTTGCATGCTTATTAATACGATTATAGAATATCTTCGTCCTTTTGTTGGCCTGTTTTTAGACTTCATAAACACATAGAATGAAACACATATGTGGGTATGTATAGATGTATATAAGCATGCTCTTGTATCATAATCCACATGCCATGCATTTGTATCCCTCACATGTATCCTTTTCATATAGATTCACACCGTAATTTCTAGTATAACGGCAAAAATAACTGTTCCTTTATTGTAACTCTAAGTGTACATACAAAGTCAAGATTCAAAAACAACTCAAAAGGTAATCAGCCTAAAAATTATACCATAAAACCCCATAGCTATATAGGATTAACCAATCAATTATCAATGATACGTACTTAGCTTTAATGACCTTTGCTAAAAGATAGGGGAAAAGTAACAAAAAGGTTCAAAGTTAGCTAGCAAAATCCACCATCCACAAACAAGAAACATCCATTCAAGTTGTTACAAATCTCAATAGTAGAAACAAAGCAAATCATACATCACACAGATCTAACCATACACAACATGAAAACAACTTTAAAACAATGCACATTTACTGTAGATTATACCTCAGCAACACAATTAAAAACCTTAACAGTTGAAGAAAATTGTTCCTTACAATATAAGAGAGAGCAACATCAGGGTCAATTGTTGAATCATCATCATTATTATTCTGAAAATAAGCCTCCCCCTCTTCAAGTTCAGTCTCTAAATCCATATCTCCCCCTTCACCACCATACCTCAAACTTAACCCCTTCCTACCATCTCTACTCCCAACAGAAATCATCCAAACACCAAAACCCCACAAAAAGGGACCAATCCGATACCCCTTTCTCCCAAACAAACTAATTTCAACAAAATTAGAACAAGAGGTAAAGTTATATCTCAATCAACCAAACCTTACTTTACAAAACCGCAACGAAACTCGAAAATCTCATCGACCCTTATCAGATAATCGAAAACCCATCAAAACCCAAGAAGGAATTACCCCGAAACATCAAGATCGGAAACAACGACAATCTTCCCCAAACGAAATCGAAACGAAAGAATTAAGATTGGTCCGAAAGGAAATAAGATTTCGGGAGCTCAGCTATCGGATCTATGATCAAAATTGGTTAAATTTGGTGATGATTGTGGTTGGATCGTAGGAAAATTTTGACGATCTTCTGTTAGCTCAAATCGATGAGCGATGAAAGAAACAAAAACGGAGGAGACTGGTTTTGGTGTACAGCTGCCGCTTTTTTTTATTTTTATTTTTATTTTCATAGTTAAACCATTTTTATTAGTTGTTTGGAAGTGAGGCTTTATTATTTTATTGGTTATTTGTATAAACTTTAATGATAGTAAATGCGTATATTTTTCAATTAAGGTGAGATTTTTCTAAATTTAAATAATCAATTGATTACTTCATGTGTTCTAGTCGGTTAGCCTACATGATAAAGACATATGCCTCTTATGTCAGAGGTCTCGGGTTCTATACTAGACATTATGTAATTATGGAAGATTCAGTTAAACGTAATTAGGGTAGTTTAAAAAATAAAATAAATATGTTCTAGTTCTACTGTTATTCTGGTATCCGTAAACTATATTTAGTTTCTAAGATAAATATATAAATTTTATCATAAACTATATTTAGTTTCTAATATAAAGAATAAAATGATTATATGTTTTATTAAGATCATTTAGTTTTAATAGTCACCATGGATACATTTTGTGATAGGATATTTTATTCTATTCAAAATGTTAAGTGTTTAAATTATGCAAAGGCACGTGTATAGATATATTATAAACTAGCTTTAGTTACATGTGTATTACACGAAAGTGTGAATAATTAATTATTAAATAACATAAAAATAAAAATAAAATCAAGTGTGTTATATATTAAATAAGACATAACAACTTTTGATTATAAGGTCACAAATGAACAAAAACATC
The DNA here is from genome assembly GCA_025506505.1 of Flaveria sonorensis. Classification (NCBI taxonomy): domain Eukaryota; kingdom Viridiplantae; phylum Streptophyta; class Magnoliopsida; order Asterales; family Asteraceae; genus Flaveria; species Flaveria sonorensis. The sequence goes on along the minus strand of CM046424.1, from coordinate 63,830,123 downwards.
CTTGTAAACTACATTTGTAGTAACATTAGTAGGTTTACACTCATTATCTAAATCTAAAAACTTCAATCCATTTTTACTCTTAACTTGTGATAAGATGTCATAAAGTTGATCATACGTAAAAATAAACTCTTTAAAGTATAAACTTTGACCTCTCGTATTTTTGTTAATGGTTGTTAAACGTCGTTATCTCTTGTAAGGGTGCGTTTTGTTATTAATGCAAGTACGAGGACTTATTTGTAATTTCTTGAAATCATTATAGTTTGGATGTAATTAAATAATTACATAATTAATCATAATCATAATAAAATGATAAAATAATAACATTAATAATATTAAATAATTATAATAAGTGTTAATGAATAAAAACAAAATAAGTTTAATATTTTAAACTTGTAATTAAATGTTTGGATATAAAGTAATAAAATTAAAACCACAGGGACTAAACTGTAATTTTGTTTTAAAGTTAAAAGTTGAAGTTTGGGTTTAAATTACAAACCTTGAAACCGCAGGGACCAAAGTGTAATTTTTTAATTTAAATCCCAAACACCCGATTTTTTTTTCCGGTGAACTTCGGGCGGAGCTCCGGCCACCCCAAAACGCCCGATCTACCTCAAATCTAATCAAATTAAACCATCCCTTACAATCGTATATCAGTTTCGAACCTCACCACGTAATTAAATTCGAATTTTAAGAATCAGTTTCATTCTTCTCAGCCGAAACCGAAGCTGATCCAATCATGGGTAGCAACGGCTTGAAACCGATGCAATCAAAGGCAAATAAATGAGGGGTAATCGCCTTAAAGACGATATTAAGCATAACAAACACTTAATTTCACCTGAGATCAACACAATCATCAAAATTACGTTGGCGAACACATCGAACCTGCAACTTAATCGAATTCCAACATCTGGGCATCATAAACCACAATTGACAGAGGGCTTTTGATCTTATACAATAGACAAAGCTTCTGGTACCTCGAATTTGGTTATAATCGACATTAAACTTTTGAACCGAAGTCACCCCAGTCGCGACCCTGTTCGAATCCGTTTCAACTCGTTCTACACCGAATCAGGTAATTAAACTGGGATTAGGCTCGTTTTTACATGGGGAACAAAAGCCCCATGGTTAAATTGGTTATAATCATCGATTAGTGATCCAATTTGAGCGATTTCAAATCTAGGGTTCATACGAATTTGGGGAGATTTGGTGGGTTATGTTCTTAAGTTAACTTTTCAATTCTAAACCACAAACAGGGCCTTGGCCCGGCGGTTTGTGTGTTTGATTGTTTGGACAAAGGTCCCGGGTTCGAACCCGGGCCCCTGCAATTATTTTTTTAAAGGGTTTTGTAATATATAAAAATTCTGAAAAATATTTAAATAGTATTAATAATCATATAAAAACTATTTTTAATCAGAAAATTTATAAAATCATTTTCTTTTATATTTTATTGAAAATCTAAATTTAGAAATTTTCATTTCAAAATTATAAAAAAAATGATGCAAAATACAATTTATTATTAATCTTAAATTGTAATGAATTTCCACTAAATTTATAATAATTCCTATTAAATAAATTCTTTATTGTTACACATTTATTTATAATATTTAAGAAAATACATATACATGTACATAATTAAAAATGTACACTTATTTTAATTAATAAAATCACTTAAACCTGCAAGTTATTATTTTATTTAAGTAGTAAATAATAATCTTTTGATAAACTTTTATTAATGGTTTAAATCACTAAAATTCTTATTTAATCATTTAAATATTTAAGCAATTATAAATTATACCTATCTTACGATCTAAAATCATGGTTTGATGAGTTATAAATAATATCATTACAAATGTCATCCAAAGGCCCAAATATAAACCGTGAACCGTTAACATAATAATAATCGTTGTTAATTTATGATGTCGTTCATCTAGGTTGAACCTTATCAAATCGTCGACGTTTAATACAAGACTTTCTTATTTGTCATCCTTGTAATCCATGTGAGTTTTTTCATACCTCTTTTAATATATTTTCACACTTTGGGGTGAAACATGTTAACCTTATGATAAATACACTTGTAAACTCGTTTGAATCTTGTAAACACTTGGGCAATTCTTCTTATTTGTCGTGGTTAGTTGAACTCTTGTAATTACCATGTGATGACTATAATATGTACAATCATTAACTATTGCTAGTCTGGCGACGTCATAGATCTATGGGCCTGACAAGCCTACTTGGTTAACCCAAGTACACTTAGCTAATCGTTTAATCTTGTAATCTTGTAATCTGTCAAGGTTTGATTGTTACATTTGTTCATCCATCCCTAGTTACTTTATTCAATAGCCTATGACATGAATTGCCATCTTTTATTTATATTTATGTATGAAAACTTTGGAAAACTCACCAACATTATGTTGACTTTTTTATTTTAATATGTTTCAGGGAATGATAATGCTTAGCTTGCTATGAAGACATTGTTACATTTAGGACTGGACCTAGATTGAAATAAATAGACATTTTGATATCATATGACATTGAAATTCCTATGTTTTGGAACTTGTTTCTATTTCTTAAATGTATGTCCTGAATATTGATCTTTAATAATATTGCCATTTTAAATTAGCGTTGTGTGGCATGAACAATATTAACCCTCACATCTCGACGTTTCCGCCGTTAAGTTTGGGGTGTGACATAAACCGACACTTGACACAGATTGACCTTAACTTTTGTTTACTGTCATAGCGAAATATACAGTCAAAGAAAACTGTCTTCTTTTAGACTTAAAATGAATACTTTTGACGGGTCAAATCGTGAGCTAGATATTGAGTGGGTGTGAGGATATTAGTATGAAGAAATTAAGATTTAAATAATATAGACTGAAAAGTTATGTGCAATAATTAGATCAATTTCAAATTATTTTGACCCTGTAATCAAATATAGAGATATAGTATTGAATCGGACTATAAATGTTCATAATATCTCTGATTAGTTATTGATTATTATTTATTTAATACTAACTTTAGTAAACCCGTGTATTATACGGGTTGAAAAAATAAAATATTAAATATAATAAAATTTTATGAAGTTTAAAATGATAATCTAAAATAAGATATGATTAAAATTACATACGAGTAGTAAACCCGTGTATTATACGGGTTGAAAAAATAAAATATTAAATATAATAAAATTTTATGAAGTTTAAAATGATAATCTAAAATAAGATATGATTAAAATTACGTACGAGTAATAACTATAAGTAATAAAATAACGATATCAATTTTTAAATTTTTGTTATTAAACTTTCTTTCCAAAAAAAGTTAAATATTTTTTCATAACAAATCGTATTAAAAATTTTATTTTAAATTTTTTTTATTATAAATCCTAATGTTAATTATTTTTAGTTTATAAAAATTTTACTTTTTAAAAATACTAATTTTAAAATATTTTATATTTTAAAAAAAGTTAAATGTTTTAGAAATTTTTTTTTGTTGTATAAAAATTGTTTTCTAGAAATAACATTAATAAAAAGACATCTTTCTTAATTTATTAAAAAAATTAATCTAAAAAAGATTTAAAATTATTTAATATTTATTAATTTAGGTAATTATTTAAGAGAAGAGAGAGGCGGGAAAAATAAACTTATAGGGCCTAAAAATGTGTCAAGTGTCCCCTTAAGTTACTCTTTTAGTATTATATATAGATTATAAAGATGGATTATAAGAACCTAACTAAAGTTAACGGAATTTACCGGAACAGAAGAAAGTTCAACCGATTTTAGTAAATAACTAAGTTTCATTTCATTGATTTGATTATACACTAAAAGATAAAGGCAAAGTGTTCGTGCATATCATACAAGTCATCAATGCATACTCGTCAGAGTCTTTAAGCTACATAAATTATCTTAAAAATTTAAATTTTCACATCCTTAAGTTTAGTTATATATATACTTTATACCCTCTACTTATTTATTTGATGTTTTTTTTTGAATACTCCTAATTTTTTATTTGTTTGTTTTTTCTGTTATGATTTTTTTAAATTTAATATTTTTAGAAATTTTCCAAAATAACATTGTGATTTGCTTATTTTTATCTATGTCATGTTATAAAATTCATTCAAAACGGAATTATATGTCACAATATATAACTCATCGACGCACTAGCATACTTCAATGTTCGATTATTTTATAGTTTTTTTTTTCTTTTTTTACCTTCAACTTTTACCACGTAATTTTTAGAAATCCAAAACTTTTACGTATTTATTTTATCAACGTTAATATTTTTAATTGTTTTTTCCCCGTTTTGACGTACCTACTTTTATAAACGTAACGTTATTTTTTTAATAGTTTCTATGTTGAGTCTCAAATATTATCACCGGTCTCGCCGTAGCGCACATATATATGACATGTTTTTTTTTAATATAAAGCATCGCATGTCTTGTTTCTCTTACATTCAACGTATGAATTTGTGGCAGCACTTCAACGCTGGTTTTTATTTACAAGGTTGCAACCTAAGGAATAGAAAAGTAGTTAATGCTAGTTTTTCTTATAACTCAAAAATATATAATAATATGATATTAAAGGCTAAATGGGGGGATGAACATGACAATTGAAGGGGACATAGTGCCTAGTGGACATCGTTATTTAAGAGTATTTTGATAATATTATTTATTAAAAGTTCTGGTTATTCTCACCTTCGAAATTTATTTTCTCAAAACAAAAATATTGGCTTCACATCCAAAAGAAATCATCTAAAGATTAGTTTATTAGAAACGTAAGATTTAAATCCCGTAAACCTTTTGTATAAAGGTACCTAACTAGGCTTAGTTGTCTGTTTATTATCTTATGATAGACTATGATACGTTTAGATGTTGACTTTCAAAATACTTACATAAAATATTATTTATAAATAACAGCAATAATAAGTTCTCATTTTCTAGACAGGGTAATGTTTGGTTTGTTTTATGTTTCTATAATCAAAACTTTAAAACATAAAATATAATAACTGAAGAAATATGATACGATAAAGCATTTACATCAAACTACGTAGTATTATGATAATGGTTTATAATTTATAAAACCGAAAATTTTCGACAAATGGTTTGTCTTGAAACCTGTTTTTTAAATGAACAGTTTGAGTTTAACCTTAAATATATATTCTGTGTCAAAATGACTTTTGGGCATTGTTACAGCTATTACAAGTTAATTGTGATGTCATTTGGATTAACAAACTCACTAACAACATTTAATGAATTGATGAATCGATTTTGGAGTGACCTCTTGGACAAACATGTGATTGTCTTTTTCGTTGGTATCCTCATTTGTCCTAAAAATGATGAATATCATGAAAGATACACGAGAGAAGTTTTGAGAAGAAATACATTTTATGTTAGTTTTTTTAGTTTTGACTTCTGGTTACATGAGATTATATTCCTTGAACATGTTATGGGTAAAGACGAGATGAAAGTTGACCCGATTAAAATTGAAAAAAAACAGAAGTAGCGATAAATTTGAAAACACCAAATGGCGTAGCTTAAATACAAAATTTAGAGGGTTTGATGGGCGGCTATAGAAGATTTATTTAGTATTTTTCTAACATAGTTTAGTCAATTAAACAGAGTTGAGTAGAAAAAGTAAAGTTCTCGTGGACCAAAACACATAACAAAACATTTTAGAGAATATTAAACGAAGTTGTGTATACCCAACATTCTAAAGATTTTTTAAAAAAATAGCAAGACCTCTATATTGAGTTTAGGTCATTTCTTAGAGTTATCAATAATAATATTTTTTATTTAAGTTAAGAACACATTATTTATATGATATTAAATGGACAGTAAGAGTTCATATCACATTTTCCCCAAAGGGATCCAAATGTGCAATGACACAATTGGTAGGAACTACTAGAGTACTCTGATTTGAGATTGTTTACTACTCGATCAAAAACGTAGTAGCAGGTACATTGATCCAAAAGGAGTATAGTGGCTCGCTGGGCTTGACAATTATAGCTTGGAATACTTTCGTGTTTGATTAAAAGAATCAAAATGACTTAATAGAAGAAAACCTTCAGATGATATCATATTGAATTGACTTGTGTTTACAAGAAGATTGTGTTGGACTATAACTATTGATGTGATCTCAAGGCATATTTAGTTCGCGACTAAATTTTTTAGTTCGTGGCATCGTTTGGAAGCATTTGATAAAAATGCACACTTTTTGGCCATGCAAGATAAGTTGCAAATTAATAATTAGACAAGTGGTGTGTTTAAGAGGTGATTTCAAGGCATAAATTGCTGTTAAAAATCATCATATGTCAGTTTTGTAATTGCTCTACTCCTTTATGAGAATGTTTTCAAAAAGAGTCAAAAGGTGAATTTGCTAGTCTTACCATTCATAAACTTGTATTACAATGAGAGGATCATTCAAACTCTTTCTAATATATTTGTACTTTGTGTTTATCTATTTCAAAAGGAATTTGGATTGCCATCTACCATATGTGGAATTCCCCTACAATGATTGTAATCATTTGAGCATTCTCTTGTCACCTTTTGAGGTATTGAGGAACATATCTAATCAAGCCTTATTGTCATCAATGGTGCATAAATGGTCTAAAGGGTTGTTGTAAGCAATCATGTGACCTAAGGGGTAAACTCAACAACATAGATCCCGCTAGTAATTACACTTAAAACATGCCAGGAACGCAAGTAAAACTTCTCTATAAATTCCCATTGGCAATATAAAATCATGAAATTCAAATTGGATGGTTTGTGAGTCAGTAGTTTAAATGAATATTTTACATTGGACTAAAAAGAGACTTGATACAATCCATTCATTCATCAATAACCAATTTGTTTATGTGCAGAATCACCTGCAGACCAAAACTAACTTGTGAATCATGGATAGTGGATGCTCCCAGCACATGACATATAGGCTCACATGTTATGTCTTTATGTGTTTTGTTATGTTTAAACCAGTTAATCTAGTTACCACATTCTTGTAATTTGGAGCAATATATTATAACTTTGTAGGAGGTAGGTCTTAAAAGGTTTAAAATGTGACGTAAACATACTTCACATTTTATGTAACCGATTCATTGCATGGGTCCAACCATGTTATACTTCTTATCCACAGTGGGAAGCATAAAGTATATGCCATATTTACAAGCCTCCACCAATAGGAATGGGATAGCAAAATAACCTCAATTCTAATTAACGGATAAACTTAAAATCTAAAACATTGGGACAAGTAATAAAATGGGTAATTATGTATGAGATCGTATATGAAATCAATTTTAGAAAATGCCATAGTATATATAGTATAGGTAATACCGATCTGTTTATCCAAACTATAATACATGTTTATTTTAACCATAAATATTTTTTTTTTTACTTTTAGTTTTTCATTTGAGTAATAGAGTATCTAGTGATTTTTTAGTTTTACATTTCTAATTTTTTGAGTGTAAAATTATATAAAGTTATAAGATAAGTGTAGTGAGAAATCTTAAGTGGTAGTTTTTAGAACCTCTAAACTTTAAAATCTGTTTGGGGATGCATTTTGAGAAATATTTAATTATGTTGTTTGTAACATATACTAATCATAAAACATATTATTTGCATTTTCCTTCTATTTGAAAGGAAACACGTTTTTCAAAAGCATTTTTCTATTAACAGATGGAAACATTTATCATCAAAACATCACTGTAAAATCTATTTTCTACAAACGTAGTTATAATACAAAAAAAAAAATTAGTCAATGATGTAAATTTGGTCCTAGATATATAGCAAATTGTTCCATGTTTAACTTTATTTTTTTAAACATTATTTTTTATTTATAATACCGTGTAACTCTGAGTTTGTAAGAATTTAAACATATATCAATTTTATAGGAAACAACTATCAATACCACTAGACTACATAATTATATTTTTTTTATGTTTTTACTTAACCGCAATAAGTTTTCTTCTTAAATCAATAATAAAATATATCAAAAGTTATGTGTTGCATTTAACATAAAATTCTACTAAATACAACAATGGCGTTACAAGTAACTACAATATATTTTCAATAAAAAAGAAGATATTCTTTTACGTAAACTGCTGATTTATTTTTAAAAATCAAAAAATTTAAAATAATGACTTCGATGTGTGGTCGTTTTCGTAATTCCATAATTCCTTAGTGATTTCTATGACAATATTTGTCTAGCTAAAATAGCCAATGAAATGTTTTTGCAAGCATATCCAAAGAAAAACGTTGACACGACACTCACGCGCCTATTGCATATATCTACTTTTGTTGTTCTTTTAATATATTCATGGAAATTATATTATTAGTACTTGAGTACACTAAAATAATTGAATATGTTACATGCATCACCAATATATTTTTTGATTGAATTGGCAATTTGACAATTTCTATTTTTTTTTCTTTTTTTACCTGTGTTGATAGATTAATGATAAAAATCAACTACTTTTAAAAGACTATTTAAGCTCAAACCTAGTTAAGGTATTTTAGTGTTCTAGAGGCTCAAATGTTGTATTCCTGTTAAAAAAGTTTATTGTTTTCATTTCCCTTTCTCCTTTTTTTTATATTTAGTTATGTTTAACTAATTATAGAATTTATGAACTTTTTAAAAAATCATGAACGTTTATAAACCTTTGTATAATTTTAAGAATTTATATATATGTCAGAATTTTTAATATTTACGTAATTGCTACATTTATGTAGATTATATGAAAAACTAAAAATTTTACTACAACAAATAATTTGGTTATAGAAAATAATCATAAAGATAACGATTATATGAGTATTTAGTCAAATTAGTGTCAGTGATTTTTATGTAATCAGATTCATCGTCGAATGTTAGTATGTTACATATAAACAATGACACCTGGCGTATAGTTTGGAAAAATTATCTTAATTTGTTTTAAGATGTAATTAATAACAATGTAAACATTATTGATCTCTTTAGTCTTTACACTACTTCATTTATATAAACTAAATAGGTAAAAATGAGTATAATGGGTTGACAAAATAACAACAAAGAAGCATGGGTTTGATTGAAAAATAAAAAGGTGAGTAAAAATATGATGAATTAACTGAAAATATAAGAAAGAATAAAGAAAAGTATGGCAAGTAGTTAGCAAAAAAGTTGTTTGATAAATGCTTTTAAAATAACGACCATTTAGTAAATATGTTTTAATGTTAAAGAAGCATGAATGAGTAAAGAGTAAATTGTAAGTGACGTTATATGGATAGACCAACATTTGGATAGACAAACATTGGTGGTAAAAGACAAATAACTTCGACTATTCATTTTATTTATTTTCTTTCTGCATCTAATCTAAAGAATAATAAATTTTCTTTTTGTAATCAATAGTCATGCAAGACAAATAAATTCGATGTCATTGATTCGTTTAAACTTTAAAGGATAATGACAACCAACTTTATCATCAATAAATAGAAAGCATTCTGCTATTAATATAGCAATAGACTACGCAATGTCATTACTTTTATTTATGTTCTTGTTGAATTTTAATATTAACTAGTTTGATTCCTACACGCGCATTGCACTATGATATAACATGGTTTAATCTACGAATCTCAATTAAGAAAGGATCAATTTCGTTTGTAGTTTATTGCATACATGAATCTAGTTTGAGTCAACTGTTAATTATAAAACTAACATTATTGCAGTTTCGAAACATCAGATCAAATACATCAAAAAAGAAATCATCACTTGAGCCTTTCAACTAATGGCTCAGATCAGTTTATTAGGTTGCAAGCAGCTGTGACGAAGGTTGCAAGTGAAACATCCATATCACCATCCTCAGAATATGTCTCACCAAGTACGAGTCGTAGCTACTGACATCATAGCCTCGTCAACATTGAAAGAACTTAATCAATTACCTTGCAGTTATCGTAGAAAACTATGAAAGCACCATCACAACACACGTCCTAAAAATCTATGTAAGGTTAAAATAGAACAACTTTGACCATTAAAAGACTATCTACAGGAAAACGATCACAAATTACATTAAAAGTAGTAATCAATTCTCAATCGTAAGGTAAAATTGCGTATAACATATAAGATTCAAACTGTAATCATCAAATCACATATTCACATGAATCACAACATTATTATCACATGAGACATCAAGAAACCAAAAAAATGTTGGATCATTAGATGAAATTGCTGGTTACATAAGATTGAACAGTGGGCAAAATCAAAACAATACAAACCTCGTAGCAAAGAATTAAGTGGATCTTTTAAAACCCCCACGAAATAGTCTAATGTCTACAAACCATTGACTCGCGGTTTTACATCAGAAACCCTAACCAACATAAATAGAGGCAAAACAATGTAAGGGTATTCACTCCCACAAAGTTCTTTCAACATCAACATTATCCCCAAAAATAAAGAAAATCTGTCATCAACACAAAGAGGAAAGAGAATCGAACTGACCAACACCGATTTGACCAAAATAATTGGTGTGGTGCATCTTCCTCCGTCATTTATCTAGATCATGTTTCTCTCTCCAAAAAGAATGGAGGTGTTAAATGGCAAGATCCAACAGGGCTGTATTTAGGCTCCCTCACTATAAACCGAAGAACGCTTTGTGGCCGATTTAAAAATATCTAGGACTATACTGCTTCTTACTTTGTATATTAATATACTAGTTTTAGTAAACCCATGTAATACACGAGTTGAAAATATAAAAACAACATAATTTATAAATGTATAAATATTTCGTATGATTAAGTTACTTATTACTATAACAATGAAAAAATAAAAAGTTATATTTATAAGTTATAAATATTCGAATACTTTTTTGAGTAATATAACATACAACTGACCCATGTAAAATTAAAAACCAGTTGTTTTAAAATCACACTAACATAAAATATATAAATATATCAATAAATATTTTTTTCATTTTAGTTTTTTTTTTAAATTGAATCTTATTTGGCTATAATAATATGTATATTTCAAAACAATATGATTACAAAATAAAATTTATAATATAAAAAATTAAATTCAAAACAAAATGAATTATTACTATTAATTGAGTTTTTTAAAATAAAAAACTTGACTAAATAATATATTAGTTTAGACGGGAAAATTTTTTTAAAGAGTAACATTAGAGTGTCATGTGACATCTTATTACTCTTTTATTATATATATATAGACTATAGATATAGATATTAATTAATTAATATTAATACAAACTGTCTTCTTCTATCTATAGTCGTTGAAAAAAGAGATGAAGCCTTTAAAGGATGATAATAACCAAATGTATTATCAACAAATACAAAGGAGTCTAAAATCATAAATGTTGATATATTTACACTTCCATATTTTATTAATAATAATTCAGTCTTGCAATTTACAAAAGAAAATGATTTGTTTGCAATATAAAAAGTTATTTTGAAGAAGTTCCTTCAAATTGATCTCGCAGCATCTCATATTTTTTAAGCTCTGCTAGAGAGAGTGAGGGAGAGAGCTCTCTCAATACCTGCAAAACCATTAGAAAATTCTTTAACCACCACAAAAAAGTAAAAGAAAAAATTACTTATTTACTTATTAGCAATAACTACTGAATATTACAAGTGGCCATTTCATCCCCACGCGTTGATTCGGGTTATGCATGTTCTTAAATGGGTCAGATAAAGTATGTTAACAAAAACAGGAACGGGTGAAATGGGTCGAAAGCCATCCGAAGTCTATTTTTAATGCATACTATTATGGTTTGAGGTATGCAAGAGTGAACTCATATGTGTATATGCAAAAACTGTGGTACAATACAAAGCTCTCCTGATATATATACAGGAGACTCAAAAGAGGATACTAGCAGAAATGTACAACCAAAAGTAGCTACTGTACAAGTCACCCACCAAACTCAACTATAAGTCAACCAAGTGTAACCATATGCTCTAATGCATACAACTTCCTAAATATTTTATCTATGAATTCAAAATATTGTTGTAATGATAAAACTGGAACACAAAAAGTGATTTGGGTCAACCCAGCCCAACCAGTGTTTTGAAGGGTAATAAAAAGACACGTTTCAATGGAACCTGTTTTGACTCGTTATCAAACCCGAATATTACTAGTAACATTAGTTTTGTTTGACATGATGTCCTTTTTTTTTAACTATGGAGAGGTATCTAAGATATGAAATTTGTCTATATTGATGACATATTCGTTAATTAACTTACTGTCACAAAATCTTCATATTCAACAACCACAGAATCAACTTCATCCTTCATGTTAGTTGGATCTGCATCGGAGGCTAAAACCTATAACGATTAACAATTTAGGAAATTTAGCTATATACTTGATATGACAGAAACTAGAATTTAGGTGATTATTCTAACCTTGCGCTTTGCAGCATGGAACCAAGCGTCTGCACACAAAGCATACATGTCTGCACCAGTAAAGTTTGGGGGACATTTCTTTGCGATTGAATAAAGAGATACGTCTTCGTGTAATTTAAATTTACGGGTCAGTGCTTTTAATACCCTACAAAATTAAAGAAAATTGTGAAGCATTAGAATAACTAGGCAATACTCCCCAATCTCATGAAGGTTGCATGTTGAATTATGATGTCTAGCCTTTTTTTTGTATGAATATATTGCTCAATTCATAAAAAAGACTTCTAACAACTACCATAAGTTTAGTAGAACTTACAAACCATATGATAATTTGGGGCATTTGAATGTGCGTTTTAAAAGTGTGATTATTTGGTAATGAATAATTTGAAGTTCAATAATGCTTCCACTGTTTGTAGTTGTAACTTGTCGATTATCAAATAATGAGTTGGTTGAGTGTATTTCCTTTTTATTGCAACTTAAAGTCGGAAAAACCAGATAATGAGCATCAAACACACTCTTTTTCTTCATAAATTCATTTCCTGAACTGTAATCATACACCTATGGTTATATATCATCACATAGCAGATGGTTCCATTTTAAGAAGGCATCCGTGTGAAATTTACTCATGTAGCCACTTTCATTACCTTTCCCTATAAGACGGGTCTGTCGTGACTCCAACATAAAGTAGCTTATCAAACCGGCCAGGTCTTAGAAGTGCTGCATCTATAAGATCTGGTCTGTTGCTTGCTCCTATTATAAATAAATCCTAAAAATACAGATGTAGAAATTTAGTAAAACACAACATAAAAACAATATAAACAATAAGAAAACAACAAATTATAAATTGGCGTACTTGGGAAGAGTCATTTAGGCCATCAATTTCTGCAAGCATCTGTTACCACAAAACTAAAGTAAGCATTCACCAAAAAAATGAATATCAGAGGTGGCAGGTAAAGGCTGGTCAATTCAGGGCCGGGGTTTGTGTTGAACCACAAAGTGTTTGTGTCAACTTTTACTTTTTTGTAAGTAATTATTGGGTTATTTATGATGACAAATATAGCAGTCTTGCAGCAATAGTCTGAATCTTTAAATAAAACAATTCCTGATATTGCATGTGTTTAGAATTTACTTTGGCTGACTGTATTTTAACCTGTTCTCCTTTTAGCTACTCTTTAATATTGCACCTCTAATGAATATTAAAAAACGATACCTGAGAAACCACACGATCCATAACTCCCCCAGAATCACCGGAAGCACCTCGGGCAGGAGCTAGAGAATCCAGTTCATCAAAGAAGATGACACATGGGCGGGCTGCTCGGGCCTGTAAATCAGCCCATTCTCATGTTGCGAACATTTTAACACCCAAAAAAGAATGATAGCACAATGGATTGGATAGGAAAGGATATGACAACTCACCTTCTGAAATATGTCTCTTACATTTTTCTCTGATTCTCCTATGTACATGTTGATCAATTCAGGCCCTTTAACACTTAGAAAATTAAGAGAACATTCGGTTGCAACAGCTTTTGCCAGCAAAGTCTATGAAAGCCACATATTGTATAAATTAATTATAGCAGAAGAATTTAGCAATACAATCAATATGCTGAGAATCATTAAGAAATTTAAATGATATGATATACCTTCCCGGTACCAGGAGGACCATAAAGAAGAACACCAGAGCGCTTACGTAGCCCAGATGAAAACAAATCCTTATGCAGAAGGGGGAGCTGTAAAGCAGTATGCCAAATGATATGAACACTTTTAATAGTGATTTACTTTGTCTTGAAAGTTTTCTACACCAGTGAGAGAAACAAGTGCAAGAGCATAGCAGGAGAAAAAATGCAGAACACATATGGAAGAAAATATGAGTGTAAAATGCCAAATGAACCATGGATTTCTAAGCTAACATCAAACACATACCTGAACTGTATCTAGAATAGATTTTTTCACATCTTCTAGTCCACCAACATCCTCCCATTTGACATTTGGGACCTACAACCAAACAACTAAGAGTTGCTACACAATTTAACAAAAAAAAAGCAGGCAATTCCAACCCACTTACTTATTAATGGGTCTATTGGGTTGTTATCTCAAACGGTTCAAATAGGTCAAACAAGTTGAAAGTTCCCAAAAGTCATAAACCACCTAAATCATTTCAGCCAAAGGTTTGGTATATTATTGTAATTATTTTATTTTTTGATCATATTCAAAACATAATATATAATATAGAACTTTGAACCACAACAAAAGAGTGTTTATGGGTCAGGTCAGTGACTTATACTACAAGATGGCACGTTTTAACCAAAACCCGTTTTAACCCAACACCAACCGTTTGGTCTGCCCATCCTGCCACCTCCACAAAACACAGAGCAACACTATCAGCTTAGTACAACCTTGGGGGTCCCTAGAGCAGAGGCATTCCTTTTCTTTGATCGCTCCAAAGCTTTGCTCATAAATTCTTTGCCATGAGGCTGAATATCCTTTGGTGGTTTAGGCTCATGTGAACTGCTTTCACCTTGGTGCTCATTTTTCTCAAAGCTAATTCCACTAATAGGAACCAAACTTGAACTAGCATCAGCAATTAAAGCCCTAATATCCCTTGGCATGAAACCAGATGTCTGTCCAACCATATCTTTTGCAAGATCCTCGGGAGACGTCTAGAGCAATAATCATGTCCCATAAGAAATTAAGACAAACGCATATATTTATTAATTCTAGACCCTGTAAGCAGAAATAGATTAAAAAAATCTCACTTACATCAGGAAGCAGTTCAGGGATACGTTGAAGTGATTGAGATAGCATTTCAACTCTTTGTTCTTCAGTCAAAGGTCCCATCTTCATTTCATGACTGAAACAACGCCTAATTGTAGGTGGCAATCCTTCAGAATTATCAGCAGCTGCAATGAGCAGCACTGGATGAGTATTTATGGCACGAGTGCTGTTCATATGCTGCATGAGGAAAGTAAAACAGTGAGCACTCTTCATCTCCATAGGATTCTTCATCTTTGATTCATTACTGAACTACAAATGAGTTTTAAAGTAACGGATGGATGATCAAAAAGGGTAATAAAAAGCCATCATATTGAAAATCAACCTCTGCTTCTTCCTCATCTTCATAATCATCTTCGTTCTGGCTGAATGGCTCAGTGAACTCCCTGATGACAGATGCAACTTCAGAATTCACACCGATTTGATCATTTGATGAACCATCATTGGAGCCCAATTTGCTAAAAGCATCAAAATTACGGAGCAAAAGAACTGTTGGCGAGTATCTGCAATGATACCAAATCAGGTATACATATAGACAAAATAGTATGTTGCAACATGACCTGAATTACTAGCTTAAAACATATAACTACAATAATCCAACATAGAAGCTAGCAAAATACATATCATAATGATTGCAAATACCTACGCGCTGCAGTGAAAGCTTGAGCCAACATGGCAGAAGTTTTCTTCTCAGAAGATGCAACTAAATCATGACAACTGTATTCAACCACATGCAACCCAAGTTCACAAGCAACATGCTTCACCACAGTCCTCTTCCCACACCCTGAAAATATAAAATGTCATCAGTAATGTCAATAGATGACATTAGATCAAGTTTAAGCAGCACTACAATTACTAATATTGACAAAGTCCCAAAAGTAACCCACCAGGTAAACCAAACAATAGAACAGCAACCCTGAATTTTGATGAGAGTGCTGAAGGGCATAAAGTTGGAGTAATAATGGAGGCTAGTGTTTTTATCGTGTCTTGATGTAAAGGTGGAAAACCTTTTCTCTTATTTAGTAAAAGATTTGGTGGAACAGCAGATGGAGTACTTGCAGCAAGCACAAGGGCTGTTTCTGTGCGATTGATTTTAAGAATGGGTTCATCTGACGGTTCTGCTGCAACCACCTATGGACATGCTAAAAATATTAGTAAGCATCCCAACCAGATATGCAACAGAGAAACGAAATACCTTAAAGTATAGGTTGGTGTCACTTGAATTTCGATTATTTTGGCTACAGGCAATGCACATAGAAGATTTGCAATTCCAATTGATGCATATACTGAAAATATCACCTCTAGAAAGATATCTATCTATAGCGAAGTACTCGTTTAAGGCAACATCAATCTTTTGTTGACGATATTCAGCTTCAATAGAAGAATTTCCTTTAAGGGATTCAATGGTACCACATTCAGGTATTTTAACAAATGATACCCTTAAATGTGAGGCGTACCTTGGTAATTTTGTCAAAGGTTTAATATCTAGATTAACAGAGAAGCCTCCATTTGCTTCAATATTAGATTGAGTCTCCCCTTTTACTTCAAACAGAGAACCCAGTTTCTCTTCTCCATGATGAAGAAGCACTTTCAAGCATGAGGTATGCAGACCAAGATTAAATGCTAAAAGAGGAGACACATATGCAACTTCAGAAGCTAACAGGACATGGTGAATCAAAGGGAAAGTAACAGACGGAAATACAACCATCGCATTTAAAGAATCGTATGCGAATGATTCATTGTTTGATGAAACATCATGAACACCGGGAGGATCAAGAGCCACAATTTGACTAATTCTTTGTATCTGGGAATCCACATTTTTTACAATCACCTGAAAGAAACATTACACTAAACATCACGCAAGAAGTAAATAGGAGACACCGATACGGCAATACATAACTACAGAAACAGTTCTTTCCCACTTCGAAGCAACACCATAATAACAAGTTCATAAAAAAATGTCTGATGAGAGCCTTTTGAACAGTGTACACACTTACAAGCTAAAACTATCAGAAGTACCACTGAATCATTCAACACAACTCAACTAAAATCTATACCTAGAAATCTAGAATAAAACACTAACTTCCACCTTAAAGAGTACGATGCACAAAATGCAAAACAAACCAATAATGAAAACTTCTGGAACAATTGCATATGAGAGAATGATTAGATTACCAATGAACCTGAGGTAATCGATAGCCTTTTTAGAACTGAAGTAGATAGTCCAATCAACGCAGCTTCATCGAGCGAAATCCTCTTCTGTCGCGATACACCTAACTTTTCCTCCGGTAATCGAAGAATTCCAGCACGCAACTGCAACACCGTCGGTGCACCACCGCCATCGCCGTCGCCGTCGCCGTCGCCAACGACTCGTTTGTTAATCGAAGCACCATCGATTCCGTTTGTGTTTTCTTTGTTCGATGAATTGAGTACAGAATTGAGAAGTGATTTCGTTGAAGAAAGTATGAGAGGCTTCCTTCTTCCCACCATTAATGATCCTGTGAAAACCTAGAAGCTACAGAAGACAAATTGGAGTGTGTTGAGAAGAGAAACGTAGAGGAAGACATCCATAAACGAGGGTTTATTGCGAAATTCAAGAAAAATGATTCAGATGAGTGTACACGTAGACCAGTAAAAAGGGGTTTGGCTTTTAATGGTAGGTGTTTTTTTTACAAATTTGTTTTATCTAAATTCTCAAGAACACAAATAATGTTAGATGATCTCCGTCGTATTACATCGAATGGGACTTGATCTCGTGATCTGTATTTTAGAAAGTCATAAGATGTCATTAACCTTGGCATGTCAAATCTATTTTATTTGTAAAACTAAATCACTCCCTAATTTACTCACCGGCATGAATGATTCACTTTGAATTTCTTTGTATTGATCTGGTTTTAATTTTTGGGGAATTTATATATTTTTCTTTTTTAAATTCATTAATTACATATTTACTCAAATTAAAATATTAATTACATATTTTCTTTTTTTTTAAATATATATATTATATATTTACCCAAATCTTATGAAATTATTTATTGAATGATTATCTTACTCGTATTTTCACTAAAGTGTTTTTACACATTTCACTTTCAAATACCATCAATAACATATTTTCTCAAGTTTGAATCTTCTATATATAAAAAAATAATAAAATTACATATCCTTTAAATTTTAATTTCAAAACAACAATAACCGATAAATAAAGTTATATCTCCATATACAAAACATAATTGTCAAAAGTTTTAAATAATTAAAATAATAAAACATCAATATGTAAATGTCGCTTAGTAAAAACAAAATAAAATAGTCATTTAATAATTTAATTTTAGTAAAATTGGTAAATATGTAATATATTTGTTTTAGAAAGGGGAAATAGGTAATTGATTTTTTGGCTTGAGTAAATATGTAATTTATGGTATTAAGAAGGGGAAATATGTAAAATTCCCTTATTTTAATCTTTTGGATATTATAATTGTTTAACTCTAACATAAATTTCAAGTAATTTTTCTAAAACAACAAATATCTTATTTTTATTTTTAAATCACTGTAAACTAATTTACATGATGCTTGTGTATTATAATTTTATAAATATTATAATATATTTAATTCTAATAAAAATTACAAATAGATATGAAATAGGATATGAAATAAACACTATTTTGTCATTTTAAAAACACAAGAACATCATTGTCATCATCATATGTCACTTAAGTAAACATATGCTAAAGTTTATTCTTTCGTTGTTTGTTGCTAAAATGGATCTTTAGACTTCGGATCTCTAGCGGCTACTTTAGTGGGTGCCCGAACCGACTAGTCCATCAGTTATATGCAGATAAAGTAATATTTGTGTGAACAAACTTGAGCATAAAAATAATGAAGGTTGTTTAGGAAGTATAAATTTGTAAGTCAAATGCATTGAACTAAGTGTTAGGTGGTTGAAATAGTATTGAAAAATAGTATCTAACACCACCTCTCGTTGAGAGATGAGTTTATGTATCTATACACTCGTAAACCGGGTTGTTGGGCTTTTATTGGGCACATGAAAAATGTGTAAACAAATCTTGTTCATTTTGTTCTCCTAGAGTGGTGCTAAGGATTAAGTTGTATCATAACTCCTTTGATGAACCACGACGTGACAATCCCATACTCCGATCAAAGGCCAAGAACATGAAAATCCCCCTACGTCAACCTTGAGATCACTAAACGCTTGCTAGCATACTTGATACGTGCTTTGGTTTTTTCCCATCAATATATTTAGCTATTTGGCCAACCTGGTTAATTTAGTAAATGTGTACGTGTAGTCATGTCCAGCGTTGTGACTAAGACACAGACCGATGTGGGGTGTTACCCCTTCATTGCATATATCAGTTAAAATGGGTTTAGGGTTTAGAATTTAGGGTTTAGGTGAGTCCGGTCAGGCTTTATGTTTGAGTCAAGTTGCACCCAACATTCCCAAGCTAAACTTAGATATGAGCTACAACACACAAAAACTCGTTAGAAGGTAACTTGGAGGCGGAAATCCATAACACCTCAGACGCTCAAGTTAGCATGCTACGTAAGCCAATAATGCATATAAAATAGAAGCATGTAATTATATACAATGGTAGTAATCTAGTAGATGCGAGAACCACCACCATGCTAGCCGATGGTCTTTAATGCGTTAAAGGAAAGACTTTCCTGGTCATTAATGTGGGTAGTTAACAAGCTATGACTTGCCTTTGACCTAGTCAACCTACGCCAAACCACTTGTTCCCGGTAGCCATGACGTGAGGTAACATCTCTCTTAGACGAGGTAGTATAAAGCAAAGCAAGGCCATGTAATGCAAGTAAGGTCAAGTAACATCCCTCTTAGGCGAGGTAAGTAAACATAAGGCGGGCTAAGGTCAAGTACGATGTCTGTCTTTAGTCGTAAACCTACTTGCATCACACGAAGGCTTTGGTGATGATGAGATCTAGTTTAAGGTGATACGCATCTAAAAATGTCTTGAAAGTAAATGCAAGAAAGATGAAAAAAATATCATAACACACAAAAAACACCCTCTCTGATCCATTTCGCCAAACTCTATCAAAAATGATCACAATAAGCCTAACCTATACTTGTTAAACGTTTAAAATAAGCAAATACAAACTTCAAATACTTATTTCAGAACTCTTATTGATCAAAATATAAAAGCAAAGGCTCCATCTATACGGAAAAAAAAAACAGGGGAAACATTATTACAAAGTATTTAAGATATTGATAAGATAACGATCTTACAAAACTATATATCTACCATGGTTAGTTCTTGTAGCCATAACATCATTTACACCCCATGCCAACATACACGCGAACCATGTGGCTAGCCACTCGACTTTCGTCTAAGCTTTCCCTGACAAAAGCAAAGCTTCAAGAGACTTGGGATCCATAACCGGCGCTTTACAAGCGAAATCCCGACACACGAGAGCCACCACGTTGTCAGTTACAAAGTTGCTCTTCGCCATTGCAGCAACATTTGGGTTCTCCTCCTTCCAGAATTCCATCTCTTCGTCGTCACTCGGGTCTATATGTATCACCTGATTTAACCAGAAGCAATAACCAATTAGAGATTTTTTGTTTAGTAAATAACATTTTTGACCTTAAGAGTCAAAGTCAAGGACATAGACTTACAATTTTGTTAGGATCATATGATGCATGAGCTGATACAAGCATGTGCTCCATCTCGGGAGATGACTTCTTCCCCACCAAGACGACTTGTTTCTTTGAGGGAATAGCGAGCATATCGGCTGCACAACACATTAATGGAACAGCCACTGGTGATTCTTTCAACCTCTTCTCAAAGACCGCCTAAAACAAAAAAATGGTCGGTTGGGTAACAAGTCAAGATGAGTTCAGGTCAAAACTGAAAAATTTTAGGGTGGCTCAAACCGCGGTTGGCCCATAAAACTTTTTTGTCTACTTTTCTATTTTATGAAAACTATATATCAAATATAGTAATTGTAGCAAATATTACAATAGTGATATAAATTTTTTTATAAAACAACTAAGGAGGTTGTATTTCATATACGATTATCTCATATTGTCATGGGCCACATTAAACCACCTCAACCCATCTCCCTTTCAATGGCGTTCAAGATTTCACCCGTTTAGACCCATTAGAATTAAACTAAACCCCAATTAACTCGTTTCACATAAACGTTTTGAAGTCCCCACCCCTCACAAACACTTTCAAAATGCCCACAACTACTAAAATAAATTTGACATTTTGACTCGTAGAAAGAGAATCAAACCAGAAGGTGCTCTGCATTTTGTCTATAACGATCAGATCTCGTGCCTGTGAACATAGATGCAAGCCTCACAAGATTAATTGCTGAAACCGAGTTGCCAGAGGGTTCAGCCCCGTCATGATCTTCTTTCACACGAAGAAGAACCGATTCATCTTCTCCTGTGGTATTAAAATAACCACCTCCAGTTTTATCAAGAAACACCTCATCCTAAATATCCATCAAAAAGTATAAAACTTATAATATTGATCCCCAAAATATTAAAAAGTAACTAGAAGGTTTCAAGAGCTTAAATACCTGTGTTTCTTGAAGTTCAACTGCCCAAGATAACCAAGAAATTTCTCCACCATGCTCATATACATCAAGTAACCCTGATATTAAAAATGCATAATCATCCAAGAATCCGGGAGCTTTTGAAGGCCCATTTCTGAAACTGTGTTGCAGCCTTCGAGTTTGTGGGTAGTAAAGATTTTCCTTAATGAAATCCAATGCTTTCTTTGCAGCTTCCATGTATTCCCGTGGCTGAATAGAAAAAAATATATTCCAATTTAAGATCAGGGTCTCTAATTGTTCATCATGTGAGTAAAGATTTAATCTTTTTATGAAGATTCAATCTTACATTAGTTCCAGCAACAGGAAAGTATGATTTTGTGTCATCAGGCTCAGTCTTGAGGATTTTAGATGCCCTGGCAAATGATGAAATTGCAAGTCCGTTCCAAGATACGATGACCTGCATAGCAAAAATGACAAGAGAACCCATTTATATGAAAGCAGGTCAGGTTGTATCTTACTCATAATAGGTCAGACATCCAATATGTAGAATATTAACTAAAAATGAAACAGTTTAATGGGTCAAAACTCATAAGTAGCCAATCATGTTTTCAAATGCTTACAATGTCCTAATTTGCCTTATCTATAAATTGTCTTAATAGTTTAGCACTACAGTTTTTCTTATCATATAATAAATACATCATTTACATACAAAAAACAAAAAATTTGATAAAAGTGTTAGCCGAATGGCCTGACCCGTTTTGAAGCACACTTAAAGTACCCATTACCCGCCTCTTGACCCTTGTTTTGCCACATCCACATACAAGAAATAGAGATGAACTTCAAATAAACTTATATGACCTTATCATCTAGATGGGGTCTAGGCCGCTTCGATCTTGCATCAAAAAGCTTTTTACGGCTTACACCAAGAATTTCTTGATAATTCTCCACTGGCATACCAAGTTTTGATGCCATTTCATTGGCACTTTTCCTTTCAATGAGTACATTTTTCTCTTTAAATTCATTGTGTGGATCACTCATAGGAGAAAGATCACAGTTTCCTGATTTTTTGATGTAATAATGCTCCTTAAAAAGACTTGCGTGCTCGCCAACTATATCTTCAATCTAAATAAAAATAAATTCGGTCAAATGCCAAGAGTTAAAAGTCAACAAAAATTATCAGTTAAAAGTCACCTTTGTTGGATCAGGCCCCAAACGCACACTCAAAACACACACCAATAGAATGTAATTTACTGCTTTCAAACTCATTCTTTTATTATACTACCAGCTTTGAATAGACTCAAAGACACATAAAAACTCCAACAACCAACTCTCCACGTAACCTCTGCATGTTCACGTTTACAAAGACTCATTCAACCATAGGACTCTCAACAAATTTGACTCAGCAATTAACCTAATAAAACATGTGATTAAATTCAACTTCTAGCGACTTGACCCATCTAGATATCTAAATAAAACCCATATTTAACTTAGCTCCATGACCTGTTTTGACCCATCAAGATTAACCCAACAACCTTTATATTGTGCAACTGATAACAACAGTCACTTTGACTAGATAAGCCAACGAGTTGACCATCATCAATCTTGAAATGCAGAAACTTAGCATATGAAGTGCACGTGATTGACTTTTTTGAACCACTGGACTTCACTTTTTATGGGGAACTAATCATCTTCTCGTGTAAATAACACCATCATATTTACACCATCTTATGCAAAAACAAAATTTGATAACGTAAAGGCATCACTAGAGATTTTTATTCTGGCAAGATGGTGTGTTTTTTGCAGTTTGCTTCTTGGTTGAACTCAATTTGAAAAAATTTCTTGGTTCAGTCCGGACTAGTTAGAATGTGTTTTTTTTTTCAAAAGAAATATTTGAAACAATTTTAGTTAGATTTATATTTATGAAATAGAAACACCCAAGTATTTATTCGGATCATGGTCCGTTAGAGGACCAAACAGGTTTAGACCAATTGGTTATTGGTTTCACTACTTCATCTCATATTATTCGGTTTCGGTACTACTCTGACCAAATGCACACACCTAGACCGTTTTTTGAATTTCTCAATTCCACTAAAACATAGGTCATAAGGTCAATTCACTTTCATTTGTATAAATGCATTAAAGTTACTCAAGGAAAACAAAGTCAACATATCTACACACCTCGGTGGTGGTCCACACGTAAAAAGCACCTTCCTTTTTCTTTGTAGCGTTTTCAGGTTCAGCACTATCAGCATCCTCAGCAGAAAAGATTTCACCATTAGGTCCAATCATGTCTCTCTTCAAATAATCAAGAATATCACGAGCCACACACGAGTAAAAGACATCTTTTGTGATTGAGAAAACATCTAGATACACATTGACAAGTTGACCCTGATCGTATAACATCTTCTCAAAATGTGGAACTGTCAAGAATTATCACTAATCAAAATCTAAATCAGAAGTCAGAACAAACAAATATACTGATCAGGACTAATAAAAAAAGTTGTGCAACTATGAGCGGTGATTGGCCATGTTTTAAAAAGTATATAGAAAATACATATCATGTGAAATCAATCACAACCACATAATCAGCTGCAAGTGTTATGCTTATACTGTTTGAAGATGCAATAATCAAATGGTCTACTAAATAATTATAATCATACATCTATAATCATTTCTCATAACAATAAAAACTTATTATTAAGACTTATAAACACCCTTTATATTTGTGTATATTACTAACCATGCCAGCACTCATCCACACTGTAACGGTGAAAACCACCACCAACATGATCATGGACACCACCTCTTGCCATGCACTGCAAACTAAATGACACCATTTTTAGATGTTTCTCAGCTTCACCGGTTTTTCCCAATTCCATTAACTTCTTTGACTGATAAATCATTGCATGTGGCTCTGATGGGCGAGGAAACTTGGGAGCTGAGCCAAATCCACCATATTTTGGATCATAACTTTCAACAAGCTACATGAAAGAAAAAAGAATAAATAAATATAAGGACTCACTTACTTAAAAATGGGTCGGTTAGGGTCAGGTTTTATCTCTAATGAGAAACGGGGAAATCAAAACTTAGCTAAAAAGGAAACAAGTGAATCTAGTCAAAAGTCACGAAGTGTATTTTTAATGCATATAGCATATAGTGTTGTGTTGTGGGCTCCGATCCATCTTGGGTTGGGCCCTGAAACAGCTGCAAGCAAGCTGCAGAAAGGGGTTAGGGGCAGCCGGCCCTAACCCTAATCTGCCACAAGTTATTTTTGTTAAGTTTTTATTGTCTTCTATTATAAATATCCACATATTGTAATTGTAATCTTTTAGTCTTGAAAGTAATAAAAAGAAACCCTGGTTCGTAGCCCGTGGACGTAGGTCAATCCTTGACCGAACCACGTTAAATCGCTGTGTTTTTTACTGTTTTGATTATTGTGCTCGTGTGTTGTGTGTTTGCTGATCACCATCGAATCACTGCTGTCCTCTTACTGCTGCTGCCGCCAACCTGCAATTAGCAAGGCTGCTGATTGCCATCGATAACCACCAGCAGACACCATTACAGCCCGCAAAGGGGCTGTGTTTTCTGCCGAGAACTGACTGCTGTTCTGTTTTGTGCACTGCTGCTGCTGTTTGCTGCTCTGTTTCTGGTCAAAGAACAGCCTTCAAACAGGTTCTGTTTTGGGTATTTGTTCGGTTTGATTGGTTCGATTTATTGGTTGTTTGGTTAAATTAATTCCGCTGAGTAGTTACGTTTGTTACTACTATTATTGCTATCGTTATCTCGTCACTCGTTTGAGAAATCAATTAGATATACTGACAAGTTCTTCAGGCCCGAGGCGTAGTATTGTATTGATTTCCATGCCCTATCCGAATCCTTGGGTCAGCCGCGTACAAGTAATACCTAACATATAGATCCTCCAAAATCAAATCATTCTTATAAGGGAAATCATTGAAAAAGCCATACAGACTTCCGTTCAATATGCATATAAGTCCATTGACTTATTTTGCATGATTAAATCCCTTAACTTTTAAAACTTAACAATAAAGTCCCTTAGGTTTTACTTTTAACAAAAAATCCTTCTCCAACTCCTTGAAAATATAAAAAGGTCCTTGTTTTTTTGCATGACTAAGTCTTCAAACTTTAAAGAAAGGACCTTTTTGATAAGTTTTAAAAGTCCCAAGGGTTTAATCTCTGTTTCCAAAAGCCCAAGAGGTGTGTACCAAGGCCTCAGGCGAGCGCAGCATTGTCGCCTCACTTGAAAAGCCCAATTTTTCAGGCCCTAAGGCACATTTTCAGGCCAAGTTCCGGCCAAAAATCGTCTGAACGGGACTGAAACAACTACCCTAGTCCTAAACAAGCTGAAATCAATCTAAAACAGCTTAAACTAACCCAAAACAAGCCTAAAACATGTACAACACCCCTAAAAATGGAAATGGTATTTTTATATTATGTGTCTTGCAGAATGCAGCAATCTAAAAGAGTCTAAACTAACCCAAAACAAGCCAAAACATGTCTAACACCCCTAAGAATGGAATTGGTATTTTTAATACTATGTGTCTTGCAAAAAAATCCCTCGCTTTTTAAGCGCCTTGCACTTAGGCATAAGGCTCAACCTTTGCACCTTGAGTGTGCCTTGTGCCTTCAAGAACAATGGGTTTAATCATGCCAAAATAAAGGCTCATTATTGATAGAATATCACTTTTGAACAGACAATGCTTTGGTCAGCCCAAGCAGACAGAACCATTTTCCCCTTACCAAAAAGTTATCTACTTTAGCCCGTTACCCAACTTGCATGACCCGCCCATTCTGCCACCTCATAAGTCCAACAAAAGCAGGCTTATTCACTTACAGATTTTGTGCATTTGTGTAATGCGCTTTGAGCAATTTCTTCTGATAGTTTGTCAGATAACTTGCTAATAGACAATGCTTCTGATAATTGTTCTATAGCAAATGTGCTACTTTTAACAAGCACATCTTTCTTACTCTCCCAGGCTTCTTTAACTTTTCTGCAAGAACAATAAATGGGATTCATTATTTGCAACCACCAAATTGGAACAAAAACATGATCAATTTTCACAGTTGTGTTCCCAATATTGCAAAAAGACCATTCTTGCAGAGATGCAAAAAAACGTACACGTTGCAAGAAATAACAATATTGGACAACTAAAGCCACGGAAGATCTTTGCCCACATTTACATTTCCACAATTTATCGGAAAGACGATTATAGGATTGCGAGTTCTTTGTTTGCCTTTTCACAAGAACAATGGTCTGTCAATTAAAAAATACTTAATAGAATATGTCCACTCAAAACATAAATGTTAAAATGGTCACAACACACGGAACGCAATGCTCATAATAATAACTTAGTTTCAACTTCTAAAGACCTCATGCAAATCATAGTCACAGGATTCGCTCCCCCACCCCACGAATCGCGAACCGGATCGCCCGTACCAGATTCGGGTTCATTCGCGTACCATTCGCCCTCCGATTCGCGATTCGATTCGCTGAAATAGGCGAATTTCGTTTTCAATGGAAATTGAACCACTCTACTCCAATTCGCGAACCGGATCGCAGCGATTCGTGAACCAGATCGCAAAGATTCGTGAATTCGATCAATTAGATACGCGATTGAGAACCGAAAAGGCAATGTTTAGACTTTTCATTCTATTAATTAATGGTTGATTCAATTGATTGCTGACTGTTCGTTTGGTTTTGAATCGTTTGGTTATGGAAGTTTTTTAATATGCTTATAAAATGTGTTATTTTAATATGCAATTCACTCATTATCTTTAAAAAAAACATAATATAGATTGTTTTTATAGGATACGGTGTACCGCACTATATGATACACCGTACCGCGTACCGAATTGGCGTTCCGAATGAACCTACCCCCCGCGTACCGAATTTTATAAATTGACGAACCGCGTACCAGTTTCCGTACCGCGTACCGAAACATACCGCGATCCATGTGACTATGATGCAAATACAAGGTTGATAGCATATCCTTGTAAATCTAGCATCAGTATTTACTTTTTGACTTGATAAATATATGCATAATTTAAGTTCAAATGCCCAAAAGTCGAAGTCTACCCGAAAACTTTAACTTTTACATTATAACAAACTTCCAAACACAAGGTTGACAAGAAAATTTTCACAAAAATTAGTATCAGATTGTCTTCTCCATAGTTAATGGTTTTCTTGATGCTCAAGACTTATGTTTCATTATTTCAAGTTCCAATGTAGTCGTTTAACTAAAAGAAGTCAACGAGCACCTCGTATTTGTTGCAGACATTAAGCAGACAACTAAAAAAGGTACAAACCTGAGGATGGTTTTAAACCCTGGCCTCCCATACTTATCTTCAGGGGGGAAATAAGTTCCACCCATCAAAGGCTTCAAATCAGGGGAAAGAAAGACACTTAACGGCCATCCTCCACCACCATATAGAGCTTGGACATAGGTCATGTAAACCTGGAAAAAAATCAAGTTGTAGGAAAACTACAAGCCATTAAACAAACATTTTTTTCAAACTATTTGGTTCATTGATGAAAATTTAAACATTTCAATTTTCGGTGAACTTTCACATTACAATTATCTACTGTGCAAACAACTTAACTTCAGATTTTTTAACCAATTTTAAAAACCAACTTTTAATTTACCATCGAATTTAGCAACCAGCCACATTTTAACTAATTCTACCTGATTTGCTGATGTGGTGCTTATGTGGAACTAATTGATGCCATGCTACATATGCAAACCATGCTTATGCGTGAATAAAAAAGAAAACAAGCATTTATTTACAGGTCTAAAAAAATGATTTCGAATTTTTAATAAATATTAATTATTAAATGTCACATAGCATATACATATATACTAAAATGACAAATAAGATGAGGCATCAACAATTTTTGCAAAACCAGAAAAAGAAAAACAGACCTGCTGCCATTAAATAGATAATTTATTCCTTGTTACATTCGGGAATAAAATGTAACTAAGTTGCTAAAATCGCTATTTCGCACCAAACTTCAAGTTGGCTGCTATAATCGAAAAAATGTGTAAATCGTGTTTCCATTTCATGCACTTCTCCCAATGTATTTAACTTTGTCATTGTTACCTAAAACTCATGACATTCCATTATTTGTCTCTATTGACTGGTATACTAGGCATTTTCATTGAGTCCAAAACTATATGCATGATCTCATATATATTGCATTTTAGGCATCATCCCAAGTCCGAGACTATTTTCAGTTTTCAACTCGTGCAAATGTGACTTGTGATAATGTCTTCATTCATCCTTGTCTCATAAAAATAGGCTAACAAATGTGGTAAAGACAGATTGCATGCAAAAGAGTTGGGTTTTATGGTCAAATTCATAGTCAACTCCCATTTCAAATTTTCTTTTATCATCATCACTCATAAAAGAAAAGTTTCATAAATCATAGAGGAAAGGATACACAAGGGGAATGAATAGAGTCTAAGTATGCAAAATTTGGATGTCATGGTAAAGTTGGTAGGATTTTTTTTCACCTTATCTACATCCGGTCGTTCTTCTCGATCCACCTGTTTGGAAGGAAAATAAAATTTAAAAAAAAAATATTTATCTCAATTGTATTTAGGAGTCATAAAGTGCAAGGAAAATATGGGATGTGTATGAAGTATCATAATTGTTAAGCATTAAATTACTCACCTTGATACTAACAAACCAGTCATTAAGCAATTTCGCAACCCCGTCATCTTCGAAAGATTCTACCTCCATCACATGACACCTTAACCAATAATCACTCAAATGATCAGCCATGTCAATCCCTATAAACCTTTCTTGAAAAGCATAAATAATTGATTTATTATAGTTAGTAACATACACAACGTTTTTCCAAGGAAATCTCTTGTCAAAAATCACAATCAACATTATACTATTTTTGTTCTAAGATTAGGAACTCTGCAACTTAGTTACTTTCATACTCTTTCTGGTCTCTATTAAAGTTCAAAACCACTATTTAAATTCAAATTTGACATATATATATATATATATATATATATATATATATATATATATATATACTTTTTTTCTTTTTGATCTCCAAAAGTATACTGGTATCTTTTATTTTACTAAATCTAATATTAAAAAATATACACCCCGGATCTTATTTATATTTGACCATTGGTCAAATATAAAAAACGTGTAACCTTGTGAACTATAAATCAATCATACTCATATTTTGTAACGTTTATCAACGGGCAAATGCTTAAATGCAGTTTAAAAGTTACCAAGATTGAATTGTTACCATTTAAAAGTTACCAAGAATGTACGATTATTTCAGAGCTACGGGGGCAAGAATTTAACAATTTATAAGAGCATAAGTGACTCACCAGTGGCAGGTACTGTATCCAACTTTCAAGAAATAACAATCAAAAGCATTATATGTTAGTCCCTGAAATTAATATAATTTTAATTGGGGAAAATGGTAGTGAACAGAAGACTGCATACTTGATAAGAAAATGGGCACATCCCTCTTGCGAGCTTCTTCAAATGCCTCTTCACCCCATGGATACCAGTTAACCTTCAAATTTGGAATGAACAATAAATCTTTATAAACAACTACAATACCCCAGTAAAAGTTATGAGATGATATACAAAATCTAAAGTAACCCTCGACTATAAGAAGCAGTTACTGAGATAAAAATCAAAACTTTGTCACAGAATGAGCAATATTTCATGATTTCAAACAAAACCCTGACACAAACTTGAACAATAAGACAATATCCAAAGTAACACTAATTAATTGCAGCTAATTTACATCAAAATATGTAGAGACTTCTTGATTTTAATAAATTCCTAACACATCATGCCACAATAACACATTATCAGAAATACTCAAATACCCATTCATGGCAAACACCACCGGTGGATCAAGAATTTATAAAATAATCAAGCAATAATAACACAACATCCCAAGAGGCAAGAGCTCATCAATGATAACTCCAATCATTTTAGTATATAAAAACTAACCAAAACATATTAAGATCTCTAGAACACAAATTACTGATAAATCATCACGCAGCCAGCCCAAGTACCCAAATTTGTAAACTGCAGTTAGCACGTGTAAATTATCCAAACATGTAAACTTCCTTAAATTCAAACAAAGTCCCAGTAAAATAACCAAAAGGTAACACACAACATTCAAATTCAAAAGGTACCCATTAATGGAAACCATCATAAATCATCTTTAAAAATGATACGATATATCATACAGGGTTATGAGCATGTTGAAGAAGATAAGGGCTATGTTCTGAAGCAAGACGATTGGTATGCTTCTTTTGATCAGAACTAGAAGTAGCAGTTGTAAAGGTGTGATCTTTTCCAGCCATGGTGAAGACTCTGATTTGTCTATTGATATATGATGATGATAGGATTAAAATTGGGGGAAATTTTAGAGGTGAATTAGGGCGAAATTGGGTGAAATTTAAAGAAGAAAACAACAATCTTCTGAGCATAGGATTGGGAAGAGTGTGTGGGTTGGTGGCAAAATAGGTATTTATGGAGCCGTGAGTCATGTGAGAGATAGCCGAAGGTCCAAGAAGGCTTCTTGTTGCCATTTGGGATTTTGTGAATTATGTTTGGTGTTTGTTTGTGTGTGTCAATAAATCCGATTGCCACGTGAGCCCAGCCCAGACATCAAAGTCATGAGTGGTTATCAGTTATCTTGTATGTTTTTGGTTCAAGACATCTTGTATGTTTTTATCTTTATTAGTTTTGTCATTGTTTGAGGTTTTAGAACTACCATTCACATGCTCATATGGGTATATTCTATTTTTAATTCTAAATCATAACAATTTGTTAAAAATGAGACTCGAACGTTTAAACTCAAAAGTTTTATTATTATAAATGTTTCTCATTGAACCTAACCTTACCCATACTATATAGGGCAAACAAATTAAGAGTATATTTAATTTTACTCCGTTGTTGTTTAATATATTGAATGTTAACATCTATTTGAAAATCCTTATTATATATATTTTTGGTATATAGTTGCACTTTTAACTTAGTTTCACATTATCATAGGTTAGAAAAACCACCGATTAGTCCAATGTTCAACGTAACCTGTTGACGTGAGTGATTTGCAGGGCTGGTTGCAATTAATTGTCATATGCTAAACGTCTTAATTACTTGATTTATTCGTCATGCTGCTTTTGTAATGAATGCAATTATTTGATTACACAGGATGTTTTATTTTACAAAACAATTTTACATTAAGAGTTACGAGAATCTCATAAAACACACGTACATAGTGTATTACTGATTTAGTGAGAGAATGGGTAGATGATTATACAACCGTCATATATATCACACTTAAAACAACAAGTACAAAAACATCATGGGTTTTCACGCTCTTATTTTATTATTTGTTTTTAAATAAATATTTATATTCATAAGCACTAAAGGGGTGGCCGCATGATGTAGTGAGAGCACAATATAACTGCATGTAATAATAAACCAACGGAAATAAAATACTTGTTTTTGGTGTAATTTAAAAGATAAAAATTTTAACCTAAGAAATGGTTATAATAATTTAAAAATCATTGGGAAGTTGGTTTTAAGTCAACAATTGTGATTACATAATTGTCACGTGTGTAAAAGCTAATTAACGTAATCAAATTCATAAAAGATAATCTGATCCTCTTAATTTTTGAAAATTAATAAAAAAAGACAATTTTCTTTGGTGAAACATATTATAACTAGGGCCGACAATTTTCTATCTGCTTACGACACGATTAAACCTGATTAATAAAAACTATATTACTTATCTTATATATTTTTAAAAATAATTAAAATTAGAAGGCTAGACCCTATTATTTATCATTCTTAGTTCATAAAAACACAAAAAAAAAAAATTACAAGCATGATATATAGGTAGCTAAACAACTTATTTTCATATTTGATATGTGTGTTACACGCATCATCCAAAACCTGTTAAACACGATTAAGATATGTTTTACCAGCCTTAATTATAACATGGTATAACTTATGCCGTATAGTAGTATAGTACTACTACTCTAGAGAGTTATAGACCAGACACGATTCAAATTTCAAAGTGGGTAATGAGGTCTATCTTACATTTTGCATTCAACTATTTGGGCCTGAAACGTGGGCTTGTGCTGGACTCCGATATCAAGTCAGGCAATACTTTTGGGCCGTCCAACAACAGATAAAAACATGGGCTGGCAGCTTGCCACCAAGAACAACCAAACTCTAGCATTCACAACTCAGAGAGTCAGTCACATCGTGTGTTCTACTCCGATTAACGAAATTGAAGTCGGTGGTTCTCACTGAAGCATCGTATTACCATCACTCGTTTGATTTGATTTGTTACTCGAATCAATCACACGCCCAACCATCGATCATGCCTCCGGTATCGTTAACCAGATTAGGAAACTCGCTTCCGTTCTCCAGATTATTCAGGTAATCCGTCATTACAATGTTTGTTTTACTCTATGTCGATCAGTTTTGTTTTTATCGAATTACCATATCCTTTTGCTGTAAATCTGCTTTATAATCAATTAATCATCGCGGGTTATTATATATAATTACAATGAAACTCTAAAAACCTAAATGGGCCATAGGCTCAACCCTAATAATAATACGGTCTAATAGGTTTATCCAGTTTGATGTTGAGAGTCTGAAGCAAGTTTATTTCGGGGTTTTTTTCCTTCTTGGAATGTAATCATATCAGCGTTGTAAAAATCTCCAGGCGCTAGTCGAGCGGTGAGACGGGACTAGAGATTAATAGGATCGGATTTTTATATGTAATTTTTTATAACTAATATATATAGCATAGTTCAAACATAAATAGTTAAACTTAAACATAGAAAATTAAACTTAAACATAGCAAATTAAGATTCAAATATTGACATATTAGTTCAAATAGAAGATCAAGTAGTTCAAAATTCATCATCTAGTAATCTAGTTCAAAATCTATCATCATCTTGTCCATATTGTTCAATGATTTGAACACCATCCGACTCGTATTCAACCTCCTCATCTACTTCTTCATCATCTGACTCAAACTCTTCATTATAAAGTTCTCTTGAGGCACTTGTCTTCACACTTGTCCTAGAACTTGTTCGATTAGACAATACTTCATCAAGACCCGCGGCATAACTAACTACTTCCCAAGGTAGCCCCGGCTCAAGTTCTTCATCTACACCATCAACAATCCATTCTTTACCCCCGTTACCATCCTCCGCTATAAGTACTTCACGATTTCTCAACTTTCTTTTTTTGTTGAGACACCCTCAACCCTCAATCATCTATTTCATATTTTCAGGAATTCAGGGTAAAGAAATTAGAAACTAAGAACATATCAACATAGAACACAGTAACACACCTGTTCGATACTTCGATCGACAGCCGAACAGTCTTCTTCCTCGATGGTCGACTGTGGACGTCGAGTGTGGACCAGTGGACGCCGAACGCCCTCAATCTTCTTCCTCGATGGTTTAGATCGACTATTTCTTCTTCAATTTGGTGATAAGTTTCGGTTTGGTGATGATGGCTAGGTTTAATTCGACGATTTGTTGGGTTTTTAAAGTGGTGACCTGTTGACCGATTTGCTCCGCCGTTGACCGATTTGGTCCGATGTGCTCCGATTTGCCCCGATTTGCTCCGATTTGCTCCGCCTTTGACCGACTTGGACCGATTCCCGATTATTGTCTCCTATTACATGAAATCGCAAAGGTCTACCTCCGATTTCCGATTACTAGCCGATTCATCGGCGCCTAGAACCGATTTTCCCAACACTGAATCATATGCAAATGTATAGAAGAACATCAGGAATAATTATATGAATTTACAACTGAAAATTTGCACCATGAAAAATATATAACAGTGGATGACCATTTTGATACTTATTTGTTATCTAAAACGACTCATTTAACCCGAGCACATTCTGGTTAGAACCTTTTTACCTGAAATAAATTGATACCTTATTAAAATGGCCTGTTTTGACCCGAACATATTTCGCTCTGAATCTGTTTCGACCCACCCTAGTTTGATCCGAACCTGTTGTGACCTTGAGAAACTGCAATTTCTTGTACTGTTACTGAGGATAAAGCTGGATCAATATAGATTTTGACTAGTAGAATGGACTTGAAATTTCCAAATTGGTTTTCGTTCTTTATGTTTTGAACTTTATTATGTGATTCCGTAACTAGCTTCATTTTCTTTAACAGGCAGGTTGAGCAGGAGGTGGAGACCGTGGTAAAAGTACTTCAACCTGGACCTTTGGGGATTGTGGAGCACAAATTTTCTGCTGAGGAGATTGAGAAGGCAAATGCTACAGTTAAGAGAGCAGTAGAGAATTGGAAGAGGAATGCAATCATAGAACGAAATCGACCCATCTTGAAAGATTATATTAGTTAGCCACATATTATTTGTTAATACTTTGTTTGAAGTATTCTAATGTGAAGAATAAGTTTGTACAATAGTAGGCTCTCTCAATCCTTCATTGTCGCTATTAGCTGATCTTGCTAGCAATGATCTTTTGCTGTGTGATCTTAATAATTTATTTCTACAAATTTTCATGATGGGCAGCGTGTCTTTTCCAGATATTATGTATCTAATTGTATATGTGTTGATAGCCTTGTTGCTGATAGTTATCCATTATGTCATGAAGTCAAGGTTTTTTTGGCCCAACGTGACATGTGACATGTGACATGTGACAGTATGACTCAGTTTAGGAAGGGTAAGATCATCATATATACTTATCATTAGATTAACATCCATAAATTTCTTCAAAGGTTCTTTGTTGACGAATACATGCATCTACTCAAGTAATCGGAAATGTTTGAGTGTATTTTACAGTTATGAATTTGCTTATATAGTCTAGTTTGATAAACTCGATTACTAAAATCTGTATGATCGCATTTTTCAGGTTCTGATATGAAAAAATATTTGAATTTACTCATTAAAAGACTGCATAAATTGAATTGGATCACAAAGAAGGATTGAAGGAAAAGAGTGGAAAAGGCTGAATGAGGACATCACTTGAAGGTGCATGACAATCTGCTGGTGAACGCCTTTACATTAACCCTTGTTTTTACAACACAGATAAGTTCATGACTGCTATTTATATATCATTTAACATAAAGCTGATGCATATAATTTGATAGTGGATAGACTGTATGTGCCACTAAAACATAACAGTTTTATGACTTCAAACGAGGCTCTGTTACATTTTCTATCTGTTATTATTTTAAGAGTTCAAAGATTAAACCCACATAGCATTTAACTTCTCAGTAGTTTGGCTAATTTTCCTTCAAGATGGAGCTTCATGATCTCTTTGGGCCCACCTATCATATCTTCTTCTATAAATAAAGCTGGCACACTTGGCTTAAATCCTAGCGCATTTAGCTCTCTTTCCAGTTGCTGCCCATTAGGATGTTCATCCAGCTCATAAACCGTAGGGTTTACCCCAAAGCTATAAATAAGAGTCTTAATGGTGTGGGATATACAACAAGAACTTTTGCTAAATATCACCACTGGCTTTTCAGCAACCACCCTTGTAACTGTGGCCATTGTCTTAAGAACAGCACTGTAACAAGAGGTTTAGAAGTTGCTGTAATTAATGATTCTTGAATTACTTGTTATTTGAGTTTTAAGACTTCAATGGACCCTTTTTATAGAGTTTTAATGCTGTTAAATTGAATTTCATGAAACGATGAAGAAGATGTTCTCAGAGTAGACAGCTCAAAGATTATTCTTAACTTTGTTGATATGGGCCAGCATGTGTTATATGTGCTTTAATAAAATGATGTGAAAGTTGGAGTAGGAATATAGATAGGCACCCCATAGAGAATAAGATGATCATTTTGGCATCTTTAGCCTTTAAAGCCTTTTAAGATATTCTCTTAGTAGTCACTTGCTGATCGCCTATTTAAATATGTCGACGATGCTTTTGTGACACGCCCATTTGAGATGATATATGAGAAAACCTGGAGTATTTTTTATATATATATATTGTCATACCCATGCCTAAATCTGGAGAAATAGTGATGTGTAAATCTTTAGGCTAGTGATTGATTCCATTTTTGGGCATCTTACGTTGTGGAGATCATGTAGCCTTTTGTCGCCCATGTCAAGATTCCCAACATTTTGGTTTAAGAAACCAAAAGTAATACATTGACAAAGAAAAGTAGATTTTGACATATCTAGATGCTTTTTTGAGCATCATAGCTAAATTATATGTACATAAACTGATTCTTGCTGGTTTAAGCATCAAATGGCCGGTTATCAATTTAGATAAGATTAGAAGCATATTACTATATTAGATTATTTTATCCGATAAACATCAATCTTTTAGGGGTATCCAAGATATTATTATGAATTCAGACCAAATACAAAGATCTGTGTGCTGCCTATGTTAGATTAGTCAAATGGCTCGTTGATACATGCCTTAGATTTATGCTACTATAGATATCTTTTGAAAGTAATTATAGGCGTCCTTGTTGCCTAACTGCCTAAGTTCTATTCTAGATTGGTCCAAAGAAGATAGCACACATAAAGAATAGGTCAAATGGGTCAATCTAGCTTATAATTTATTTCAATGGGTCAAATGAGTAGAATTAAAAAAAATTGCTAAAAATGAAACTATCAAAGTAGACTAAATTATATTCATAATGCTTCCAAGTTCGGACCTCCTATATTACTTTATTCAACTAGACCATTATTTGATTAGTTCAGTTTTGTTATCATATTAATACGATAAATATTTAGGAAATTCATGTAAATGGAGAAGTTGTGTCTGACCCTTCCAGTTTAGACCCGATTTAAGAGTTATCACACCCAAACCTATTTGACCTGTGACCCTTTACCTGACCCTTCTATTCTCCCACCTGTAATATTCATCTAGAACATGGTCCTAAATGTGAATAACTTTACTGTGATTCTCGTTGATAACAAAAGTCAATGGTAGTTCCTTCCAGATGCTTTGTGATGGTGCAACATCAACTTCTCATTCATAATTTCAACCCGTTTCTGATTTCCGTTATATCTACAAGTTTAGCAGAAGGATTCTCAAATTTCACACGTCAGCAGACTAAAAGCTTGTACGGCTTCGTTTTTTGCCTCAGAAAATTTTATTTTCTGCACTAAAACGAAGAACATATTCCCCACCTACATGATGAATATGAAGATATATCATACGTGTCAAGTTGTTTATAGCACAAATTATAGCCCTCAAGCAAATCATCACAACCACTCTTATCCGACTTAAAGATATCCAAAAGGAACTTATCTTTTTAATATTTTGTATGCATTTTTATTCTCTTTTCTTCCCTTAGTGTTGCCTATTTAAGCCGAAACACAACTTCAGAGCTCAACAAGTCAGCATTCAAGTGTTCAAAGTTAATCAAGTTAGCATTTAAGTGTTCATAGTTCAACAAGTTTAAGTAAATGGATAGAGTGAAGGATTTAGCCTCTAAGAGCGCTGCAGTTATCTTCACCAAAAGCACATGTTGCATGTGCCATAGCATCAAGACTCTGTTCTATGATCTTGGTGCGAGTCCTGCTATTCATGAAGTTGACCATGATGCCGATATGGAGTGGGCCCTACGACGATTGGGTTGTAATCCAGCATTTCCAGCAGTGTTTGTAGGTGGCAAGTATATTGGTTCTGCGAAAGATGTCATTTCCCTCCATGTTGATGGGAGCTTGAAACAAAAGCTGATTGATGCACGCGCTATCTGGTTCTAGCACTTGTAATCGTGAGTGTGTGTGTCGTGTGCTTAATAGGTTTAATGTTGTCTTAGGATGCTAAAAATCAAGTCTAAGAGCTGCTTTTTATGTCGGCCTTGTTGACTTTGTTGTACTAGACTCGAACTTCAAACGAGTTTCTCTTCCTTTTGAAATCCTTTTGTTATATATCACTTCATGCATTGCTTATATCTGTTGTGTATTACATCCAAGAGGACCTATTCAGTCACAGGAAATCAACTACATAATCGTCCCATTTGAGCACTTTTAAACTGTCTTCGTTTGAACTTGTCAGTTACTGGTTGGCTTATTGAACCGTTGAAATGGACCGACGGTTGGAACAAATTAAATTTTTTTTTACTATTTATATATTCTTGCAAAATGTCACTCCGGTTTATTTGCTACATCTTTCATATTTTGTTTATTATATGTTTCATATTTGTAACATTTTCATTTTTTAAACTGGTCGACTGATAAGAAAGATCTATAAGACGTCCTGTTAAATTACCTATCCGGACTTGGTTTATTAAAATATTGATCACAATCATCTTTCTTACGGACCATTTGAGAAAGCAATGAAAATATAAGAAAAATGTTCTCTGAACTCTATTTAGAAAACTAGGGGTTGTAAGAAGGAATATGGAATGGTGGGTTGATGAATCTAATCCCATTCTATAGAAAGCTCGCAGCAACATGTTGGATGATTCCAACCTTCCTTAGTTAATTCATTTTGTGTTATTCCTTTTTAATAAAATTCACATTTAGGTGTTGTTTCAATGTGTAACTTTTATCTAAAATGAAAACTTGATAGCATGATTGTCATAGTTAACACTTATACCAACTTGGATATAAGATGTGTCTAATATGGGTTAATCTGAAAACCTATATTTAACATGATATTAATTTATTCAACAAACAAATTACTATGTTATAGTGAGATGCATATCTTATGAATAACGATCAAGACCACTTACCTATTAACACGTGAATAGAAGATAAAGAATTTACATGGTGCTAATAATAACCTCAAACACCCCACGTACCATCACACTAACTTTTTATATCTATTAAATTTATAAAACACTTAGGGCCTCTTTGGCAGCATCTGAATCAATCTTTTAATGGTTCAGATGTCTGAATGATTCAGCATTTAATGATGCAGACTGTTTGTTTCGTGAGCAAATGTTTGAATGGTTCAGACATTTGCCTCTGAATGGTTAAACATTATACTAATGCTGAATGATTAAGAGGTCTAATGCTGAATGGTTAAGACATCTTATCTAAATTGGTCAGACATTTGCATTTGAATAGTTAAACGATATACTAGCTCTTAATGATACAAACCTCTTAATGGTTCAGTACTTAATGGTTTATAAATCTTATTGGTTTAATATTTTTTAATCATTCAGAAATTGCCAAACAGCCCATTAATCATTAACCAAACCCAAAATAAACTAACCTCACTCAACTCGTGAACAACTTCAGATTAAAAACACTAAAATCATGAAGGATTGATGGCAATCCAGGACATAGTACAAGGACTAAACTTGTTTTCTTAATATAGAGAAGGACCGAATTAGACAAATTTGCTTTAAATAAAACCTTATCCATTGATGATTGATGAGCTGTTTCATTATGTCACCATTAACTTCACCAATAACATCCTGACGCTGATTTTCCCGCCATCAGATCTTCATCTTCCAAATTACGAACCCTAATTTTACATCTTATGGATTCTTTATCCTTCATGTTGCAATCTGTAGTCACTTTACATATTGATTTAGTTCGTCATTCGGAAATTCAATGTAGATCACTGACAATCGGTGGTGCTATTGGCCGTAAAGTTCGCATCGGTTCTAAGCTAAACAATCGTCGGTTTGTATCTGTACAAACGCGTGGTTCGATTTCGCATCACCAGAGTGAAGAAGAACCAGAAGGATCGGTTAAAGAAATTAGGATTCCAAAAGCGTGGTTGAATTCTTCTAAAGCTTTGGAGGTAATTGAGTTGGTTTTTTGTTTGATTTTTACTTTTTAGGGCATTTTTAGCGATTGAATTTTTTGCATGTGTAAGTTAGGGTTTATTGATTTTAAGTAGAATCTACCATTAACATATATACCTATCTGTAATATGAATGCTCATGACCTTGTAGCTTAGTGACATGATTGCCCACTAATGTGGTGTGGGTTTAAATCCTTCAAGTGCATGATTGGGTTGTATTCAGGAGTAAAAAACTTACTGTTCAGAAAAATTTCTGTCATAACTCATATGAATATCACAGGGAAATTGCTTTAGTGAATATGAAATTGAAAATTGGGCGGTTCTGGTTAGGACAACACGCAATGCTATCAAATTTTTGTAGCACTTTTGTTGGGGGATTGCATAGTTGCAGGGTAAATATAATTGAATAGCCCAGATATATTTTCCATAACACGTGTGGAACTCGCTTACCAAAAATGGTATTTCGACCCTCTAGTGCCTGAGTCGCATGAAATTAACCTTTAAGATACTATAGGAAGAGGACTAGGGAGAGGCTGGATCGCTTCATGATCTGATGTACACGGGCTTACCTTACACTTTGTGCATGATGCTGTTTAGCACGGCTTAAACCCATGACTTTGAAGTTAGAAAGCAGCAACCTTACCAGTTGCTCCAAGGCTCACCGTCATAATAACTGTCACTTATTATTGCTATATTTAAGTTAAAACTATTTTATCTAGGTTTTATTAAATCAGAAATGAAATGCATGGTCAGTGTTATACGATAATCAGTGTAAAAACACCTCACAAATCAAAGTGAGAATTATAAGCATATAAGTCAGTGGCTTAGGTGCTGTTTGTTTTTTCTGCAGGAAAATGTCTGCAGTCTGCGGACCACATCTGTAGACATCTGCAGTAGAAGAGGTGGACCAAACCTCTGCAGTCTGCAAGAAGAAGACTGTCTGTTTTTTAACGTCTGCAGGCTACAGAATATATACAATACATACATCCACAGGAACAATATCATATGAAATAAAAAAAAAAAAAACAAAAACTGGTATCTAAAATGAATGAATTCAATCATACAACAACACTCGATTCTTCAACCTAACAGCATTATCAAACCCTCAATCTTCACCGTCTTTTACATCTTCAATTCAACACTTCAGTAGATCACAGGCTTAATCGCATTAGCATCCCAAATACCCTTTTCTTTAAGGTACTGCAAGTACCTCGAGAACTCCGGTTTCGCCGTCGCCTTCTTCCTCCGGCTCCTCCTCTCAAACAAGCTAAACAGAGGATGAATCTTACTCACCTTCTTCACTTGCTTCTCAATGTACTCCACCTTCACCGGAATCGTTGGTTTCAACACAAATTTCACCGGCGGTTCGCCGAAGAAATTGGTCGGCATCGTCGTTGATTGGAACATCTTTGATTCCAATGATCGGTCGTCGTCGACGGTCGATTCGCTGATCAATTGCTCGTATCAGCTGTGGATTTTCCTCGTGCTCATTGCTCTGAACATTGTGTGGGGGCTGTGGAGGGTTTTTTTATGTGTTAAAGAGGTTGGAAGATCCAAGAAGAGGTGGGGTTAGGTCTTCTCCAAGAAGAGGACGGGAAGACATTTTTTAATGAAATGTCTTCCGAAAAACAAACAGTCTGCAACCTTAAATGTCTGCGCGTCCTCTTCTTGGTGCAGACAAAAGAGCCTAAGAAGCTCTTTTCTAAAAAAACAAACACCACCTTAGTGTTAATATCAGAATCCACTGTTTTATAAGGTCAGTAAAAGGCTTTGAAAAGCAAAGGGCTTGTAGCCTAGTTGTATCAAGATGTGTAGTAAACGTGTTCCTTTTCAAGTGGTTGAGGGTTCTAGTTCCATGGTTGACATTTGTGTAGATTTAGGAGTAGGTTTAGAGAGTGTGTGAGTTAGCTGTTCTAGAAAACAATAAAAGGCCTTGAAAAGGTTATAGTGATGTTTCATAGCTGACCTTATAACTTAGCTACTGACCTTTTATTTCTTGCTGACCCACAAACTTTTGTAAACCTTACAAGTTGTGCTGACCTTTTACCTAATCTGTGTAAAACTCGTACTTCACCGCATTTCAAAGGATTAAAGTTCAATCATGTTTATACAAGCATGCACCCCACATCTCTGAACTCGTATTATAACTTAACTTGAATTCTATTGGTCTTACTTTACAAATCCATTTGAACTAAAATATGTTGATAATGTTATAATATCACAATAATTAACACAAGATTAGTGTTATAACCTTAAGAACTTTAAAGAGAATTGCAAGAGCAAGAAGAAGAGAAATGTATAACTTATGAAAGTGTATACAAGAGGTGCATCTTCTCCTCTACATTGAGGTGATATTTATACTACAAAGATCAATCATTTTGGTAGACAAGTAAAACTATTTGGCATAGTAAACTTATCTACAAGTTTGACAAAGAGTTCATCCACTTGCTATGGTAATAATTCATAATACTCCCCCTTGGATGACACTTTTCAAACTTCAAGAGTTTAAGTACTGCCTTATTAAAAACCTTGCTAAAGAAAAACCCAGTGGGAAAAAACCTTAGCTAAGGAAAAAAGAGTGCAGCTTATAACTCCCCCTCAAATTGTCTTCTGTAGATCATCACATTGTGTGTACGTGCCGCATGCCAATATCATAAACATGTTTTCTGAAAGTTGTTTTTGGAAGTGCCTTTGTGAAAAGATCAGCTGAATTATTGCTAGATTGAACGTATCTCATTTCAACTTGTTTATCTTTAATAAGGTCTTGAGTGTATGAAAAAAATCTTTGAGGACCCATTTTTATACGTTGTGGTGGTGCAATAGGGACGTATACAGCACACCCAAAAATTCTAAGGTGGGAAATGTTTGGCTCATTGCCAGAAACAAGTTGTAAGGGAGAGTATTTAAGATTTGCACTTGGTCTCACACGAATTAGTGATCCAG
Organism: Flaveria sonorensis; assembly: GCA_025506505.1. Classification (NCBI taxonomy): domain Eukaryota; kingdom Viridiplantae; phylum Streptophyta; class Magnoliopsida; order Asterales; family Asteraceae; genus Flaveria; species Flaveria sonorensis. The sequence continues at coordinate 63,786,766 of CM046424.1, read as the reverse complement.
CATGAAGAATTGCATGACCCCAAATAGACACAGGGAGTTTTGTCTTCATTATTAATGGTCTAGCTATTAGTTGTAGACGTTTGATTAACGACTCAGCTAAGCCATTTTGTGTGTGTATATGAGCAACAGGGTGTTCAACAATAATTCCTACAGACATGCAATAATCATTAAAAGCATGTGATGTGAATTCACCAGCATTATCAAATCTCACCTTTTTAATAGTATAATCAGGAAAATGTGCTCGTAATTTGATAATTTGTGCAAGAAATTTTGCAAATGCTACATTACGAGTTGATAACAAACAGACATGAGACCATCTACTTGACGCGTCTATCAAAACCATAAAGTATCTGAATGGTCCACATGGTGGATGAATTGGCCCACATATGTCTCCTGGAATTCTTTCAAGAAACAGAGGTGATTCCTTTTCAATTTTTACAGGCGAAGGCCTTGTAATTAATTTCCCAAGAGAACAAGATGTACACAACGGAATTTTATTCGATTGTGGGATCTTTTGATATTTCAATGGGTGCCCATGAGTATTTTCAATTATTCTTCTCATCATTGTAGATCCTGGATGGCTTAATCTGTCATGCCATAAGTTAAGTGTTTCAGGATCACAAAATTTTTCTTTAACTGCCATATATGCCTGAGGCACATTAATGTGTGTATAATGTAAACCAGACTGAAGCATTGGCAATTTTTCTAATATTCGATCTTTGCTTATGATATGCAAATATTTTTCACTATCAACAGTCTTTGACTGAGTATCATATCCATTATGATATATGTTTTTAAAACTCAACAGATTTCTTGTTGATTTTGGGGAAAATAAAGCATTTTCTATTATAAGCTTTGTACCATTTGGTAATGCTAAATTAGCTTTTCCCACTCCTTCTATCAGGTCTGTAGGTCCTGATATTGTATTAATGATTCCTTTTGTTGGTTTAAGCTCAAAAAAATATTTCTTAGACCTAAGTATAGTATGTGTGGCTCCACTATCCGCCATACATATATCTGCTTCATTTGTTTGATCTTGCGCTCCAATGATGTTCATTTTAATCTTGAAAGTATAAAAAAAATTAATAAGTGAATAACGACGATATTGTTATATTTTAACGAGAACTTTATTTAATTGAAAGAAAACATTACATGAAGAAAAATACATAATTAATAAATATGAAAACACTTAATTGTTGCATATAGCTATTATGGTCAAGCAACATGTGTTTCAGAGTTCCATGTCAAAGTCTGCAGTGTTCAACTCAACGTTGAGATTATCAAAATTATCAACATGGTTCACTTCCTTCTCTTTCCTTTTAAGAGAGGCTTGGTATAGCTCACATAAATGTGGAGCTGTGCGACAAGCCTTTGACCAGTGGTTTGTGCTACCACATCTAAAACAGGAAGTGCCATTATTTTCGGACCTACCAGCTTCATTCCCTTTGTGTTGGTTAAAATTGTTATTTTGTGGAGCGTGGTAATTGATTGTTCTTTGATTTCTACCACGGCCATATCCACGGCCACGACCACGTCCACGACCACGTCCACGACTATAAAAGTTACCTCGGTAATTATAATTACCCTTGAAAGAATGGTTGCGACCATTAGGGTAACTTTTATCAACAGAGCCACGACCACGACCTCTTCCCCACTTTCTTCCAGAGTTTTTAGTAGCAGCATTAACTTCTGGAATTGCTAATGATCCCGTGGGACGAGCTTGATGATTTTTCATCAAAAGCTCATTATTTTTTTCTGCTACAAGGAGGAATGAATTTAAATCAGAATATCTTTTAAACTTTTGCAACCTATATTGTTGTTGCAAGTTTATATTTGATGCATGAAATGTGGAGAAAGTTTTCTCCAACACATCTTCCTCAGTAACATTTTGTCCACAGAATCTGAGAGTCGAGCATATCCTGAACAAAGCAGAGGTGTACTCGTTTACCTTTTTGAAATCCTGGAACCTGAGATTGTTCCATTCATCTCTAGCAGTGGGAAGCAGAACTTCCCTTTGGTGATCAAATCTGCTTTTTAAATCTTTCCATAAAATATATGGATCTTCACAATTTGAATATTCAAATTGTAACATTTCATCAATATGCTTATGTAAAAAGACATCAGCTTTCGCTTTGTCTTGTTCCGAGCAAGCATTTCCCTCTTGTATAGTTTCTAAGACACCCATGGATTTAAGATGCCTTTTTACGTGGGCCGTCCACGGCATATAGTTTTCTCCATTTATATTAAGAGCCGGGAATTCAATTTTTGCAATGTTCGACATTTTTGTTTGCTAAACAAGAATTAAGCAAATAGTAAGATAATTATTAGAATCCATATATATCAATAAGCATTGCGATACAATAAAGCGGTAGAGCTATAAACAAATATAAAAATAAGAAGAGTTTAAATTCTTCAGGTGGTAGTTCAGCAATGTGGATAAGAATTAAAATGAGCATTATGGTTGCCAGTACTAAAACCGGGTGTATCATCTTTGAAAAGTTGCCTTGGATAAACTTGAGAAAAGAGATAATCTGTTTATTGAAAATAGGTTGATAGTGGTCAATTTATAGTTTAAAATTATAACCGTTTTGTAAGGGCTATGTACAACGGCTATATAACCGTTTATAACGGCTAATAACCGTCGTGTGTGTATATATCGACAACAGTTTTAAATAAAATAGATAAGTATAATATTATGTTATAAAAACATGTATGTAGTTTATAAAAACAATAGAGAATAAGAACGACAGGTTAGAATAAGACGTTAGTACGAATAAACATAATCAAAATGTTAGTTGTATAAAGTTAGTTGACATATAAAGAAATGTTAGTTGCATAACTAAAGAAAAAGTTAGATGCATAAGTAAATGTTAGTTGCATAAGTAAAAGTTAGATGCATAAATAATATGTTAGATGAATAAGTAAAAGTTAGTTGACATAAAATAAAATGTTAGTTGCATAATCAAAAGTTAGATGCATAAATAAAAGTTAGCTTGTTAGTAGTCCCATGGTTATCAAGATGTCCATAATATGATCTCCTTTATGCTTATTTTATTTACCTTAGTTATCTTCTCAATATAAGATATTATATATTATTACTTAATGAAGTCATTACCTTAATTAATGGATGACTTTGTGCTTTATTGATCTTCTTGATTAGAGTTTAAGAGCTCTCGTGCTGATAACGTGTTATAATATCACAATAATTAACACAAGATTAGTGTTATAACCTTAAGAACTTTAAAGAGAATTGCAAGAGCAAAAAGAAGAGAAATGTATAACTTATGAAAGTGTATACAAGAGGTGCATCTTCTCCTCTACATTGAGGTGGTATTTATACTACAAAGATCAATCATTTTGGTAGACAAGTAAAACTATTTAGCATAGTAAACTTATCTACAAGTTTGACAAAGAGTTCATCCACTTGCTATGGTAATAATTCATAATAGATAACTCTAAAATTACCAACAATTATTACCAGAGAGTTGCAAGGATTTGTACATGACTATAGTTATCATGTGCTTTTGGTGTGGAGTGTTTAAAATATGCAGTCTTGAGTGTCTTATAGGGCCTTTTGGAGGCCATCTAATCCTATGTTAAAGACAAAAATGGTTTATTTTTAGTCTTTGTAGCCGTTCTTTGTCACTGATGATAGCACATTAGTTAAATTGGGAGTATGTGAGGGCTGTCTTTATCATACAAGCTCCATGGCTGGAATTGATTTGTGCGTGACAACTGACATGGCAAGTAAGGTAGATGTAGATTTATATAAATCATTTTGATCATAAACTAGCTAGATTGTTTGGTGTCATTGAGAATTTGTAGTTACTATAACATTGATTCATGTCTAGGCAACTTTTTTTAGAATAGAAGCACTTATTTGTCCACCCTATCAAGTCAAACTTTAGTGCATATGTTACTATTGTGATCCCCAGATATATATTTGTTCTATTAGATGGTATTCTTTTTTATACCTTATTATACAAAACATTTCATATGAATATTTCCACTACACACTAGAATTAAACAGCCATTCTTTGTGTATTAATAACTGCATTCTCAAACTTTTCTAGCATCATGCAGGAATCAGAATGGTTAAGAGTAACTCTACACAAGTGGTTGGATGATGAATATTGTCCAGAGCCAACTAATGTTGACATTAGCAATGTTGCAGCACGATCATACTATAAATCTTTGATTGAGAACCAAACAGACTTAGGCGATATATTGCTAAGGATGGCAATGGAACTGGAAACCATATCCTATAAAGAAAGCTTTCATGGAGCATTCTCATCAGCAAATGCAGCTGTAAACCTCATACTTCAGCGAATACTGCATGAGTAAATGCTTAGCCTTCACCAGGTTTGAGTTTAATTTGTCTGAAATTTGATCACCTATTCACCGCATCCTGCTTACATTCATAAATTGATTGTACTTTATAATTTATTAAATTCACATCAGCTTGCAACATGAGTAGTCGAATCGTGGAATTAGATCCGGATAGGTGGGCGCTGTGGGTGGGATGGGGGGGGGGGGGGGAATAGGTGTAAGACCGTGACATGTGTTCATTTTCTTGGTTTTTCTGTTGCTAAATGAGACAGCTGCTTTTGTGAGTGAGAGTTGGAACGTTGGACCAGTGGGCCCACAGTCCCTCATATTTTTTATATGTTTGGATGGTGACTCTGGAACACGTGATTGTTTGTTTAGGCATTGCAGGTCATGTTTGGTAACTGGTGCACTTTTTTTAAAGGTCAGTCAATGTAGGTTACTTCAGTTAATATCTTTATTTATAAGGATGTTCTTCAATTCAGGACATATAGATGTTTTTAATTTTCTTTCTTTGTGGTAACTTTTTCATCATCTTGTGATTAGTCGAAGAAGTTGTAACAAATTTAGGTTGCATGCAAAATATGTGATTTAAATCAAGGATAGAACAGTTAGGTCCAATTTCTTAATTTGTGAAGGTATTTTAGACATTTGACTGTCAGTTTATTTGTGGGGTTTATACATGTTTATGATTTTATTCTGCCATCTTCTTGGTTATTTTCAATCTCTATGGAAGCTTTAAACTTATATCCTATTCATATGAATACATGTTAGTTAATAGATATGTATGATAACTGTTTGGTTACACATATATGAGAGTATCTTTGCCCAACAGGATCAGTAGATGTTACATATCTGAAAGAATTCTGCTAATGGACAATCAGCCTTTTAAAAAAGTCAAAAAAAAAATAGAGAAAAAAAGAACTACATATTATGAATTATTACCATAGCAAGTGGATGAACTCTTTGTCAAACTTGTAGATAAGTTTACTATGCTAAATAGTTTTACTTGTCTACCAAAATGATTGATCTTTGTAGTATAAATACCACCTCAATGTAGAGGAGAAGATGCACCTCTTGTATACACTTTCATAAGTTATACATTTCTCTTCTTCTTGCTCTTGCAATTCTCTTTAAAGTTCTTAAGGTTATAACACTAATCTTGTGTTAATTATTGTGATATTATAACACGTTATCAGCACGAGAGCTCTTAAACTCTAATCAAGAAGATCAATAAAGCACAAAGTCATCCATTAATTAAGGTAAGGACTTCATTAAGTAATAATATATAATATCTTATATTGAGAACATAACTAAGATAAATAAAATAAGCATAAAGGAGATCATATTATGGACATCTTGATAACCATGGGACTACTAACAAGCTAACTTTTATTTATGCATCTAACTTTTGATTATGCAACTAACATTTTATTTTATGTCAACTAACTTTTACTTATTCATCTAACATATTATTTATACATCTAACTTTTACTTATGTAACTAACATTTACTTATACATCTAACTTTTCTTTAGTTATGCAACTAACATTTCTTTATATGTCAACTAACTTTATACAACTAACATTTTGATTATGTTTATTCGTACTAACGTCTTATTCTAACCTGTCGTTCTTATTCTCTATTGTTTTTATAAACTACATACATGTTTTTATAACATAATATTATACTTATCTATTTTATTTAAAACTGTTGTCGATATATACACACACGACGGTTATTAGCCGTTATAAACGGTTATATAGCCGTTGTACATAGCCGTTGTACATAGCCCTTACAAAACGGTTATAATTTTAAACTATAAATTGGCCACTATCAACCTATTTTCAATAAACAGATTATCTCTTTTCTCAAGTTTATCCAAGTCAACTTTTCAAAGATGATACACCCGGTTTTAGTACTGGCAAACATAATGCTCATTTTAATTCTTATCCCCATTGCTGAACTACCACCTGAAGAATTTAAACTCTTCTTTTTTTATATTTGTTTATAGCTCTACCGCTTTATTGTATCGCAATGCTTATTGATATATATGGATTCTAATAATTATCTTACTATTTGCTTAATTCTTGTTTAGCAAACAAAAATGTCGAACATTGCAAAAATTGAATTCCCGGCTCTTAATATCAATGGAGAAAACTATATGCCGTGGACGGCCCACGTAAAAAGCATCTTAAATCCATGGGTGTCTTAAAACTATACAAGAGGGAAATGCTTGCTCGGAACAAGACAAAGCGAAAGCTGATGTCTTTTTACATAAGCATATTGATGAAATGTTACAATTTGAATATTCAAATTGTGAAGATCCATATATTTTATGGAAAGATTTAAAAAGCAGATTTGATCACCAAAGGGAAGTTCTGCTTCCCACTGCTAGAGATGAATGGAACAATCTCAGGTTTCAGGATTTCAAAAAGGTAAACGAGTACACCTCTGCTTTGTTTAGGATATGCTCGACTCTCAGATTCTGTGGACAAAATGTTACTTAGGAAGATGTGTTGGAGAAAACTTTCTCCACATTTCATGCATCAAATATAAACTTGCAACAACAATATAGGTTGCAAAAGTTTAAAAGATATTCTGATTTAAATTCATTCCTCCTTGTAGCAGAAAAAAATAATGAGCTTTTGATGAAAAATCATCAAGCTCGTTCCACGGGATCATTAGCAATTCCAGAAGTTAATGCTGCTACTAAAAACTCTGGAAGAAAGTGGGGAAGAGGTTGTGGTCGTGGCTCTGTTGATAAAAGTTACCCTAATGGTCGCAACCATTCTTTCAAGGGTAATTATAATTACCGAGGTAACTTTTATAGTCGTGGACGTGGTCGTGGCCGTGGATATGGCCGTGGTAGAAATCAAAGAACAATCAATTACCACGCTCCACAAAATAATAATTTTAACCAACACAAAGGGAATGAAGCTGGTAGGTCCGAAAACAATGGCACTTCCTGTTTTAGATGTGGTAGCACAAACCACTGGTCAAAGGCTTGTCGCACAGCTCCACATTTATGTGAGCTATACCAAGCCTCTCTTAAAAGGAAAGAGAAGGAAGTGAACCATGTTGATAATTTTGATAATCTCAACGTTGAGTTGAACACTGCAGACTTTGACATGGAACTCTGAAACACATGTTGCTTGACCATAATAGTTATATGCAACAATTAAGTGTTTTCATATTTATTAATTATGTATTTTTCTTCATGTAATGTTTTCTTTCAATTAAATAAAGTTCTCGTTAAAATATAACAATATCGTCGTTATTCACTTATTAATTTTTTTTATACTTTCAAGATTAAAATGAACATCATTGGAGCGCAAGATCAAACAAATGAAGCAGATATATGTATAGCGGATAGTGGAGCCACACATACTATACTTAGGTCTAAGAAATATTTTTTTGAGCTTAAACCAACAAAAGGAATCATTAATACAATATCAGGACCTACAGACCTGATAGAAGGAGTGAGAAAAGCTAATTTAGCATTACCAAATGGTACAAAGCTTATAATAGAAAATGCTTTATTTTCCCCAAAATCAACAAGAAATCTGTTGAGTTTTAAAAACATATATCATAATAGATATGATACTCAGTCAAAGACTGTTGATAGTGAAAAATATTTGCATATCATAAGCAAAGATCGAATATTAGAAAAACTGCCAATGCTTCAGTCTGGTTTACATTATACACACATTAATGTGCCTCAGGCATATATGGCAGTTAAAGAAAAATTTTGTGATCCTGAAACACTTAACTTATGGCATGACAGATTAGGCCATCCAGGATCTACAATGATGAGAAGAATAATTGAAAATACTCATGGGCACCCATTGAAATATCAAAAGATCCCACAATCGAATAAAATTCCGTTGTGTACATCTTGTTCTCTTGGGAAATTAATTACAAGGCCTTCGCCTGTAAAAATTGAAAAGGAATCACCTCTGTTTCTTGAAAGAATTCAAGAGACATATGTGGGCCAATTCATCCACCATGTGGACCATTCAGATACTTTATGGTTTTGATAGACGCGTCAAGTAGATGGTCTCATGTCTGTTTGTTATCAACTCGTAATGTAGCATTTGCAAAATTTCTTGCACAAATTATCAAATTACGAGCACATTTTCCTGATTATACTATTAAAAGGTGAGACTTGATAATGCTGGTGAATTCACATCACATGCTTTTAATGATTATTGCATGTCTGTAGGAATTATTGTTGAACACCCTGTTGCTCATGTACACACACAAAATGGCTTAGCTGAGTCGTTAATCAAACGTCTACAACTAATAGCTAGACCATTAATAATGAGGACAAAACTCCCTGTGTCTATTTGGGGTCATGCAATTCTTCATGCTGGATCACTAATTCGTGTGAGACCAAGTGCAAATCTTAAATACTCTCCCTTACAACTTGTTTCTGGCAATGAGCCAAACATTTCCCACCTTAGAATTTTTGTGTGTGCTGTATACGTCCCTATTGCACCACCACAACGTATAAAAATGGGTCCTCAAAGAAGGTTGGGAATATATGTTGGATATGAATCAGCTTCCATCATAAGATATCTTGAACCTTTAACGGGTGATGTATTTACAGCACGTTTTGCTGATTGTCACTTTAACGAGTCAGTTTTCCCGGCATTAGGGGGAGAAAAGAAAAAACAAGAAAATGATGTATCATGGTATGTTCCTTCATTATTGTATCTTGATCCAGTAACTAAACAATGTGAGACAGAGGTTCAAAAGATAATACACTTGCAAGAAATTGCAAATCAATTACCTGATGCATTTACTGATACAAGCAGAGTTACTAAGTCTCATATACCAGCTGCTAATGCTCCAGCTCGAGTTGAGATTCCAAATAAGCAAATAGATAACACAATGGCTCATGAATCTCAGAGACGTTTGAAACGAGGAAGACCAATCGGTTCCAAGGATAAAAATCCTCGAAAAAGAAAAACTCATGAAAAGGAAGTTGACAATAAAGTGAATGATCTTGATGAAACGCTTAATACCAAAACCTCTCATGAGGAGGATTTGGATGAAACTAACAAAGAAATATCAATTAACTATGGTCACACACATATCTTATGGAATCAAGATGAAATGGAAGGTATTGATGAAATATTTTCTTATTCCGTAGCAAGTGACATCATGAGTGGAGATGATGATCCTGAACCAAAATCAGTTAGTGACTGTCAAAATAGACATGATTGGGATAAATGGAAAGGAGCTATGCAAGCTGAATTAGATTCACTTAACAAACGAAAGGTGTTTGGACCTATTGTTATTACTCCTATGTCCGTAAAGCCTGTAGGGTACAAATGGGTTTTTGTACGAAAACGAAATGAGAAAAATGAAGTTACAAGGTATAAAGCTAGACTTGTAGCTCAAGGTTTTTCACAAAGGCCAGGGATTGATTATGAGGAAACATACTCCCCTGTTATGGATGCAATAACCTTTAGATACTTAATCAGCTTTGCAGTCTCTAGAAATTTAGAGATGCGTCTTATGGATGTTGTCACAGCTTACTTGTATGGATCACTAGATAGTAACATCTATATGAAAATTCCTGAAGGTTTTAAATTCCCCGAATCATTAAACTCAAAGCCTAAGGAAATGTATTCCATCAAATTACAAAGATCCTTGTATGGACTCAAACAATCTGGACGGATGTGGTATAATCGTTTGAGTGATTATTTGACAAGTAAAGGATACACAAGTAACCTTATTTGTCCATGCATCTTCATTAAGAAGACAACATCAGGATATGTGATCATAGCTGTGTATGTTGATGATCTAAATATAATTGGGACGCAAAAGGAAATTAATGAAACAATTGCTCTTTTAAAGAAAGAATTTGAAATGAAAGACCTTGGAAAAACCAAATATTGTCTTGGTTTGCAGATTGAACATATGCATAATGGAATACTTGTACATCAGTCGACTTATACTGAGAAACTCTTAAAGCGTTTCAATATGGACAAAGCAAATCCTTTAAGCACACCGATGGTTGTTAGATCACTCAATGTTGATAATGATCCATTTCGTCCTTGCGAAGATAATGAAGAGGTCCTTGGTCCAGAGATACCATATCTCAGTGCAATTGGAGCTCTTATGTATCTTACTAACTGTACGAGACCTGACATTTCTTTTGCAGTTAATTTGTTAGCAAGATTTAGTTCAGCCCCTACTAAAAGACACTGGAATGGGATTAAACATATTTTTCGATATCTTCGAGGTACTATTGATTTAGGCTTGTTTTATCCTAATAATTCAAAAGAAGGGTTGGTTGGTTATGCAGATGCAGGTTATTTATCTGATCCTCATAAAGCAAAATCTCAAACGGGATACATATTTAAGAATGGAGGAACTGCGATTTCATGGCGCTCTCAGAAACAAACACTCGTTGCGACATCCTCAAATTATGCTGAAGTCATTGCACTACATGAAGCTTCAAGAGAATGTGTATGGTTAAGATCTATGACACAACTTATATTAACTTCTTATGGATTGGAGAAAGATAGAAATGCAACACCAATCTATGAAGATAATGAAGCTTGTGTCTCACAAATGAAAGAAGGGTATATCAAAAGTGATAGAACAAAACATATACCACCAAGATTTTTTTCATACACTCAAGACCTTATTAAAGATAAACAAGTTGAAATGAGATACGTTCAATCTAGCAATAATTCAGCTGATCTTTTCACAAAGGCACTTCCAAAAACAACTTTCAGAAAACATGTTTATGATATTGGCATGCGGCACGTACACATAATGTGATGATCTACAGAAGACAATTTGAGGGGGAGTTATAAGCTGCACTCTTTTTTCCTTAGCTAAGGTTTTTTCCCACTGGGTTTTTCTTTAGCAAGATTTTTAATGAGGCAGTACTTAAACTCTTGAAGTTTGAAAAGTGTCATCCAAGGGGGAGTATTATGAATTATTACCATAGCAAGTGGATGAACTCTTCGTCAAACTTGTAGATAAGTTTACTATGCTAAATAGTTTTACTTGTCTACCAAAATGATTGATCTTTGTAGTATAAATACCACCTCAATGTAGAGGAGAAGATGCACCTTTTGTATATACTTTCATAAGTTATACATTTCTCTTCTTCTTGCTCTTGCAATTCTCTTTAAAGTTCTTAAGGTTATAACACTAATCTTGTGTTAATTATTATGATATTATAACACTACATTCCATTATAAGAAAAATTAAATTTTCGACGCCTTTTGTCCACGGCGGGGAGCTTTATATGTTCTACTCCTTGTGACTCACGGTAAACATTATATATATTTTCTACTCTTTTGTCCCATGGTAAACAACGTTATCTTCTATTTCAGTTTATTTTGAATGAATGTTAGATAAAATAACGCTATTCATCTTTTATGTACATTGAAAATTGCATTGTTCGTTCTTCAACTTCAAGCCCTACACTTAGCGTCCTTTTCATTTGATGTTTGTTACGGATTTCTTCCTTACCATTGTTTGACGTTGTAAATCCATTTAATTTTCTGTAAAATAACCCTCTTGCATTTCCTTATACTTAAAAAAAAAAAAAAAAATAGAAGAGAAAAGTAAAATAAAGTCTCACCCTTCCTTTTCTTGGTGACGGTCTTAAGATTCAAAACCCCAAACCCATAAACACTGCATTTCTTGTGATCTTCACCTTTTTACAAGCAAATCTGGTGCTAGCAACATAACGATTTCTGACAAGCCAAAGTCAGCAATTTTGTTGCTGATGATCTAGGCATCAGACATGGTCGAACAGACTCGAAGATTAAAGCCAATTAAGAAAATTATTCCAATGAGAATTACACCAACTGCATCTTTAGCAACACGAGCTTAAATGCTAAGAAGTTGTGACCAAGAGTTTGAGGGACTGAGTTGAGGTGTAAACCAAAAGACAAATCTACATACAGCTTTAGATTAGATCAAAAAGTAACAAAAGAAGTAAAGAATAATTGAAACATATAGCATAAAGAGAATCTTACACATAAATTAGGGATGATCAGTTCCAATTTAACTTGGAATATTTCCAGAGTTTTGTGATCATATCAAATCCTTTAGTCAAGTTTGCTTTTTATTTAACAGGTTTTCACTCAGATCTAGTCATCTAGACTATTAAGCATCTAGCTTAAACAATTTATGAGATTCCAGTTGATTTTATCAAATGAAGAGTATTTATTTTTTCTGTTAGTGTGAACAAATGAATATTACTTATGACATGTTGAAAGAGGATGCAACAAGTAAAAATAAAGTTGAGGTACGTTTAACACAATCCAATCATGATTATATTTTAATGGGTGATCTTAAATGCACTTAAACCTACACTAACACCCTTTTTGACATGTTAACTTTTGATTTGAAAAAGAGGGTTTGCAACTATGTTAACTTTTGATTTGAAAAGAGGGTTTGTTATTTTTATTGTTTGTGCACTTGCCCTTCCTGACAAGATTCGGGTAAAAGTACTATTTTTGTATTCCTTTAGACTTTCAGTAATGTTGAAATTGACCAAAGTTGTATCATAAAAATTGCAAAAAGTGACCTAAAGATCAGTCTAACTAGGAGATTGACACATCACAAATTCAATGGGTAACTAGAAACTTATTTTTTATTTATATATCTTGAAGATGACTCTTAAAAGGCAACTTTAACTTTTTATTTATAATATATTTATAATAGTAAATATTATGAAAGGATCCCATTGAAATCTAGAATAATTGGCCTAAAATCAACAGAGGATGCTAATATCTACAAGGAGACAATGTTGGTAGAAACCAAACTACTGAGGCACATGTGACTCTAGCAAAGGTCCAAAAGTATCAATTTTGTTGGTTGAAATGAATCTTTAATGATATCTTGTGGGTAACCACCTTCTTGTATGATGAATCATCACATGCAATTATCATTTCAAGCCAAAAGATTCAGTACTAAGTGGGAACTGATTGTTAGTTTGATAACCAAGTTTGTAGGTTGTGGGCACTGAGACAAGACCTCATGTAATGTTGGATCAAAATAACCATGTGTCATTTGTGTTTTATACTTTTGTTGGTCCAACTTTGAGAAAAAAAAATCGGTAGATGATTTTAGAAAACTTATTGTGGCATCATGTTGTATTTATGTATGCAATCACATTCGATTAAGGTTTGTGTTTCTATTAAGATGTTGCATTGTCTATCTGTTTGTTTTAGGATTCATAGAAAGATATATGTATCTAAATGATCTTTTGTACTGTCTACCTACCCTTATGCGCACATTCCAATCGTTTTCATGGAGGGATATGTGTACCGAAAACATCTTGTTTTCTCAATGCCGAAACTAGTTCTAGGCATTTGCCTAACAATAAGAAAAGTAAAAGCAATAGCCAAAAAAAGATGACACGAACTAGTGTTTTTTAGGTGAATCTCGTATCATTCATTCACAAAAGAGATATTGTCCAATCTTAATATTTGTTGATATAAGGGTAAGATGTTATAATATCAACTAAATATAAGCCTCTAGCATGTTTATGAATTATTGTAGTAAAATGGGAGTTATTGCTTCTGGGAAGTACTAAATAAATCAATATTTTAATTATTATTTCAAGCATTAAGACTCTATTTACGGAGGATGTTGTAACACATCTAAGAAATATTATTATTTGATGTGAAAGATGCTTTAAAGATATTTTCTTTAATAATTAGTGGTAGTTTCAAGATTTTGTTGGTTAAATTATTTTATATTCTCTCTCTTCTATGATTAATCCTCGATTACTACGGGCTAATCCATGATTAGCTATTGCATAGTTTTTTAATACTATTCAAATCTGCATGAGAGTCACGTGGGTCCATGCCCCTCCAGTCCAGGCTCCAAGATCCCATCAATTATTATTTAATAATATCTATTTTAGAATGTTTTGTATTTGTTAAATTTATATTATTTTAAGAGAAATTACTTGGTGTGATGACTCATTTGCTTGTCGTAATCACGAATAGTTTTATATAAGTTCTTATAATTAAACGTTTTGATGATATTTTAAAATTAGTTTATTAATAAGTTCTTATAATTAAACGTTTTGATGATATTTTAAAATTAGTTTATTAATCATTAAGAGCTTTGATTATTGACTTTTGAATTGTTAAAGTTGGCTTTAAGTCAAAATAATGTTTTTTAACGCAAAGAAATACTAGTGTCAAGTGTGTATTCTTTCTCGTATACTTGGTAATAAATTACCTAATATCATTAATCTGTATAGAAATATAAAACCTATGAAAAGATGTAAACAACTTGTAAAACTTAGCATCATACATTTTCATTCTTAATCAAGGCAAAGGGTGTCGATGCGGTTTCCGTGAGGGCCACCTCAGTTTTGCCACAAAGTGAACACCGCCTCCACCCCTGCGGTTTTGGTGGGGGAACGAGGCTTTCGATGATTGTTTGTCGAGGTTAAGTTGTCGTAATGATGTGAGTAGAGTGGTTGCCAAAAGAAGATCGTTACGAGTTATGACAACGAATCGAGAGGTGAACACCACCTCCACTCCATTAGCAAGGGTGTAGCATCAAGAGAAAAATAGAGCGACATCTTCATCTTATAGCATAAGACTTGTCACCTCATAATTAGTCTACTATGTGTAAAGTGTAGTTTTAAAGTGTAGTACATACATATTACAAATACAGGAGTTGTAATTATTAATATATTTTCAAGAAATAAGTTGCTTTGGAAAAATAATCATGAGCTTATAAATTCAACTGAAATCATCAATTTTAGTTTATATATGTCACTCTTAGAAATTTTGTAACTTAAAATACGCCCAAATGGACTAACACCACAACCATTTACCCTCTGATATGTTATAAGTATTTTACTATTTTACAAGAATCATAAATCTTAAGTAATATTTGATTAAAAAAACCAGTAAGCAATGACTTTATAAAGACTATAATATTTAACTGTATTCTTTGAGCATGCTAGATAATAGTTCCTATGAATCATATGAATATACTAGTAACGTGTCCGCGCGATGCGACGCGTGCGACACTTTTTATTATGGTATTTGTCTCTGGTTAGTTTTATATTTAAAAAACTGAATTCCTTCTTTTAAGCATATTGTAACAAACATGAAAAAAATTGTATATAATTAAAGATACGAGGGTCTAAGTGTAAATAAGTTTAAAATTCCACTTTTTTAATAGCGTTAGAAAGACATAATTACTCTTGTTAAATTGATTTTTTAGGTTGTACCTTGTGCTTAAAATCTACAAATCTCTTAACTTTGGCCGGAATCCTTCTTTCGTGCATTATAATATAGTATAGATTATAAATATGAAATAAACGAATATCATAATCATAATTATTCCCAATACATCACATCCATATCAGAGCTATCGACATGGTCTACGGATTGTAAGATGCAAGCAGGCCTTACATCTATCCCAGAAGATAAAAAAAGCTACCTCCGACTAAACCCTCGGCTCCAGCGCTCACAATAGGATCAAATCACCCATAAAACGAGCACGCAATGTTCAACAAGATTCTCTCGCCAAAAGGTTATTAGCTTAATGACATATGATACATACCTAGTAGCATATCTTTTTAAAGGTTCAAACTCTGTTATAAACAATATATACATTTAAAATTAAATTTAGATAGAGTTATGAAAAACATAATGTCTTTATTAAAAATTCCCAACTTTCCATCTTTATATGAGACAAACTTTGAGAAACCAAAAGGAAGAAGCTAGGCAAACTCTACACAATCAGGGGTAGGTAGGTAGGTGGCAATGGTCATTTTAAGTATTTAACCATTTATTCTGAACCATAGCCTTCAATTGAACCAGGGTTCTACAAAGCAGCCCACTCACACTCCACCTCATTCCCCCCCCCCCCCCCCCCACACACACACACAATGGGATTCATGACCAAACTGTTGGTATGTGCTACAATTGAAAGCGAGACCAAAGAAGAAATGGTGAAATCTATTGATAAAGGTAAAGAAGAAGGTGCAGATCTTGTTGAGCTTTGTATGGACTCCATTTCTACATTCAATGTTTCAGATTTTGAGCTTCTGTTCAAACACACAACTCTCCCTGCAATTGTTTCTTTCAGGTGCCTCATCTCTCTTCACTTTTTAATTTTAACAGCAAACTCACGCACCCATTAATCTCTTTTAAACCGGGCTAAAACCCTCATCACTTGAGAGAGACAACACTAACACTTTGGTACTATTACGCTAAATGTCATTTGATGGCAAATTTTAATTATGAAGGTTAATTTGGTCTTTTAAGTTGATTGAGAAAAACAAAAATAAGATGGTGAGTTACGTATACAATAATATTAAGTTTGAGAAGACGACGAGAGTCTAGGTTCAGATGCACATGGAACCTTTACGCCACCAGTGGTAGGTGGCTTTTGCAATTTGCATCCATGTCAAGTGTATAAATATTATTAGTAAACTAAGTCGGTTACTTTAAGTTCGGTTATACTGGTTTTTTGGCTTTAACCCCTTAATTATTTGTAAGCCTCGTGTTTAATTCTATTAGTTAACATGATTTTGATGGGTCCTTATAATAATTTATTTTTTTTATATTATTTTATAGAGTTGTACTAATGTTATCCTCTCTTTTTTTTCGTCATATCAACTTATCACATTATTAAATTTATCCTTCTTTATATGTTATAAAAGACAAGAAAGATATTTTCGGTTAAATGTTAAGGGTACGTTAAAATTCTAGATGAGTTCGTTTAACCAGCCCTGTTATATTTAATAAAATGTATATTTTCATCATTTTATGTAATATATGTTTGATTGTTTGTTGACACACTTAAAAAACTCTATTATTTTTTTTTAGCTATTATAAAAGGTCCGTATGAAAATTTAAATTTGGAAATGTATTATACAATAAGAAGCTTTTGTTTGGTATGAGAAAAGTATATATGTAATGTGATGTGATGATGATTAATGAATTTATACATGTATTTTTGCATTGAATGTTACGTTTCAATTCATGTGATTTAGGGTGGATAAAATTATGATTATAAATTATATTTACTTGATATGGAATAATTAAGGTGGAACCATTATAAACCTTTAAAATATTAAAGAAAGTTTATTTAAATGTATTTTTAATTTATATACTAGTCCCAATAATGTTGTGGTTGTAAGTATTCTTCTAAAAGAAAATAGGAACTAGTAAATGTGTGGCTATTAAAAAAATAAATTATTTGGGACGAAAATAAACAATCAATTTATGCATCCAATCAAAGTAATATAAAAGATTTTAATACACGTGCGTAATGTTGACATTGACACTCTTTAATTGTATAGAAAACTATTATTCATAATTATCAAAGATCTTATATTTATATGACTTTGTTTTATAAATATGTAAATTCCGTATACTATTTTAGTATATATTCTTATATAGATTTTTCAATGTAGCATCATACGATCTTGTTTCAAGATGATCTCCGGTTATTTAAACCAGTATATTAAAAAAAAAGTTATAAATAATTAATAGACAAGCTTAGTTTTATTGACTTTTTTACTTAAAGACCTCTATCATTCTGGAACCTAGTCGTGCATTACATGTTATCATGTTTAAGATGTATAATAGATGTACCCTTATTTAAAGGTCGAATGTTTAAATATTATAGAAATATTAGATGAGTTTATGAGTAGATTTAGAACCCTTAATAAAGTTATTCTTATATGTTGGGTCCTACTTTTATATAAAAATTCATAGATAGATTTGTTTAATTTCAAATACGTACGTCATAAAACTTGTATAATACATGTTATATTAAAGTAATAATATCTGATATATATATATATATATTTAAATACTTAAAATTTCATAATTACTCGTACAATTTCTATCCTCTTTTATACCTATACTTTAATCGCTGCAATTTCTATTTAACACGAGTTAACATACATTGGACGGTGATTGAAAGTACAAATGTCATTCTCGAGTTGAGGTAGGTGACAAGCGACAACTTCATCTAAATTAATAGCACACGTTTCTTTAAATAATTTAAATTTTATAAATGCATTTCATACTTTGTCTTTTTACTGATAATAATAAAAGACATTACGTAACTATTTGTATTTTGTAATAACATCCAAATAATTAAACTATTTATTAGGTAATCGAATATGTATTTGGTTTTTAATATAATAAAAAAGTTATGGTAAATATTTCAATAACTTGTTAACCGTTTGATATATATATATTAACTTTACAGAAACTTTAATGAAGGTTAAAATTGGTGCCATAACATTCTGTTTTGGACAGATAATGGGCCACAATGTTGTATTAAGATTGATTGAAGAGAAACCTCAAGTTTTAAAAAATAGAAATTTTAATATATTGTATAATCTTAAAATTATAAGAGCTAATATTATAAAGTAGGTTGAAGCCCATATTTATTTCCAATAGTAATTATAGGTATCATTGCATGTAACGTAGGCTTCGCGGTTCTAAAAACCATCAGTGATATATAACGTTAGTGATCAAATTTTATTTACGACGTTTCATAACGAATCATTCATGATTGGCCAAATCATTGATACAAACATATTCAAATATCAAATCGCCTTCTAGTCTGCACATATTTTTAGAAATAAAATACCATTAAAGGGTGTTGTTATATATACATTCTGTCACTCTTTGCCTCTCTATGTATCTATGTATATAAAGAGAGAGAGATAAAGTGAGGTTACGTATAAATAACACACGTGAGTGTTTAAATTATAACTTCATTTTAAAAACATAATTAAAATATTTATAATATATTAATTTTTAATTTTTTTTATGTATAAGATATTGTATTTTATGTTTAGAGTGTTTTATAAAAAAAAATATATTTTTTATTTTTAACCCTAAATTTTTCATCTTTGTAATGTAACCTTACAAAAATTAAGTTTTTACTTTTAACCCAAAATTTTTTATCTTTTGAAATTGACCTTACAACCTTTTTACTTTACAACTTTAACCCAAAACTTTTCTTTCGCAAATTTCTGTTTAACCTTTCGTTCTAGGTTTTGCAAGTTAACACGAGCCAACATGCATGTTGGTTCAACATTTTTAAGTTTCGATTTACGTTTCATTCTAAATTTTGTGACTTAACACGACGCGACGTGCAAGTGTGGTTCAAAGTTTTCACGCCTATTTTTACCCGTTTGACAGGTCATTGCAATACGCAGGTCATAGATCGATGTTAAACTTTTATATGTTTTACGTTTCGGTTTAATTTCTCCGCATTAACACAACACAACTTTAGCGTAGATTGTCGCTAGCGATGGTGTGACACTTGTGCTATTTGACACAGTTTTACGCCCCCTCCGCAATTCGGGGGTTTAATTCTAGTAATATCTAAAGTCTTAAGTTTAAAATTGAGTTAAAAAGTGATAGGTTAAGCCTTTTAAAATGGCTACACGACCGTACATCATACTAATCACACAACTAATACGATCACTATATTTCATCCGGTATATACGGTTTATAAGATACATTGATACGATCACGATTACGGAAACACCAAAACCCTAAATTCTGTTCATTTTGTTGAATGATCATCGTCTGTTCATCGTTCACAGGCTGAATCAACAGAAGAAATCATGCAAAGGAGATTTGAAGCACAGATGCTTGCAAATTTTAAGGCTCGCAATCGAATTGAACGTTGAATTCGTCGAAATCGACTTTGAGGTTAGTCTATATTATGGTTCTCGATTAATACTCCCAATTTAAGTGATTGTAGTTGATTCAGCTTGAAGAGATCTTCGGTTTTCGATTAAATTGCTGTGTTGTATGTGTATTTGTATACCGAAATTCGATTAACGTGTTTTGTTTGTCGTACTTTCAGTTGGGTTACGATGTGATTAATGAACTTATGCAAAAACGAGACAGTAGCAAGATAATTGTGTCAAGCTATGTGAAAAGTGGAGTTTATTGCAAAGAAGCACTAGGCAATTTGCTTGTAGGCCTCCAATCTACTGGAGCTGATATCGTCAAAGTTGTAACCGAGGTCGCTTATATTACTGATATAGCACCAGTCTTTCATGTTCTTACTCATTCGCAGGTATGAACTAAGCCTTCTTGCAATATTTAGAATTTTACACCATATGGATGCTTTTAAATCTGAAGATCAGAGGAATTTCCTTTAATGAATCATATCAAGTGAACTTATTATTGACATAAATGTGACATTTATCTACATATCCGTTGCTATATTTAACCGGTTGTCTGATTATTCAATTCTGATTCTTCAGATCACTTTGAAAACACACTTCTAAAACCCGTAAAACATTTCTATGTTTACTGGTTTGGTTTATCTTGATTAAGATTCAATGGTGTTCTTATCATATTGGGCAGCTGCTTGTCATAAAGAAAACATTTGTAGACAAAGCCTCTTCAGTAAGATTATACGGTGAGTAATGCTGACGTGTGTGATGCTTTGATTTTGTAGGTCCCTGTGATTGTAAGAACTGTTGGAGATAGAGGCCTCATAAGCCAATTATTAGGACCAAAATATGGTGCTTTTATGGTTTGTGGTTCTTTAGAAGGAAAACCAATACCTGGCTTACCACCTCTGCTCAGCATCAAGAATGTTTATAAGCTTGATAATGTGGATATGTATACAAAAGTATTTGGTGTTGTTTCAAATCCAGTAGGTCATAGCAAAGGTCCTCTGCTGCATAACCCTGCTTTTAGATATTGTGGTTTTAATGGAATTTATGTCCCGCTTCTCGTTGATAATCTTAAAGAGTTCCTCAGAGTGTATTCATGTACAGATTTTGCTGGTTTCAGGTATGGCATCTAATTCAAATCGTGCTTATTACCGCTCTTTGATTTTTATGAACAATGCTGTACTTTTATAGTTAAGATTAATTATTTGTTAGCTATTTGTTTTTTGAAAGAATATTTGTATGCTTGAATATTATTCCTTTTCTTTATTAATGGGGAATGCTACCATGATTTATGTGGTTGAAGATGTTGATGATTTAACTAGCTTGTTTCTAAAATATAACACTGTGTATTGACTAGGTCTTTCTAATGCATGCATGTATTCTATTTGATCGAACACATAGTATTGGATTGCCACATAAGGAAGCAGCGGTTGCATGTTGTGATGAAGTTGACCCCCTTGCTAAGGTAACAAATGTCGGACAATCTATAAATGGCATGTAGAGGTGATAGTTTCAGTCCATTTTACTTATGGATTGGTCAAATTCAGAAAACATATCAAATGGGTTGATTGGGCTTAAAGTTGCCCAAAGTTTATCTTTTATGCATACAACCTCCCAAGTTTGTTGTTATCCGTAGATTAGATCATTACATAAAAATATTGTTTTATCATATTAAGAAATTAATTATTTACAAAAATGAAAAATGGATTAACAAAAAGTGTTGTGTATCCAACCCGGCCCGACCCATTTCGATCGTACTAACAATGACTTGTCTCAACTTGAACCCGTTTTGACTCATTACCCAAT
The DNA here is from genome assembly GCA_025506505.1 of Flaveria sonorensis. Taxonomy (NCBI): domain Eukaryota; kingdom Viridiplantae; phylum Streptophyta; class Magnoliopsida; order Asterales; family Asteraceae; genus Flaveria; species Flaveria sonorensis. The sequence continues at coordinate 63,764,943 of CM046424.1, read as the reverse complement.
CTGCTCCTTTGCCACCTATAATAGCGTATTTTATTTTGTCTTACATTTTCTCTCTTGATTTGACCAGATTTTGATTTGCCCTCACTAAATGTGTCTGCTCTGTATAGAATTGAACTTATGTATATGTAAATCAACGATATCTATTACACTATCTTATATCATTTTAAATGTTGGATATTTATAGCTATAAACCACTCAATCTGGCCAAAAAGATTTACTTCCATGTTGGTGTCGAAACTCTAATTCAGTTTCATCTATGTTGTACTTATTTAAGTTTGCAAATAATACAAGAAGACTAAAGCTTTTGTGCACATCTACTTATTTTGCACATTCTTTGCTTGTTATCAGTCAATAGGAGCTGTAAACACAATTGTTAGGCGGCCCACTGACGGAAAGCTGGTTGGTTACAACACAGATTGCGATGCATGCATCACTGCTATAGAAGATGCGCTGCAAGGTGCCATAATATCTTATGCAATGAGATGATTTATATTTGAATTAAAACGCTCTCTAGTTTTCTCATGTTTTTTTGGTCCTATGATTAGATTTCACTTCTAACTTTGGACAATCTATACCTAGTACATTTTAAATAAAAAACTAACATATATGCCAATTTTTCTTGATTTTCAGTTCTGATAGAATAATGTATACGATTTATCATGATAACCAAAATAGTTTTGGTCAATTTTGAAGTTAAAAATTCATTTCACTGATGAACAGAGAGGCAGAGTTCAAAGGGAGAAGTACGAAACGGATCCCCCATTAGTGGAAGATTGTTTGTATTGGTTGGAGCAGGAGGTGCAGGGAGAGCACTAGCTTTTGGTGCCAAAAGCAAAGGAGCCCATGTGGTGATTTTTAACCGCAATTTTGGTAAATCTTTTGACTCAGTATGTTTGACTTATTTGGAATTTTTATTATTTCTAACCTTAAATTTTCACGGACAGAGAGAGCAGAGTCTCTTGCACGAGCAGTTTCAGGTGAAGCTCTGCCTATCGAACAATTGGACACATTTTGCCCGCAAAATGGAATGATTCTTGCAAATTGTTCTGCTATTGGCATGGAACCAGATGTACACCTAACACCAGTCTCCAAGGTTCCCTCTCTCTCTCTATATGTGTGTGCAAATGCTTGAGGTGGTGATTTCGACCCCTTTACTTATTTATGATTGGGTCGATCTGGGTTGTGATCCACTTGAATGGCTTAGATAAAATTTTTTAGCTACAAGTGGAACATGTCAAACAGGTTGAAAGTCACTCAAAGATTAGTATAAATTCATACTATACAACCCCCTAATTCATTCTTATTCAACGATTTAGATTATTATTGTAATAATATTAATTTGTTGGTCATAATTAACGTGTTAGTTATTTAAAAAAATAACAACCAACAAGAAAGTATTAATTTGTCAACCATATGTGTTTAGACCCATTCTAAGAAATGTATCTAACCTTCATATTTTCATGTGTGCGTATGTGTACTGTATGTTTATGTGCTTTTGTTAGCAACTCTGGATATGCGATTCTTAACATGTTTTGTAACTTCATTAGGAGAATTTAAGATCATACGATCTTGTGTTTGATGCGGTTTATACGCCTAGAAGCACCCGGCTATTGCAAGAGGCTATAGAGGTTGGAGTCACGGTAGTGAGTGGTGTTGAGATGTTCATTAGACAAGCTCTTGGCCAGTTCAAATTGTTCACCAATGGATTAGGTAATCATCCCCATCCCCATGTTTTTTGACCTATAGTGTCTTGCTTGCATGCACGCACACTCACTTTGCATATAAGTTAACAGATTTTATGTTTGTATTTTGTAACAGCTCCGGAGGACTTCATGCGCAAGGTTGTATTAGAACAATTTTGAATTTTTGATCATCCAACCGTCATGGCTCGGGTTTCTTCAACACCTCAACACCACCCCTGGTCCAAGAGTACAAAACCATAAATAAGGGGGATATCAATCTTGGTGTAAAAATACGATTCATAAAATAGAAGAACAAATAAAGTGTATATTGGTCATTGGTGGGATGTATTGCTAATGTGGGTTGTGTAGGGGCTCGAAAACTTACATTTTTAGAATGTTGCGCTGAAATTCATATCCTAGTCTTGTTTTTCGGTCATTAATGGGCATATTGTGAGTGCATGTGGCGGGTTCATGTCGTTTTGTTTTACTAGTTAAGGTCTAAATGTAAGTGTGTAATTCAGCTCAAAGTTTCAATATATTGGAGTGCATCGTCTTGCTTACCAAAAGTCTCAAATTAGACAACATGTCATAGATTAATACGAGAGAAAAGTGATTTGTGGTACTTATTGTAATCAGTAATGTCTTTTCGGATGCTTATGTTATATATGTGAGCAGTGATACCTATCAATATCAACCCATTAGGGATAACAGGATAAGTCATTATGGTGATCTCTCCTGTGATTATGAAGAAGCCATCGGTGATCTCTATGAACTTACATGAAGATAGTGGAGAAACTCTCGAGTAAAGCATCTGAGGGTGCACGTAAAGTTAGAGGATTAAGCTCATCCATAGCTTTATGAAGTTTTAGTGGTAACTATTAGCAAAGTTAGAGGATTAAATTACTGGTAACTATTAGCAAAGTTAGAGGATTAAATTACTGGTAACTATTAGCAAAGTTAGAGGATTAAATTAGTTAACTTTTTATTTTTCCACGGTAATATATCAATAGTGCTACTTAACAAGTGAGACGAGTCATGCTAGCTTTTGCTCAATCTTGAACTTGAATTTAAGCGAGCCAGTTCGTCTTAGCTCGAAAATTTTAACAAGCTAAAAATTGTGTTCTAACTCAGCTTCGATAAAGCTCAAACCACCTTGACAAGTCATAGTGTATATTTTTAAAACATTAAAATTTTTATATTTTTTGCACATATGAATATGAATCTTGACAAAACTAATATTTCCTGTACAGTTGTACATATAATTTAGATTGATTTTTTTATCTAATTAAAATTTGAGACTTTTACATGACCAAACCTAACTTGAGCAAGCAAACGAACGAGCTCATCCCAGCTCAAGCTCGACTCCAAATTTAATCCAGCCAACTCACCCCGTTTATCTACAGACTGATATTTTTCTAAGACTATTACTTTCAGAAAAATACGTCTTACTAAAATAATAACCAAAAACACATCTTTTTTACTTCCAGATCAAAACATATCGGCCCGCCAATGAGCCCTAGACAAAATGGTTTGGGAGGAGGTACCTCGCGACTTTTCAAAATAAAGGTCATGGGTTCGAGTATCACTTGGTGCAATATGCTTCAAGTGGACCGGGGGTTTTACAACAATGAGCATTTGTTTGGTAGATTCCCCTTGGAATGACTTTTCGCGAGCGTGAATGATTTTTCGCCATTGTTTACCCTGATGACTAGTATAAGTATTCGTTCACTCTGTTAAAAAAAAGAAGAAAGAAAACATATCGGCCTTCTTTTAATATATTGGGCTGTTCCCCAAATCTAGTGGAGTCCAATAAGTCTAATAAGTGGGCCAACACACGAGTTTTGTTCAAACTTCAGCCTGTTGTACCTTTAGGTTATCTTCCCCAAAAATATCCTCCCAAAAATTTTGTTCTCTACGATCATCGATCCGTTTCATCGTCGCCGGTGTTAGTTATCGTCACCGATTTCATCTCTCATCAACTCCAGAGGTTAATAATGAGCGATTTCGTTAACTGATTTAGTTCAAAAATGATGTTGTTAGCTTCATGATTTCATTTGATTATTTTTTCTTGTTCCAAAAGTAGACGACTGCCCCCTCCGATTTACCGTTATTTCATTTTTTTTTTCTGTTGTTACTTGTTTCGTTGACCGCTGGAAGTTGTTTAATTGTTCGTAAATTGTGATTTGAGTTTTGAATTTGGTATGATTCTTCTGAGCTGATGAGCGGATCTGAATGAAGGATGAGGTGCGTGCGTGTGTCTGTGTGTGTAAATGGTGAAGTATATGAAAGTTCTAGCTGATAAATTTTATTGAAGTTGAATGATATGATATTTGTGCTAGTTATAGTCTATAGATCATCAGGTCTCATTACCGTAGTAGTAGTAGCTCTTGTAGGTTATTCTTCTTGTCGAAAAATGTTAAGTGAATCAACATCAAACTTTTGGGAAAAGTGAACACATTGGTCCCAAGGATTTAGCAAGCATGAGATTGTCATTGCGCTAGAGTGTAATTGTAATTCAGTTTCTTTTGTAACTTTATTGCGAAATTAGGAATTACTTAACAGTATGCAGACAAATTTTTAATTAACATGTGATTCCGATAACCTAATCAGAAATTAGTTGCATATTTTATATGATATTGAAGTGCTTATTCCTCTACTTAGTCATCAGTTAGACGATTAAGTCTTGAAAGGCTCCTGAACCGCCTGGTGCTGCTTAACATTTGTTTAAGGCATCCTGTTGGAATTTTATATACTTTTTCTTCTTGGATTTTGTATGTATTCACTGATTATATTGAATCTTTGTTGTTTCAGGCTCTATATCTTCTTTATGTGTGGTGAATAGTTTAGTGGTTCTTGAAGTTCATATATAAACTTTGTTCCATTGCTTGGAGATACTATGTCACCAGAAAAGAATATCTCTAAAACCGATGAAGGCAATGCACCATCTCTGACCTCAGAAAAGAAATCCCAAAAATCTAGGAAGCGTAGACGTAAGCTTGTGAAGAAGTTCTCGAATGAAAAATCGGTACTTGATGAATCCACCTCACAACTATCAACCCCAACGAATAAAACCCCGAAGTCATTGAGACCTAAAAGAAAAAATATGAAGAAATCCTTGGATGAAAACTTTAAACATGGGGAATCCAGCTCAGCAATGTCACCCTCAGAAAAGAAAACCCTTGTGCCCCCAAATTCTAAAGGTGAAATTTGGAATAAGTCTTCTAACAAAAAACCTGTGCCTTCTAATTCAAAGGAAATCCAGAAATCTCAAAATCCTGTAAAGACGCCTAATGAAAAGTTCAAACCGGCAAATAATGAACATCCTAAACCTGAAGTTGCAAAGAAGGGATCTCGTTCTGGTAAAGAGAAAGAAGTGAAAAATTCATCAATAATCCCTACAAGAAACAATGATATGAAAAATCTTGGTGGATTTATCTTTATGTGCAATGCGAAAACCAAACGGGATTGTTATCATTATCTTGTAATGGGTGTTCAAGCACACAAGAAAGACCTGGTTATGGGTATCAAACCTGGTATGAAGCTTTTCCTCTTTGATATTGATGTAAAGCTTTTGTATGGTATATACAAAGCAACTTCTGGTGGTGGTATGAGACTTGAACCAGCTGCTTTTGGTGGTGGATTTCCTCTGCAGGTTTGTTTTTCCTTGTTTCTCCATATTATGGTAATCATTAAATTTTTTTTAATAGTTATGGGTAATTTTTCAGGTTCGCTTTCAGGTTCATAAAGATTGTCTTCCACTACCTGAGAGTGTATTTAAGAAGGCTATTAAGGAGAGTTATGATGAAAAAACTCGCAAGTTCAAGACCGAGTTAACTTTTGATCAAGTGAGCCCCTATCTCATTTTCTTTCTTTTTATTTGTATGTAACTGTTTTTTTGTTAAGTGTTTCACTGTTACTATAAGGGTTAGCATAAAAAAGTAACCGAATTTGGTTTGATTTCTGTTTGGGTTAACCATTTTTGTGATACTTAAAATAGCTAACTTTTATAAAATTTACTAAGCTAGTATAAGAGTACCAAGTTTTTTGGGTGCCATGTCAGAAAAAAGTCAACATGGCAAACTTACCTACACATAATCTTACTTGATAACTTTCAAAGATTACCCTAAATTGAAATTTTTACAAGTTTGGGGTTCTTATCAAATTTTTAAAAGTTCTTGGGATAACTATTAGGAAGTTTGAGAGTTTTTATGGGTGAAAACAAAGACGGTTATTTATAAAAACATTTCAGGCAAAATCTTGTTATCTTTTCATGCAACAACCTTTAATTTATGTGGGATCTGATACATAGCCATTAGGGCTATAGATAACAACTAACTTATGGTTATTAATTTCTAAAAATGAGCTTTTATCATCTAATTTATAGTTATTAAGAGCTATAACTTATATTTTTACATGAATAATAAAAAATAACCATAATATAATTCTACTATAGCCCCAAGGTTGTGCGTAATACTTTTCTTTTTGTATAATGCTTCGTTATGTTACAAATTAATTATGCACATTACTATGTTTGTGTTCACCAAAATGATTGTCATTAAAGAATTATAATTTACTTGTTTTCATATTTTATTTTAAATATTGCAAGTTTGCAAATAACGGGTGTTCTAAATGCAAGGGTAAAATGGGATTCTACAACTGAAACTTGTATCAATTACACATCTTAAAATATGCTTTTATTATTGGTGGGTTATAAAAGTAGGGTGGATGGTGTAGTTTATGAAAGAATTAATCCTAATTAGCAAAGTTTAAAAGTACGGAATTGAGCATCGAGGCATTTTCCCTTCGCCTCATGAGGCGTAAGCCTCGAGGCGAACCGAGGCGTAAGCCTGAGGCGGAACTAAAAAATAAATATAAAAATTATATATCTCATAAAAAATAAAATACAAACTAATTTCATCATCATATTCATCAAAAAGATCAAAAACACACATTAAGAAGACATGGAATGTTTGAAATTGGCACAAATAGTCTAAAACATCAAAAACAAACGGTAAAACCCCCTGAGGCGCAACTTTTCTTAGCGCCTCGGCCCCCTGAGGCGCATAAACATTATAACCCTCTGAGGCGTCGCCTCAGACTCGTTTTTAGGGCGCCTCGAGGCGCACGCCTCAGCCGTTTTTTAAAACCATGTTAATTAGTTGGTTGGTTGAAGATTTGGATCAGTTTGATATGCTTGGAAGGCAATGGATAAATTAAAGAGATTAGAAGATAGTGTTAGTATCTAATCGAGTCAAGATAGATATTGATTTGTTGTTTCTTTGGTATGATTATCTCCTAGGAGTTATAACTTATAAGTTAGAGTTTTAGTGTAAGTAGGTTTCTTTTTTTCAAGTTTAGGGTTTAGTTTATATATAGGAGTCTTGTATGGTTTATTTATTTATTTATGTTTGTGATTTTGATATTTATAATAATTAAAGAGTCGTAACCCGAGTTGAGAAACAAAATCTGTTTGTGTTTATATGCGATCCTTGTTTCCAACAATTGGTATCAGAGCGAGACGATTAAGAGATTTTTTGGTGTGGTGAAGATAGATCGAACAAGTGGAGCAAAGACGAGATGAACAAGACGGATCCCATCTTTGTGTTTTGTGACCAAGAAAAACAAGAGATCCCATGAGTGGATATAGGAGAGTAGGTAAGGATCTATGTGAACTGACCAAGAGCAAGAGATGAGTCATGTGAGGCATGTGCTTATGGAGGCAAGTGGCAAGCAAGGAACCTGAGTGGTTCAATGAGCAAGATAGTAAGATACTGATTAGCTTGTTAGAAGCAATCGGGAGAATGAGACGTATGTGGAACCATACATTTGATTAAAGAAGATATCAAATCAGTCAGGAGTCGGGTCACAAAACTGTGATCGACTAAGTTGAAGAACAAAGTGTTGGTTGTGGGGTGAAGATCAAGAGGCATTAGGAGAGAAAACGGTTAAAGAAAAAAAAGAACACGAAAAATAGAAAGAGTACCGAATGGTAATTTTACTATCCATAATTGCTTGAATCATTTTGGAAGTCTACGTGGAATACGTAGGAAAAAAGATGCAACAAGTTGATGCAAAACTTGATGAGGTGTTTGGTTTAAAATGCTCGCATGACATGATGTAGTGATGAGATCACATCACCATAGTTGATGTGCGCATCACATGATGTGTTTGTGATAAGGCATAATTTGTGATACCGTCTGTTGCAACGCTTTAGGCAGTAACCAGTATTTGAACAAATTAGGTCACTGATCACAATGGATCTAAGTTTTCTAATTCCGATTGAACATATTTGACCATCGATTGAGCTAGGTTTTTGAGTATTTGAACAAATTAGACCATCAATTGAACAAACCTAACAATAGATGATGAGATTGCCTTATAATTGTTGAGGTGTGAAGGCCTTTGGGCTTTTGGATGGAGTTATGGGCCTGGCCCATTGAAGCTTCTTGAAACCCTAATTTATCTTTATATATAGAACATGTCATTGTATCGTAATCTTGTCCCTTGAGCTTAATAAAAAATACCTAGTTGCAGAGTGTGGATGTAGGTCATCTTGACCGAACCACTATAAATTCTCGTGTTCTTATTGCTTTCGCGTGCGTACGTGTAATTGCGTTTGTTTCTGCTGCGTAAAGATACCTAACAACTGGTATCAGAGCATCAGGCTCTTGATTACTGTTAAAGTCTTCCCCTTGTTTCCCGGAAGAGGGTCTCTGCACGAATTAGGGTTTTTGCACCGCCGCCGCCGCTTAGGGTTTCTGCGCCGCCGCCACCTAGACTTATTGTCGTCGCCGTCGTGTGCCTAGGGTTGCTGTCGTCGTCGCCGTGTGCCTAGGGTTGTGCCGCCGCCTAGGGTTTTGGTTGGAAGTACCGGATCTGGTTTGTCTATCCTTTTGTTGACTGGTTATCAACTGTCCAGCGTGCCTGTTTCTTTTGTTTTTTGTCTCTGTTTTGCTATTATGGCTGAAGACGGGAAGACTGTGATCGAAAAGTTCAATGGCACTGATTTTGGTTGGTGGAAAATGCAAATAGAGGCATTACTGTATCAAAAGGATTTGGATATGGTACTGGAAAAAAAACCGGAGAGTATGGAGAAAGCTGAAGAAGCAGTTTGGAATTCCAAGGACGAGAAAGCTAGAGCGGCTATTATGTTATCCTTGACGAAGAGTGTTGCTTTTAACATCATGAAAGAAACCACTGCAAGTGGTATGGTGTTGGCTTTGTCATATGAAAAGCCGTCTGTAGCTAACAAAGTGTTCTTGATGAGGGAACTGTTCATGACGAGAATGAAAGAGGGAAGCTCAGTCACCTCCCACATTAATGATCTGAATTCTATTCTGACCAGATCAGAATCTGTGGGAATAAAATTCGATAATGAGACTCGAGCCGTGGTGTTGCTATCTTCATGGCCTGATAGTTGGTCCGGGACAGTGATTGTTGTTACAAGTTCTATGAGGCCTAACGAAATGACATTTGAAAAGATCCGAGACATTGTGATAGGTGAAGACATTCGTCTGAAAAGTGCAAATGTTGGATCATCTTCTGAGATGTTACATGTTAGCAGAGGAAGGGAAAATAGTCGAGGCAGTGGGACTGTGGGAGTCAGGGAAAGAGTTCAACTCGTACTCGAAAAAATGTGGGGTGCTGGATCTGCAACGAGGATGGACATGTTAAGATTCAATGTCCAAAGAAAAGTCTGAACACTGCTGTTAAGGATGTCAATGATGGTGATGTGTTAATTCTTGAGGCTGAAAACAGTGTGGACTCTTAGATCATGGATTCTGGTTCCTCGTTTCACGCCCTACACAGGGGTGAAATGATGGTGAATCTGAAAACAGGCGATTTTAGGAAGGTACGTCTCGCTGATGGCAGAATGCTTGATGTAATGGGCATGGGTGATATTGATTTGGTGACTCCATTGGGAACTACATGGAACCTGAAGAATGTCAAGGTGATTCCGGGTTTGAAGAAGAAATTAATTTCTGTTAGTAAACTGGATGAACAAGGACTGGAAGTCAAGTTTGGTGGTGGTAAATGGAGGGTAATCAATGGGAACCGGGTGATTGCTTGTGGTGATAAGCATGGGTCATTGCACAGGTGTAGGTACCTGCTGAGGGACTAAACAACCCGGTTAAGCAAGTCAAAGTCGGGTTCGCTAAATTTGCTGCTAAGAGAGTTCATTTTGCGAACATGAAGTCTGGAGCAGAGATTGTAGCTGAATGGGGTCAGAAGTCTAAACCAGACAGAGGATTTTGTGACAGTGGGAGCATGGGGAATGTTCCGAGCACAGTTAAGAAGAATCGTTGGGTTTTGAAGACTACGACGAGAAAATTTTCTCCTGGTGATTGTTTGCTGAATTTGGAGAGTGTTAGTGGTTCTCGGTGTATCTCTGAATCCGGTGGATTGTGTAAACTAGTTGAGACAGAGGATGGGTCGTTGGTGGAATTTGCCATGACTGGGTTGGAGCTCGGGGGAGCTTCAACGGGCCCTTTCAAGTAATTGATGAAAAGGGGTATGCAACTAGGGGATTTGAATTAAAATCTTAACTTGTTCTTTTGAATTGGAGGTTTGGAGGATTTCTGTTATTTGAAAATTACTGATAATACTGGATGACAGCGTTGCTTTGTACTTAGATGGCTAGCTGGAGTATTCGCAAGGCCTTCAAGTGAGAGATTGTTGAGGTGTGAAGACCTATGGGCTTTTGGATGGAGTTATGGGTCTGGCCCATTGAAGCTTCTTGAAACCCTAATTTATTTTTATATATAGAACATGGTATTGTATTGTAATCTTGTCCCTTGAGCTTAATAAAAAATACCTAGTTTTAGAGAGTGGAAGTAGGTCATCTTGACCGAACCACTATAAATTCTAGTGTTCTTATTGCTTTCGTGTGCGTACGTGTAATTGTGTTTGTTTTCGTTGCGTAAAGATACCTAACAATAATTTAGTGCTTAAAATTATATTGTTAAAAATAGTATCTATAAGTAATTCTTTTGTATTTTCTAATAACGAACACCTCACATACGTGGTGCACGCATTGCATTGCGTGTTACGCATCGGCTTTTGGGATCAAATCACTTTGAAGCCCTTCTCGCTTATTAAACGTAGATGAGGTGGATAAAAAAGTTAGAATTTAGACACAAGATTGCAAGAGCTACAGACCCATGAAAGTGTGTTGCATGGTGAAGGCCAATCATTTATTGGAGAGTGAAAAGCATGGCAAAATACATATTCCAAACCTAAAGAGGGTGAAGCATTAAAATTAAAATTTGGGTTGGATAGATCAAAGAGATTAGAAGATAATTGTTAGTATTTAGTTGAGTGAAGATATATGTTGATGTGTTTGTTTATTTGGTATGATTACTCCTAGTAATTAGAAGTTAGAGTTTGAGTCTAAGTAGGTTTTGTGTTTTTCAAGTTTAGGGTTTAGCATAGGAGTCTTGTATAAAGGCTTTTTTTTTGTTTTATTTTTGTTCTTTGTTTTGTTTTTTTTTTTTTTAATTTTGGTGGTTTTGTGGTTTTGATATTATTAATAACCAAATTGTTATAACCCGAGTTTGGGAAACAAAATCCGGTTGTCTTTATCCGTGCTCGATCCAAGGTTTAAAAGTACGGAATCGAGCCTCGAGGCGTTTTCCCTTCGCCTCATGAGGCGTAAGCCTCGAGGCGAACCGAGGCGTAAGCCCGAGGCAGGCTAATTTCATCATCGGATTCATCAAAAACACCAAAAACATCAAAAACACACATTAAAAAGACATGGAATGTTTGAAACTGACACAGAGTCTAAAACATCGAAAACAAACAGTAAAACCCCTTGAGGCGCAGTTTTTCTTACCGCCTCAACCCTATGAGGAACATGTACAAAATAACCCCCATGAGGCGCCGCCTCAAACTCGTTTTACGCTTCAACCGCTTTTTAAAACCATGGCTCGATCCAATATTTCCAATATTTAAGCTTCCCTTCGGGATATTCGATAAAGTTGGAGTATTTTAAATGAAACTAGACTATTAAAAAGCTTGAAGTCAAAGACAGGAATTAAGGCGGACAGTATGGAACCTGGTGAATGGTTGGGGAGTCTTGGGAAAAAACGGGGTCGGGTGGGAACACCACGCCCCCGAGTTCGAGGAGTTTTTAATTCCAGTGAATTTTCATTGGGATTCATCAGTTTGCACAACCAAAATGCAACTTGTACCGTACCACTCTTAATGCATGTTACGGGATTGTGGGGAGAAACTGGGATGATACCGTGCAAAATGGGGAAAAACTGGGGAAAGCTGATGTGTCACACCGGGAAAAACGGGGAAAACGGGACAGTTGCCAGTGGCCTAAGAAAAACAGTTATTGCTATTTATTTAATTTCATGATTAAAATTGTCTATTTTCTGCCCTTTATTAGGTAAAGAGACTAACAAACTTATTCAAGCCTGCTCCAATATTGCATTCAAATCCACAATCTGTTGTTCACGAGCCAAAGCCAACGGTGGCTTCTTCACCTCTTTTATTAACCGAACAAGACTATAGGAGTTATGGGCTTAAAGGAGATAGGCAAAAAAACTTAGTCCCTATCGGTCCCTCTGCTTATGACCCTTATAGGCCTGCTCTAGAAAGAGAAGGGTCCCGCACAGATACTGTTTTCCTCAGTAGACCTGAACAAGAAACTATTCAGTTGGTAAAGCCAACTCTGACATCTCCACCGGTTTTGTTGACCGAACAAGGGTACAGAAGTTATGGGCTTAGAGGAGATAGACCTCCTGTTTATGATCCTTATAAACCTGAGCTAGAAAGAGAGGAGGCCCATCCTGATACGGTGTACCTCAGTAGAGCAGAACAAGAACGTAATCAAAGTATGCAGTTGCCAAACCCAACTTTGACTTCTCCGGTTTCGTTGACCGAACAAGGGTATAGGAGTTATGGGCTTAGGGGAGATATGCCACCTCTTGCTTATGATTCTTATAAACCTGATCTGGAAAGAAAACATTCCCGGGCACCACCTGATGCACTTTTTCTCAGTGAAAAAGACTATAGAACTTATGGCCTTAAATCCCGACAAGAGAATCCTGCTTCATTTACTCCAAACATAGATGCGACTAATCATAATTCGGCTATCAGTTTTTCTCATTCAGAACCGTATAATCCTTATGATCAAGATTCTGATTTGGTGCGGCGTTATCTTCCTCATCATGTTACACCACCTTCGAGTTCTTACAGGTTTGATCATGAAAGCATTTTATCTGAAAGAGTCGAAAGTTTATATCCGAGAAATGCCTCCGGTGAATTACAAAATTACAATCACAATGTGGTCCAGAGAGTGGATGAAACTGACTACAAGTATGCCCCTACTTCGGCTCGATATGCTTTTGCTGGGCCTTCTGTATATCACCGCTGATCGAATGTATGCTCTTCTGCTTCATTAAATGACTGTAACTGGATTCTACTTTTATTTCTGAGCTCAATGTTTCACCTGATACTTGTCTGCAAAATGGGGCTGCATTGTCTTCCTGTAATCAAAAGAAATGTGGGGGTTGTAATTTCGATCTATTTACCTGTGGGTTGATTTAGGTATTGTTTTATTTCGAACCAGCTAAAAGGGGTTGAAAGCTGCTCAAAATCTATGTTCGTTTAATACAATCTCCCAGGTTATTTTATTTAAATATTTAGATTACTATTGCAATAAACATTATTTCAAAACATTATATGATTGCAGTATTTATGTATAAATGATAGACTAGAAGAGTGCAGTTTAACCGAACACAACTTGGCCTGTTTTGATCCATTATTCGAGCAGCCCCTCTTAAACCCTTCTAATAGTGTAGTGTTTGCCTTAAGTTATATTTGCAGTAAGTAATGTATTCAACCCGTGTCTATTTTGGTCTGGACCTGTTTTGACCGTACCTTTTTAAAACAGCTTGTTTTGATCCAAATTTGTTTTGCTCACAACCCGTTTTGAAATAAACCCAGGTAAACCTCCTGTTTTGTCCCGTTCGTTTTGACGGGCTTAATTTTTATACATACACACAGTTGCGAAAGTTTTTTTCTACCGTTTTGGGCACATTTAGTGTCGTTTTATGTGCAGTACGTTGAAGGGGGTGTTGTTGCGTGGTCGTTTTCGCCCTAGTGTTTATTCATTCATGTGCTTCCTTTACACATATGTATATAAATTGTTAGCAAGCTATGCTTTTGGCCTTGGTTGAAATGGTTAGCCCTTGCCCCTTGGGTTTTGTTTTGGAAAGGTCCTGATTTAACACTTCTAGAAATGTTTTCACTTTTTTGTTTTCTAATGTAAAATAAGAAATAATATATTAATCAAGTTTTTCATCTCTCTTTAATGCTATATTTTGTCATATTATTATTAATAGTTTAGAGATGAACAACCGAAAGACCACTGGTGTTTTGTGATCATCATATTTGTTCTAAGCGATCAGGGTTCTAATATTTCTAGGTAAACATCTTGGATATCCGATCTTATTAAACAAGGTGTTGTATTAATATGATTTTGTCATTATATCTCTTCGCTTGATCCGTTAAAGTAATTCAAATGGAATTGGGCTCTTGCAAGTTGCATGTGTATATAAATAGACATACATCAAGGGTAAAAAGTGTAAAGTAACAAACTTAATATTACTCGTGAACCTTACGTGTTGACTCAACATTCAGCTCAAGCTCGACTCAAAGTTCTACTCATGTCAATTACCGGGGCCTCGCGTCTTTGTCCAAGTTTTGAATATTTTGATCGAGTAGTAGGTTGTGGGGCTATGTACGTAGGTGATTGGTTGTTTGTAATCTTATGTTTTGAATATAAAGGGTATACCCATGTCAGGAACTTCATAAAAGCTTTGATGACTATATCTTAAGTTGCACCAGACAGTACCTTGTGTTTGTGGCCACCAATGCATTATGTTGTTTCCTTCGTTATGACAATGGGACCTCGGTCGAAGTAAATTACCAAATGAGACCGGTTTGATGTGGATTAAACGAGCATCGATACAAACAAACATGACGAGTAAATCTTGCTCAAGTTAAGTAACTATTTATAGAAAACTAGAATATAAAGGGTATTAGAAATGATAATATACGGTGCGTTTATTGGGAAGCCTCAATAAATTAGGTCAACACCCCAAACCTATAAGTTTTATATAGCATCATACAAGAAGTATATGTAAAATCTTAAATTCCCTGATACCACGGTGTTGTTTACGTCTGGTGGCGGTGTTATACGAGACGTATAGCATTATACACCACATATGACTTTATTTTTTTCACAAATTTTTGAAATTTTGATTCAACCATTTCAATTATACGTGGAGTATAGCGTTATAAGTGCAGTATTGTGCTAACGACGCATTTAGTTTTTTTTAAGTATTGTCTTTCTTTGTAATTAAAAATATACATTTTTAAATAAGAATTTATATAAAAAATCAACATTGTCATTAAAAAAATTGTAATTGTAATTAAAAAAATACAAACATTTGTAACTTAAGTAACTGCCGATCGAAGAATATAAATCTTCATAATTTAAGTAAATAACCGAGCGAACAATACGAACATTAATATAAACACATTTTTTAACTGTAAACAACCAAAGTAGTAAATATACTATGAGTTTATACATACATAACAATAAAACAAAAGGCACAACTCAAATAACAATAAAAACCAGACATCGAACTATGGTCTGGATACTCTGGGGATGGTGCAGATTAGGAGGCTTGATACCGGAAGCACGTGTCTGCTTCATCTCAAGCTCAACATGACACTGAATAAGATCCTCTAGTCAGTGGAACCGCCGACTCTAAAGGCGCGAGGCCCAAGCAACCTCCTCTAACAATGCCTCCACACGTGAAGACAGTTTCACATATCGGTAAATGTGTTGAGGCTGCGGTGGCTGCTCTGGGTTCCCTGTCGACTGCTCTAGGTGTGCGTGACAAGATTTGTGAATGACTAATGTACAAGCAGTATACGACACATATAGTGTTATACGCCAAGTATAGGATTTGCGAATGACTGATATGATAACCAGCTGTTTGTCATTCGAAAAGTTATACGCCATGTATGGTACTTTACGTAGCGTATAGGGTTGCTCGAATAACTTATTTGCCTACAACAAGTTGTGTTGGAAAAAAATGACGCTATATGCCGCGTATAGTGCTGTACCCAACGGTATAAGAGGTGTCAATTTCTCATGTTGAGTGTCTTACGACCTTTTTAGTATAGATGCAAAAGATAGGGTCAAATGGGTTGCTATCATCGGTCAAGACGAAAATGATTGGGTTGAGTTGTTGCATTTGTCTTCTTTCATTGTTTTCTTCATTTCTTATATAAGTTTTTGAATACATCTAAAAGTTTAATTTGATAAACATTTCAAGCATGTAATTTCTTTTTCAGTTGCGTAGATTAAGATTTCTAAGGCACGAATGTAACGGCCACAATACACGACACAATTTCATACGTATTATAGTTCAGTGACCATGATTTACTGAAATTTTAAAACGCGTCTCTCAAACACAATTACACAACGGGTTAATAGCTAGAAGTTGTTACCTCGAATAATGGTTTTATACACGTTTCTTAACGACAACCAATCTTTATAGCTTGAAAACAAGGTCATGTAATACTTTTGTTGCAAAGCAAATATTGGGTTTCTAGTTTAAATAAGACGTGGGGTAATCAATGATGTTTTCCCATGTCAAAGTCTAGTTTTAATACCTTTCGAAACTATCTTGTAAATCACACGAAGATGAATGTAGGGTGGCTCAACTTTTTTCAAGACCTAAACGAATTTTAAAGTTAAGACCTTTTTGTAAAATTCTTTAAGTGTAAAGCCTCAAGTAAACCGTTAACCTAACACGATTTTTTCACCCATGTTTGGTATCGGTAACTGATGAGTTCAGTACGTATATGTAAAGAACAGATGTACATGTAGATAAAGTAATTGATTATTGGATAAATTGCATAGTTTTAAGACAGTTGTATCATTGGGCTTTCACCTATGACAACAATTACAAGCTAAATGCTAACATGGCCAAAGAATTATAATGTGAGTAAACGAATAAATAAGAAACGATTTTTAATCCATCATTTATGAAATTGACATAGAGTTGAAGGAAAAAAATTTGATTAGATATGGAATACTCCTAAAAATAATCAAAAGCTATCAGGTTCCATCAGTTTTATATGGGTATGAACACATGACTAAGTATTCAAGTAACCCTCTCATACATAGTTACCAAAGATGATAAACAAAATAGAGTTGCAAATCATATAACTATCCATAAATAAACCAAACAAAAATTAAAAAAAATGGGCCATATATTTTTTTTTATAAGAATATCAAATCAGATGATAAAATTGGTTCATCGGTGTTTTATTTTCTACCTCGGATCTTCAAAGCCTATGTGTTCTTCTACACATCTGTCTTTGAAACCTTCAGGCTCATGTTCACAATACTCAATCGTGCAAGAGGAACCTTCATCAAATTTAGCATCTAATAGTCACCGGTAAGTTGATTACCTTATTTGAAACTGTCCTTAGCATACAGTAAAACCGATACTCTGATTTGATGAAGTGGATGAAGAAACGAGTGATTCCCTCTAATAGTATCCACACCAAACAATTGAAACTCAAGAAGGTGTTATCCTTTAAACCGGTTTGTGTCAAGATCTTGTTGAAGGAGAACCCAAAAACTCTTTTTTGAACCTACTATATAAGAATGCTAATGGTGATCCTTAACCCTCAAATTAACTCACATTTTCTCTTGTTTTCAGCCCATGAGTGTCGCGAACAAAAGCTCGAAAAGGGGTATTCTTTTTCGGCCGGAACAAGTGTCTTTTAAGTTCACTTGTTCTTAACTTTAATTTTATGACTTCGGACAAAAAACATGGCAGAAAGATTGTAATAATAAGTGCAAGAGAGGAGACAAGGAAGTGAGTGTATCTTGGAAAGGATATCAAACATCCAACAGAGTATATGGTAGGATCACCCATGCTAGATTTAAACTATATAGAGATCTTACTTTTTCTTAAATAATACAAAAGCCTAAGCCTATCCTTTGCTTTTAATGATCGGATGTAATAAAGAATGGAGAATAAATATCATATCTCAATTGTTTATTCAAGTAAGCATGCCTAGCTAGGTACTTAAGGGTAATCTTGCTTAATTGTTGAAGTGTTAGAAAATAATTGTTATAGTTTAATTTATTTTATTAGTATGTTTATTTTGGTATGAGATGAGTTAAACAATAATAGTATGAGTCGCTACAGAAGTCGTGATGATCAATTTATATCAATATAAAGAGTTAAGTGATCTTTGTATTTGTGGTTTTCATCAATATAATAAACAAAAGAGCGTGTAGATTTCTTACAAAAATATTGGTGTTCGTTTGTGTTGTTAGATATCGATCCTGGCCAACACTTACCTTATGAGTTTATTAATAATCATTATATGACTATTATTTTGATATTAGAAAGTTCAAAACACAACTATCACCTGCATCATCATAATTATAAATCTACATTTATATTAACAATCTTATTACTTAACCAAATAATAAATTACATTTTTGATATTAACTAGCTTTTTACCCGCCACGTATCGCGGCGGCATTGTATGTGACGTGATAAGGTATAAACTACAATCGGCCCAACTTGTTTACGATCTACATTTACGTCGATTCATAGAGTAACTCGAATTTATACTAATGAATGAAAATGTATTATATATGACTTCAACGTTTTGCAAACAAATTTATCTACGTCGAAACATAGATCGATTCAAAACTTACATAAGCTTGTCTGTAACGTAATAAAATATATATTATAATCGTCCTGACTCATTTCTGAACTCATTGTACGTCAAAATGTAAAATAACTCGTATTTGTACCAATAAAGACTTTTATATTTGAAATAATACGTTTTTCTAAACAAAAACCAAATATAATAAAAGACAAAAGTAACTATTATTAAAAAAAAAAAAAACACACACACACACACACACACATATATATATATATATATATATATATATATATATATATATATATATATATATATATATAATCTGTAGTATTTTTTACTCAAAAAATGCATAAGTATATCTATCATAAAACTATATATTATACAATTATCTATTAAATCTAAATAAATAATAAGATTGTTAAAATACGAAGCTTAAATTAACTATTTAAGGTTGTTCATTAAACGAAATTCTTTAAATTTCTGGAAAAAATAGAAATTTAATCACACACTTTGTAGAATTACAAAAGAACCCATGAGATGCACTTTCTTGTTTAAGCCACCGTTCACGCTTCACCTTAGTGGTGGTTCCGCCTCTGCCTCCAGTCTCCGGCTTTCAGTTCGTTCATCAATGCATCAACGAATCGATCCATATCAAATGCGGCACGTGCCCTCGTTTGAACATCGTTCATAACACCGGCGTCAGAGTATTTCAACAAATACCAGTAGAGATCGCGTTGGTAGAGGATGGAGTTGACTCAATCGTTGCCCTCGTCGGTGGAGATGTTGAAGAAAATGTATAACTGTACCCTGAGATAAGGAACCGATAAAAGAGGGTGGTAGCTTGATGCATCGTATACTTGTATATGAAAATTTTGATGCATTTTAAAAATCCCGAGTCCAAATTTGAAGAAACTCAAGTGTTCCTATTCATGTCCATTCCTTTTTTAATATTATATATTATAATATAATATTAGTAGTGTTTATTATTTCTATAATATAATAATACTCATAATTTTACGGGACGTTTAAATCGTATTTAAATGCATATTGATGATTTAAATAATAAGGGTAGTTAGGACTATGTTGCTGATATTTATACACATAAAGGCGCCTAGTGTAGAACCTTTTAGGATCCTATATGGATACTAATATTATTATAAGTATGTCTTGAGCATATAAATCCAACGCTATAATTATTATATTTATACAAATAAGAAGCTTGTTAGTTTTTTCAGCATAATTAAATTATGTATTTGAAACTTAGGCTTAACGCATTTATTAAATGAGCTCCAATTTAAGTCTGAACTTAAGTTTATTCTGTTCAAATTGATTCTAGTTTTTGATAAGCTTATTTCAAGTAGTTCACATACAACTCGACTTGTTTGCGATGGGAAAGAATCCATTCTAATTTCAGTGGACAGAATATTTAAAGGATGTTGAATTAGTAGCGAGTTACCAAATGAAATTTCATATTTTCTAACAGTGAAAACTTACTAAAATTAATAATTAAGAATAACAGCAACAGAAAGGGGCATGGGCCAATCACAATTTTGATACATATTTCCTGTTATTTTCTATTTTTTTATACATGATCCATCCAAGGCATTTTTACTTTTTAACTTTCTGCACTTTTTTATTAAAGCTTATAGATTAAGTTCTAAATAAAATAAATAAGAAAGAAATTGTTTAAAAGGAAAAGGCGACGAAAAATGATCATGTCATTTACGTGAATTCCGCTGCTGACGACATATACATTGGGTTAATTCACATTTTTTAACGTTCAATTCACATGATCTTTAATTAAACTACTGAGTTATTGTCTTTTCTTTTCATCATATATGTTGAGCCCTCAATTAAATAAGAAGTATCAATTATTCTACACACTTTTTTTATAACGATAACTGTGTGATCCTGCTTTGGATGATAGGTGTTATTTTAATCGGACTCACCTATCCGTTTTTCAGCTAGACCACACCACCAACCCTCTCATAAGTAAACTCATTGCTAGGAAAACCATTGATTCAACTATAATTCTAATTGCTCAGAGTAAGACTTGAACACATGACATCCTAATATTTACGTGTTATGTGTATCTCATCTTAACATAGCTTTATTGTTAGCCACAAATGCTTTGGTGGTTAAATTACATAGAAATGATACATATTGTAAGGTCTTTTTATATCATACATGTCTTATTAATATCATTGTTTTAGCATTGAATTTTTTAAATAATTATTTAAGACTACATATATTGTATTTATGAATTTGTCAACTATTCTTTTTTATTTGTTACAATAAGATTCCTTTTTTTTTTCTTTTTCACACGAATTTAATTCATTTAATTTGATATTTTTAAGAGAGGAATCACATTGGAAAATGGAAATTAAGAGGAGATGGTGCATTTTGCCTCTCTCGTCAAAAAAAAAAAATGAAATGAAAATTAAGAATTGTATATCGTCTTTAACCTAAAAACTGTTGACAGTAAAATATTAATTATAAAAGTATAAATTGTATTTGAAATTAATCACAAAGTTGACTTTGTTTCAATGTGAATTGTTCATTTGTTGGTCATTCAAGTAGTTGAAACATTCTACATTGTAGTTGAAACATTCAGAAAGATATTATCTATTTGGAAATCGAAAAATTTGTCGTATGGTGGTCGTATAACCTTAATCCGTTCGGTGCTCAACTCCAACCCCACATACTATTTTTCTTTATATAAAGCCCCCTAAAAAATCATCAATGATCTAGAGAGCTTGCGAAGACAATTCTTATGGGGTGGGTCGTCTGAGCGGAAAAAAATCAATTGGGTTTCGTGGGAGAAAGTAACTACTCCTATTAAATTTGGTGGGTTGGGTATTGGATCTCTTCAAGAAGCTAACGTGGCAATGCTAGCTAAGTGGTGGTGGCGATTTAAAACGGACGAGAACGGTCTATGGAGGAAGGTTATATGGTGCTTTCATCATAATTCCAGATCTTGGTCTTTCATCCCGGCTAGAATCTCACAACCTGGACCGTGGAAACAAATATTTAAAATCACCCAGGTATCTTTTCGGTTAAAAGCTTGAGGGAAGCTATTCAATCTGCCACGTTCGAGGACCTTAGCATATCTTACCAGTGGAACAATTGGGTCCCTATTAAAGTTAACTTTCTTTGTTGGAGGTTATGCTTAAATAGGTTGCCAACGTTCCTATCTTTGATGCATTGACAAGTCAATATTGATAACCCATCATGCGTGTTTTGTAACGAGCAAGTCGAGTCTTTAAGTCATCTATTCGTGGAATGTTGTTTTACTCAGTTAGTTTGGGATGTTATTTCTTCTTGGTGCAAGTTATCTTCTTTCTATTTGTTGACGAGAAAGACTTATTACATTTTCATACTTTAGCTCGTGGGTCTTCGACTTGGATGAAGATAATATATTCGGTGATTCAGACTGCCATTTGGTGTCTATGGAGAAGCAGAAATAAATCAATCTTTGAGCAAAAATCTACGAGTATCACAAAGTTGGTGGAAGAAATAAAGGTTTTTGGTTATCTATGGTTCAAGAACAGATCTAAAAATCAATCATTAACATGGGATCAATGGAGGAATTTTGATGTTTCTAGTTTGGTGATTTAAAATATAATATCATGGTGTTTGTAATAATCTCGGTCTAACTCTCTGTTAGACTATGGTATAATAAAATTGTTTGTTGGCTTTTCAAAAAAAAAAAACTTTTATTGGTATATTCATTTTTATTATTGATTTCATAGTAATACCCAGCACAATTTAATGGTCTTTAAATGTAAAATTCATGAATGATATTAATGTTCACTAAATGATCCTTCGGCATTTATTTAAATACCTAAAATATATAATGTTCATAATTTACTTGTCATTGTGTAATAATAACAATTTATCTACGACTCTTTGTCGAAAGATAAGTGTTATTTTAATTGACATCTATCTTCTTTTCGACCGTGACCATAATCCCATCCTCCATAAAAGAAAACTTACAGCTAGAAAAATTAAAAAAACCTTATGGTTCAGCCCAAATAAATTTTACCACAAGCGAAATTTTAACTCATGATCCTCCATTTGAAAAGCTATGAGTCTACCACTGGATTAAAAGAATCCGTATCTTTGTGTATTAACTATTGTGCCTTACTATCCAAATGACATTCATCATGCCTTTATCACATATCGATACATTGTTTTTTATATCTTTCTTTTTTGCATTTGTAGAATTAATATATATTATAGTCTATAATATTATAATATTGTACGTGCTATAAATATTATTTAGCTTGAAGATTTTATTGACTATAATGCTCAGGTCTATGGTTAAGATATAACTTGTAAGTACTAACTAATATTTTCTAGAAAAGTTAATGAAAACTTATATTAGCAACTCATATAAAAGGCTAGAAAGAAATTTAACATGCAGAAAAACACAAAGTTATGATTAACATATATCCTAATTCAAAATTACAATAAAAACATCATTCTTCGATGAAAATACTATATGATCTTTATAAGAAAGAAAAAAAGAAAGAAACTACAAGGGTTTATGTCTAAAATTCTGTGACAATGATATTGAATGTCACTCCTTTAGTGTCATGGCAAAAATGGAAAGAAAAAAAAAAGTTAATAAAATAAAAGGCTGGCATGTTTCCCTTTGTACATTAATGACGTCACTGTTCGTTAGTCCTGTTTAATCTTATTTGCCGAATAGTACCAACTCTTGGTCATATCTGTCAAATCCTCAAAATCCACATTTACAACCAATTGTAGTTTCCAAAAACGTATAGAAATATTTATTTTTCTCCATTTTAAGGTAATGTTTTTCAAAGTTAATCGAAATAATAAACAACTCATATTTTTCATATTATAGCCTATCACTTTTAGTGCATGTTTTTAGTAATTGATAAAAACATAAAATTTCTTTTTAATGGGTCATAGTAAAAACTGTTTTATACTTGTTTCAAATATTTGTTCTATAAAAGCTAATTCATGAATGATAGATAATTAAAGATTCATAACACCAATATTTTTATCATATATAAAATCTTGTCGGTTAGAAAGGCAATATATCCATTGGATATCTTCAATTTTAAAGATATCTATAATCAATATGGAATGATCACAAATTTCTTACACTTCTCGTACTTTCATGTCCGCATCACATAACCTTATTTTCTTTTTATAAAGCATTACAACAATTTAACTACTCTTCCTTCACTTTCCTAATTAAGACACACACACAAACACGCATATAATATATATGCGTGTTTGTGTGTGTGTAATGTATATATGTGTTTGTGTGTTGCGAAAGGCGGAGAGGGGGTACTTATTTGACAACAATGGCTTCCCTCGGCTCGTTTTCCCCTTCCCATTCCCCTTGGACGGGCGTTGTTCCCACTCTTCCCACAACATCACAATGAAGTTCCCTTTTCGTTTCCACACCCACTCCACCCGCCTTTATAATTAGGTTAGACGAAATCTGGGCCGTCCATTGAAATTCTCGAAAAATTTCGAGCCCCAGAAAAGGCACCTATGTATCATAGTGTTTTTTTTTTTTTTTATTTGTGTATTAAATTGGGTTTAGATTGAATAATTTGTAGTGTGCTAAACTAATTAAAATGTTATTGAGCTCTAAGGTTTAATAGCCTAAGATAATTAAATTGTTATTGGTTTTCTTAATGGCCGATATGTTTTTTTCCTTAAAAGTATATACATACATATATAATATAAACTTTTTTAAAATTTTAGGCCCCTAATGAGATCGGACCCTAGGCGGTCGTCAACCCCGCCCCTCCTCAGGGTCCCAAGGCCGCCCCTGAACGAATTGTCATGCTGCACCCTAGCAAAGCCACTTCCTTAACATCTGCCAAAGCTGATCGAATTCCTCCTCACTCACATCTCCATGGTTCATCAATGCAATCTCCCCTCTTCCCCTCGAGAAACTCTTCACCTCACCCAATAAACCTTTTATGGAAAGGTATGTTGTATTATGTGTGTAATTGTGTGGTGTGCGTATACGTATATTTATATTATCGTATACATATGTTGTATTAGTGTATACATGTCTATATGTGATCATAAACATGTGATGTGTAATTAAATATTATCTCATATAGATTTTACAATTCTACACAAACCTTCCTTTACGCTTTCATATAGATTTTCTATTCCACACAAACATCCCTTACGCTCTCGCTCTCTGCATATATTTAACTTTTAAATTAAGATAACGATATATTAAATTAATTGATTAAATGGCGTTGTCATATGTATTATTAACCCAATTTAATGCATTTTTATCTTTCTAGGATGCCAAACCTTTTGACACGGTTAGTTTAGTTGTTCTTTCTGTAGTAACCCCCGCATTTAACATAACATAATTAATGCCCTAAAACTTGTTAATTTGTGGCTAGTCTCATGGACCAAAGGCTCTATATACCATCTTTACCAAAATATGCAAGATATGTGTTACTTTTTTTCATGTAGTTGTATCATGATTAAAAATATATAGATTTAGCCATTTAGAAGTATGATTATAATATGATTAAAGAATTAGTGAATTAATCATTCTTTTAAAAAATAAAAAGGTTAATATCATTTTTGTATAGTCAAGCCCTCCTTGCAAAAGGTGAAAGGTTATACAATCATTTTCTCTAGAATATAACCATTGTTTTATCCGTTTATCTTTTAAATTTGTAAAATTTAATTTCTTTTAACGGCTTTTAATCTACTTGTAATTCTACCTAATATCCTAATGTAGGATCGAAATCATTGACAATTAAATAATAAAAAACTTATCACACATCCGAATACTACTAAATTATAATATTCAAAAATAAATCATAATATTTTTCTTTCTCCATTCTTCCTCCCTCTATAATATCTTAAAACTTATGTCTCCATATGACCGCCACAAACGCAAAGTGTAGTGAACTACCGTCACATGCATGTGAATTTTATGTAAATTTGTTATATGCACACTGGGTTTTTAAGATACGTATGTATATTATTAACTGGTCTCTTGTCCTATTGCGATATACATTTTTGGGCAATCATAACTTTGTGGTGCAACTTGCTAGCAATTTATGGATATACGGTTAAAAATTGATCGGAGATTCACATATCTACTAAGAGAGATAAACTTAAGTAGAAATTAGTTTATGGGGCTATTTTCACATCATGTTACTTGAAATGAGTAAGTGCATAACTCAAAGCCCATTTTTTGGTACACAAAATAATCTAGGAGATAAAAACACTATACTTTTAATGGATGAAGAACCGCTCAAATATCAAATTCATCCAATGAAGGAATGGCGGGTTTTTAAGTTCGAATACGTTGTATAGTTGACCTCTTATATTTGTCTGGATTGTTATTTCTAGCACCTTGCTAGACTTGGTTTTGTAAAATAAAATCACAGTCGTTCAAAAAAAACGTGTATGGATTTATTTATTTAACGTACGAGCACACATCTCTATATTTTTTAACCATGAGACACCACTAGCAAAAAACTCACATGATCTTATTAATATACTGCTAACCAACATAATCAATTAAATAGTAGTTTACCTAAGAAAATTATGTCAAAAAACAATTGAGGTATGATTGGAACATAATACATATACATATCTTATTACACATAAACGTGCACATCTCATTTATAATGATAGTTAGTATCTTTCTTTTCACATGCATCATTCTCTAACATTTGTCCTTTACAAACTTTTACTTAATACGAACATGTAACATGCTGACTAAGCTATATAAAGGGAGCCGTTATTATTGGAACACCATCTCAATATAAATCAACACCCTTAGACATTTATAGGGATCACATAGCATTATACATACGTATAGGGGGTCACATAGTCATGTACGAGGTGTATAACTCTTTTGACAACCCTCTCAATTTTCATCGTCTTTATTGTCAAATTTTTCTACACACGTCATATAGGCTTATATGGGACATATATCTCTCTGATAACCCTGAATTTTTCTCGTTTTTAATGATGTCAACCCTATACGTATTGTGTACCCCTATACAAGACGTATAGAGGGGTGAAAACCGTAAAATACACACAACTATGTCGCGTGAAAGTTCTAATGACACAAATTTTTGATAGGAGTGGATTACTAAATTGACTTGTAGTGTCTAGCATTCCAACAATCCAGGGGTCAAATACACACAATCAAATACCACAGGGGCTAAACAATACCTCCCCTACAGTATAGGGGTCAAATCCATATAAATACGTCTCCCCTTGAACCGTTTACCCATTTCCCCAAACAGTACTCCTACCAGCGAAGACCCAAGTGTAGAGAGAGAAAGTTGTAGAGAGAGAAAGTTCGAGATCACCGAGCGACGACATTAATGGCGGAAGGTCACATGTCGCGACACCAAAGCGACGACACTGTGAAGCTGTTCGTAGGTCAAGTCCCGAAGCTCATGACGGAGGCTCAACTCACAGCAATGTTCAAGGAGTTTGCTCTTGTGGACGAAGTCAACATCATTAAAGACAAAGCCACGCGAGCTTCCCGAGGTTTAATTTCACTCACCTGATCGATTACCGTTTGTGGTTGATGATTGTGTGATTGTTTAGCGTTTTGTGTAGCTGTTAGTTGCGGATCACAATGCGAGATTCGTGTTGTGGTTTGTGATTCGGTTTTCGTTTGATTTGTGGCGGTGAGATGATGAGGTTACGAGATTTGTGGTGTGAGTGGAGGTTTGGAGCCCTAATTGTGGTTGTTGTCGCTTGTCAGGTTGTTGCTTTGTTATATGTCCGAATAGAGAGGAGGCGGACAAGGCTGTGGATGCGTTTCATAATAAGAGGACTCTGCCTGGGGTAATTGTTGTTTAGATCTTCGGTTTTGTTGTAATGCGTTGTGGATTCACGTGGTTGGTGGAAAGTTGGATTGTGAAGGGATGTGGTGTGATATCTACATCACATCAATATCACGAACTTTCTTATATTGGGATGTTTATTGGAACTGTTGCGATTTCTATTTTTAGGATGTTCTGTGAAATTGGGAAGTTTTTTTTTGTTTTTGAAGATGTCTAATCTTTAATTGGTCAGCGTTTTTAGTTAAATGCATTTTGAACCAAATGTAGCAAGTTTTAATGAGATTTAAGGAACAATAGCTGCATTTGCGCTGAGATGAAGTCAAAAATGGGTGAGGAGGTAAAGTGCAAATCTAATAAGATAACTGTTCATGCTTGGGAGTGAATTTTTACCTTAAAGTAACTTATTTTCTTCATGCTTGATTTACTCAATGTATGGTTTCTTGTTTAAGGGAGTTTTTATTTCCTTTTCTTTTCTTACTTAAATTGGAAGAAACAGAATCATGAAATTCACTAAAGTTTTTGTAGGCAAAATAGGCATTCTATACCAACTTGCTTTACTGGACATCATCCTTCATACGAGACACTAATAAAAGCAAGCTAGTTCATATCTCTTGCAAGTCACGACATCAATTATTTTAAAAGATTTATTATAAATACTATTAGTGAGACATGATGATATCCATTAAAGTAATGGCATTTTACAAACAAAAAGTAGTGCAATAAGTGCAGATGATTTGAGAGCTTGGGTACTAACTATTATTCACCACCTCCTCTCCTATTACTCCATGTAACTCGAAGTGTAGGAAAGAGCAGCTTAGTGTTAGTGCTGACAAAGGAGTTGACTATGTTTTGAAAATGCCAATAACTATTCTACTGTTTAACCTCATTCTAGGGTTTTGATCCACTGGCGTTTCAATGCATATTTGGAGCATAAAAATGTGTGTGGCTTTTTATTGACATTGATGCTAAATATCCCATAAGTAGGGCTGCCTGTTTGATGTATATGGGGAATACTTGTTTTAGTTGGCTATAGATTATTGTATCTGTATGGTACTTTTCAAAACGACTACCAAAATGTTAAAATCAATAATACTTCCTAAATGTTAAAGCAAGAGAATCGCCAAAATATTATTCTAACAACCAAAATACCTTAATGTTTATGAAGTACTGCTTGTAATAACACAATGAGAGATAGAATGAAATGGACTAAACAACTGGTACCTAGTTTTATTCTTTTCACCTCTCATGGGGTTTATGATGTTTGTCACACCGGTGAGTCGAAGCCAATATGATCTCACCCTGTAGACATGAGTTTCTACTTCTTGATTTGACGAGGTATGTTTTCTGTTATGTCACCAGGCATCTAGTCCATTGCAAGTGAAGTATGCTGATGGCGAGTTGGAACGGCTAGGTATGCCATGCCATTTCATATTTAAGTTGAAGATTGCTATTTTCCTCTTTGTCTCTGTCAATCTGTTGGTTATTTGATTATCTAACATGAATTTATCTAACTAGCATTTTTAATTCCCTGTGATATTTTGCTGAAGAACACAAGATTTTTATCGGTATGCTTCCCAAGAATGTCTCCGAAGGTGAAGTTTCAGCATTATTTTCACAATATGGAACTCTAAAAGACCTACAAATTCTCAGAGGTTCTCAACAGACAAGTAAAGGTGCATATGATATTTTCTGGTCCTTGATTCAGCAAACTGCAAAATATTAGGTCTTTTATCTTCTTCTGGGGCCCGATTTCATTTATCAGAATCATTATTGTGGCAGGTTGTGCTTTTGTGAAGTATGAGACAAAAGAGCAAGCTGTTGCTGCTATAGAGGGCCTTAATGGAAAACACAAGATGGAGGTTTGTATCGTTGTATATATGCTAGTTTCACTTGATGCTAATTATTTCCATTTGTTTTCTCTTTCTATTTTTTTATATAGATAGTTTCAATGTGGTAGTAATCTTGTTGTTTTCACGTATTAGGGTTCAACTGTCCCCTTGGTTGTTAAATGGGCAGACACAGAAAAGGAAAGACAAGCTAGAAAAGCTCAGAAGGCTCAATCACTGGCTTCTACTTTGGCAAATGTTGACCCAAGTCAGCATCCGTCTTTATTTGGAGCACTTCCTATGGGATACATGTCACCATATAATGGTTATGGGTATCAGGTTTGTTTTATCATAGGCATTGCATCTCCAATACTTTTTGTGTCCTTTTTTGGTTGCTATTGTCATTTGGCATTGAAGGTACTATATGAATAAGAGTTGATTTTGTAAGTAGGCTACTGGAACTTATGGGCTCATGCAGTATCGCCTTCCCATGGTGCAGAATCAGCCCCCTCTTACCAACCTGAGTCCAACCCAAGCAAATGCGTTACGTGCAGGCTCTCCAAGAAACTATGCAGTTCCCCCAGCCGGTTATATGGGCTCTGCTTATCCAGCGGTTCCAAGGCTTCAGTACCCTCTGGCATATCATGGGGGTATCAGGCCTTTTAGTGGCCCATCTAGCCCAGTACCACCAGAAGTTGCAAATAACCATGCGGCAACATCATCAGCTATCAGTGGAAGTACCTCTGACCATGTTGAAGGTTGTAAAAGATCTTTTATTTAGATCACCTCCTCCCTAACTGTCGGTGTGTTCATGATTTTTCTTTAACGGGTTGAAGATGAAAAAAAAAGTAACAGGTTGCTTTATATCTCTAACGGGTCAAATTGGTAAAACTAAAAGAGGTTCAACTTAGTAGGGAACATGTCAAACAGGTGAAAAACTCCCAAAGTGTTTTGTTCACAGAAAAAATAAGAACTTCTTTTTATATTATTTTAGTCAAGAAAATCAGATATTACTGAAATAATGTATCTGTGATCAGGCTTGATGCATAAGTTGTTTCAAAGAATTACAAAAGTTGGGCAAAAAGTGTTCCCATTATAAAATATATCATTAGTAAATGACTGAGTACCCGACTTGTTTTGGTTAGCACTAAAAACTATTCATTTTGATATGACAACCCACAGAAATTTCTTAACCGTACCAAAAATTTGGACAAAAGTGTTTTGGGTCAACCTAACCCGACTCATTTTGACATCTACCCAAATTACATAAATCCATTTTAACACTTAAACCCCTTACCAACTCACCGCATTTTCCACCTTTAATTATTTTTGTATGTTTAAGTAGTCTCTTTCAATGCAGGTCCACCTGGTGCTAATCTTTTTATTTATCACATCCCTCAAGATTTTGGGGATGAAGATCTTGCAAATGCCTTTCAAGGGTTTGGAAGAGTTTTAAGTTCCAAAGTTTTTGTTGATAAAGCAACTGGTGTTAGCAAATGCTTTGGTATGAACTTCAGTATATTCCGTTTCATTTTCCAACAACTGTGACAATTTTGCCTCTAATTAGTCAGATGTTAGCAGGTTTTGTTAGTTACGACTCCCCAACCGCTGCACAATCTGCAATAAATTCAATGAATGGTTACCAGTTAGGTGGTAAGAAGTTGAAGGTTCAACTTAAAAGAGACAACAAACAAAATAAAGCTTACTGATTTGATGATGGTAAGCTAGCTATGGAAGGCTGCAGAACTCTATATGTAATTTGCATATATGAGTTTCTGTGGTTAAACTGAACTGCTACAGAGTGGATCTGGGACCCACTTGTAGCCAAAGCCCTGACACTTGTAATACTTTGTTTATTGTGTGCCTTTGTAATCTGTAATTGTGTAACATATTAATTCATTTAGTCATTGACTTTCAATATATTCATTCTTTTCTCTACACCATTGTGTAGTTTAGCATTTCAAATGCTTATTTGAAAATTAAATTCAGATTCCTCTGCATGCTGATCACCTTTCTATATCTTGTTTTCTTGTTCTTAAAAGTTATGTGATTTGTCCTTCATTTCTATCAGCATCAGAGATATGTTTCCACGTGTGGTTCATCTCATCTTCAGGTATTGACGTAAATTATTTTAAGTTCACTACTTTCAGTTTCATGTGTGTGTATTCTTATGTTTCTCAAGTGTTGTTTGATTTGTTCTCCGTGCTGAGTGTATCCACTCATCATTCAAGCATATCTTGGAGAAAAGGCTGTCATCGTTTTGGCTTCTGAGAAAATTTGGCTGTGCATGTGTGGGTTTGCATTATAAAGTTAATATAGACATATATCATCTAACATCAGTGTGTCATGTAATATGATGAACAGTTTCTTTACATTTTTTTTGGGCATTTGCTGACAATTGGAAATGCCAAAATAGGTGTGCAATTGTTGCATGCAATGTACCTGACGGCTGGCACCTTCAACTGAGATCCAATGCCTTCTATATTTAGCAAAATGTGAGCACCTGTGGCGTTATTATTATCGTATATGATTTTAGCCTTACTAAATTATGTTGAGTTATCTGATCAACTTTTAACAAGAAAGTGATTTTGGAGTTAGAATGATTCTTCATCTTGATGGTCTTCTGGAAATTTTCATGCGTAATATTATGGAGGCGTGATTTTTGCTCAAGTTACTGCATGTTTTTATAGACCTCTTATAGGTAGGGGGGGTGGGTGGGGTGTCTGTATGTCGAACAATTTTTCTTGTATATCTGTTTAGAATGCTAATTAATTTTAATCTTAATTGTTAGCGATTAGTTACCAACATTTAGTGCAGTAGGCAGGTATTATGAACAAGAGTAATAGTAAGTTTTAAGGTCAGAGTTTCTTTCATACTGTTCCTCTTTTGTACACAGGTCAAAAACATTGGATGCATTCTTCCCCACATGTACATTCTGTCATTTTCCTGAAACTTGTTATGTTCTTGGAAATTGATCTTTGTCTAGCTGGCAAATAGAGATAACATAACCACATTCTTTCCATTTTTATTGGGTTCCAGGGAGCCATGTCACCACATCAATGAGTAGGCTGGTTACACCTGTATTGGAATGAGATTGTTTCTTTGCTTAAGCAGGCGGACCGGCACATAGTGATATCAGGTAATTGTGCTAAAAGTTGCTTTAGTAATGTGTACTTGACGTGTGATCTTTGTTTCTGTTCCTGGTAAATTATACGTTTCTGAGAGAAATTTTATGATAACAAATGGTGTAGCATTAAGATATCTTTACTCTTTATGTTTTAAGTTTTCTGTTTGGTACATAGTTTAGCTGGCTAGCTGTTTAGATTATTATTTTTACGAACTAGCTTGTATTATATTTAGTGAATTAGTTATTTATAAAAGCTATCAATATACTGGCAAAGAAGTGGTTGCAGCATTGCAGGACAACTGGAACCTGTTTTTGCCACTGTTCTTTGAACCGGACCTGCCGGAACTGGAACTCCCTACAAAACCAGTCTGGTTGAGTCCATTTGAACCAGTTGAACCAGCAAACAGGACTGGGTGGTTGGACTGGATTTCAATTGTAACTTGGATGTTGCCGACTACTGATGAAGCAGTTAAGCTCTTTTGCAAATAAAGAGCAAAAATGTTTAGTTTCAGATCTGCATCTGGTTCAAAGTTAGCTTTAAAGTACTATTCATCAGTTTTGCAGGATACTAGGGGTATACTCAATGATTTCAGTTGCGCTCGATCTTGTTTTGCTATTCCAAGAACCCTTAAAGCAATAATGTTGGTTTGATGTATGCCCAAGCATGGCAAATTCGTCTGATTGGGTAATAAGTGAAACGGGGTCTGTGCAAAATGAGTTTGAGTCAGAACAGGTTGTTTTAAAGAAACATCAATTTGGTTTAGGCAAAACATGTTTTGACCAAAATGGGAGCGATTGAAAAAAGTGGTGGCGGAGGCAGCTATTGTTGTGGCTGTGAGGTGGTGGTGTCGGCGAAGACCAGCTGGTGGCAACAAACAATCGTCATGTATAGAGTGACCATTTGTGCGTACCACCTCTTAAGTGCATTAAGGCTGTTAATTTAGAGTTGCTTATTAATTTCACTGGTTAGTGAAACAAATATATTAGTACAAATGTTTTCTCGATACCAAAGAAAACTAACTAAAGATACCACATGAAGCGTTGGCACAAGCTCTTTTATATATAAACGGACAATTTAATATCCTCTTTTAAACTTACAAACAAATAATTAATTAGGGGCTTCTAAAGTAAAAAGTAAGACTAGATGTGATATTTGTAGTCCTAGACTCCTAGTGCTAATTTTGCAATTAATTCTAATTCTAATAGCTATTATAACGGTAATGAGCTAGTAGACTTCATATTCTCATTTTGTATATGTCGTGTTATACTGTCTACTTTCATACATCTGTTTGTAAAATATCACCCATATCATATGTTTTTGTTTTTATTCATAAAGAAAAAAATTATAATTCGATCCATGTACGTGTGCAATGACAATTTGTAATAAAATTTACTATCATGTGTATCATTAGCAAGTGTGATTTATAAATAAAAGATGCATTTATATTAGTTAGTAATCTATTTAAATCAAAACCAAGCTAAATAAATGGATGCATACCCCGACCCAAACTTTCAAAAAACCATTATTAAGTTCCATAAAATTTGACTAAATGAGATTACGTATTATATTAGCTTGGTTTTGATTTAAATACATTATATCTCGAGAAAGTGAGTACACCAAAAGTAGTCAGAAAACTTTTAATCTCTTTAACTAGTAAAAGTATGACTAAAGTATTCTATATAGAACAACTTATATTTGTTCAAATAGAATGTGACACGTAACTCGATCGTTAGTTTCGTAGTCACAGAGTTGAGTTGATATTGATCGAACTCGTTGTATCATATAAATTAGTTCATTACAAATCAAGTTGTTTATGCTTGAGCGCAGTCGCTTGTACAAATATAATAGCGGGTTCGATTTGACAGTAACTAGCCCTTATAAACACTTGAGTTGATTTTGCTCGACTAACTCGCTTGTTGTTGTGTATATATTAGCTTATTTCCTTGTATCATGGTGATACAATATTGTATTATTTAAGACTTGTATAATTCAAAATTACTATTAAGTTATAATTTGGAAATTTTTATAAAAAAGACATTTATTTTTTCAAACTTTTAGATATCATATTATGGTGATTTCAAACCTAAGCATTCAAAGCTTTCCTATCTTAACACTATCTCTAAGTTATAAAGGAAACATAAAAAGACATGTAATTTTACAACTACATCTGGTGTTACGTCTCCATCTCGATTCCTTATAATTTTTGGGGAAACCATGATGATTTCTCATATTTGAGGGTCACTATTCATTCCTCATATATATTATTTTATAATTTTTATTAATGGTTGTGAATAGAATAAATGTAAAATAAAAATAAAAAAATAATTAAGTATTATTTAGTTTTAATAAGGGTAGATATATAAAAGCCGCTAATGTGTGAAACTTTTCAAAACAAATAAAATTTGTGATTTTTTTTTTATTATAATGATAAAAATGAAGAAGCTGTTGTGAATGCTCTAACTTGTTTACACACATATTTGAACATCATACGTGTTTTTAACATCAAAATCATCACTAAACTCATAATACATTAAATAATATTTGTTTCTGATGGTAAGTTTAACGTTAAAAAAGCGAATTCCTTTACACGCTTAGGAAAAAGAACTAATTTCTTTATACACGTAGCTTCAAGTCCAAAATTAATCTCTACTAATCTAACACGTATGTTTGTTTTATGATAAAGTTTTATGTAAACAACGATTTAAAATATTAATCACTTGTGATTAATATTAGTGTAATGATTATATCTTATTTTACGAACAAGAATATATTATCAACTCGAGCCATTGCTATTAATCATGCTTACCAGAAATATAGAAATCAGATAATCGGTTTCAAAAAGATCATAAAAGAACATGTTAACTAAAATACTTAATATTAAGGATTTGAAGACTGTTGGTATATGACGTTATAAAATGCGTACCGAGTAGTTTCTTTATCTGTCGTGTTGCGGGAGCATCGTACGTGGTGTTTAGTATAGATTAAAATTGATCCGATTTGTTTCCGAACTAAATTTATATCAAAACATAGAGTAACTTGGTTTTGTTATATTTGACTCGCACGTTTACAAACAAAATTAACATCGAAACGTTGATCAACTCAAAACATACATAAAAATAAACATGGAAACATTTTATATACATAAAAAATACGAATATAAGAAATTAGTTTTTTAATAAAAATTGTATACCGATAAAACTCAAACTTTAGAAACTTGATAAGGTTAAGGTGATGTACAAAATTTTTAAAAAATTGTTAAAGGAAAAAAAAATTAAATGTTAAAAGTTGATGGAGGGATAAAGAACTAATGACAAATGCCAAGAACTTTTCTTTCTAAGATATAGTAATATTAGTTTAAAAAACACGTATACTACACGAGTTGAAAATTAAATAATATAACAACATTTTTTTACAACTTTCATATTTAAAAAAACTTGTGTTTAAAAAAAGTGTTTTAAAACATTTTATTTTTAAAAAAAATATTTTTAAACAATGACATCTAAAAAAGTATGTTGTAATAAAAAAACTTAATATTTTATAAAATTTTGTTTTTTAAATTTTTTAATAAGAAACATGTTTTTTATTTATTAAAAAGTTGTTCTATAATTTGAAAATGATATATTATACCATTAGCATTTAATACTATCATTAAATGATTAATTTTTTGTGGTAATAACATGTCAAAATAGTTTTGAAAATATGACACGTGACAAAAGACAGAGGATATGTTGCGTTAAATACTATATATAATAAAAAAATATATTTCAGATTGGGTGTTTTCAATCATATGATTTCAATTTTATACTTGAGATATAGGAATACACGGATGGGTCAATAACCCGTTAAAAATAAACAGATAAATCAATAACACACCAGTGATAACAAATGATTATACTACATGATAACATATCCTATTAGGCCATGATAAACAAATTCAATTATAAACACTTTCAAACTTCACGTCTCCCATAGGTCGCACCCTATAATAACACCTCCATTTCATTTCTACGAGACGATTTTCTGCAAACAGTGCGTCAAAACTCAAGAGGCACGATGATAGCGTCTTTGTAATACACATACAAATCATCATATACAACCTAGTCCTCAAAACAAGAAGCTTTGCAAAATTCGCCTCAAATTATCATCCCCTAAGTGTAATTATCGTTGGAGCTGCACAGTTACTAGGTATTTAGTTGCTAATTGTTCATAATCCATCCATTAATCGTCACTATCATGTATTTCTTACGTCAATCTATGCAAAATTTCACAGCTATGCTTCTAATTTTCGCCCCAAACCGAAATCTAGGGTTTATTTGGCTAATTGGTGAAGCTAAGACTGAATATTATTGTTTTGTAATGTTTTGCTTCGTTTTTGTTTCAGTACTGGTTCAGGAAAGGGTAGAATGAGGCCTGGGAAGGAGGATGTATCATGCAGGAGTAAAGAAGTGAGTAAGAATTTGATTTTTGGAGCTTAATTTTGGTGTTGAGTCGGTGATTATTAGTCGTTGTTAATCATCTGGTTTTTGTTAAGAGTTTTTTTTAGGTTTGATAATATTCTGCGTGGTCTTCACTTTGTGCAGTTTGTTTAATGCTGTTATTAATAATTGGCTTACTACATTTGGTCTTGTTGGTTTAATATTGTTAATCCAAATCTTGTTAAGCTGGTAGGAACAGTGATCGATGCGTCTTTTATAGATATTGGTTGTCTGTAATAGTTGCATGTTTAGTGAATTAGTTCTGCTGTTTTAGTGCCCTGCAACTGTATGTTGGGGTTTTTCTTATTAGTTTGGAGATTTATATTGCTACTAGAAGGTTAAAACTTTATTATATGATCTTATGCTTTGGTATCCTGTCTATATCTTATTATATTAGGTTATGACATTTCTGTATATAAGTTGTATGTTAAAGATTAGTAGTTGTTGTTAGGCAGTCTTACTTGAAGATTTAACCATAATTCTAAATGTCTCTCTTTGGGAATATATTCTAATGGGAGATAGTTGCTTATGTTATCAGCACTTTAATATATCATTTGCCTTATCGCAGCCAATCGATTTGGTTTCAGCTGTTAAAGAGTTACATGTGCTAAGCTCTCAGGAGCTTGGCAAATTAATCAGGGATGCTGATAATGATATCATTCAATGGAGTACCAATAATGGATCATCAAAACAGGTTGATAAAATTTCATTAGCCATATTATCTATCATTATGCTTTTGACCCAATTAATGATGTGCAATCTTGATAATTCAGATTAATTTGGAATCTCTAGCAAGATATTTACCGTGGCACCTAATTGCAAAGCTTCTACAATCCAAACGAGATGAAGAACTTTTTAGATACTTACTTGGTGGGCTTAGACTTTTGCATGCCTTGTATGATCTTGCACCTCGTAATTCTAAACTTGAGCAGGTAAATGCCGTAAATGAATTAATTCTTTTTATTATTTTGAGTTTTCATTTATACAGCATCTCCCACAATACAGGTTTTGCTCGAGGACTTGAAAGTATCTGAACAGATGTTTGATTTGATATATTTCATGATCTTGGTTCTTAGTGGCTTTAGACAGGTTAACATATTTCTGTCATTTACATCTGTTTAGCCCTATATTTACTTTTATTGTTCTGCACTCACACATATGTTTGTTGACCCAGGAAAGTCAACTTGCTCTACTGCATTCAGCACTGTTGGCCTGCAGTCTGTATCTGTTAACAGCATTTGTTTCATCGCAATGGAATGAGCTGACACTAGTTCTCCTTGCACACCCTAAGGTTACATGTTATGCCTTATGTCTAATCTATCAATCGACAAATTTCTGGTCCGGCAATAAACTGTTTTACTATAAGTTTTTCCAAAAAGGTTGTCTAAAAAATGCGGTCAATGAATGTTTGACAGGTGGATATATTTGTATTTGGATCTTTTGCTGCTGTTCATAGGGACATTCAGTTTATTCAAGTAAGGCTGCCTGGTAAAAATTCCAATAGCATGCAGTCAAATCTTGCTGAAGTCAACCGTCTGTGTCAGCACTGTGAGGCATCTCTACAGTTTCTTCAGTCACTTTGCCAACAAAGGTTCTTTCGGGAGCGCCTCGTTAAGAATAAGGTATTCCATTAACTAAATATGTATATCTATTGAACATAAAATGCCCCAAATGTTACGTTTTAGATTCTTGTTTTGTTGGAATATCTCTATGATGCAGTTTAACTGTAATTTTTGTTTCTTTAAGGATCTATGTGAAGAAGGTGGCATTCTTCTATTGGCTCATGACATCATGAAATTGCCATTCTGTGAAGATTCGTATCTTATGGCTGTGTTTTCTAGACTGAAATCAAAAGTCTTATCTATTGTAAGATCCATTTATAAACCATGTTTTATAAATTCAACTATGATCATATATTAATCGTTTCGTCATATATACTTTTTTATTTCTGCAGGTGCTGCATCTATGTGAAGTAGAAAGTGTCTCTTTCTTGGATGTGGCTGCCAGCACTACTAGGGGTTTGAATATAGCGAAGTCTACTATATTCCAGGTTTCTTTCGATATATTTGAATATTAAAGTATATCCTATAATATTACCTACAAAACTAAGCTTCCTGCAATTGTATGTTAAAGGTTCTTGAATTGCTGAAGATCATGTTTCGTGGAGATCTCAACGCGCTTGCGTCTTTTTCAGACAAAACCTATCCAAGGGGGCTTCTACAACTGAATGCAATGCGATTGACAGATATTCTTTCTGATGATTCTAATTTTAGATCGTACATCACCCTGAATTTTGTAAGTTTTAAACAAGTACATCTATACTGATTGTTACAATCTATATGCTTGCGTTGTGACAATTTAATACGGTGACTAGAAGTGGCAATATCGATGTGCTTACTTATGATTGAGTTGATTTAGGTTACAGTTTGGGTCCAACAGGTCAAAAGGGCCACATGGGCCCAACAGTTCTAAAGGCCAAATGAATGAAAGGGTCGAAAATTGTATATTTAATAGTAAAACCGTATAGAGAGAATGATATTGTATTGATTGAAAGATTGAATAATACAATAGAAGACAATAATATTTATAGATAGCCTAAACCTAATCTATATTAAGTAATGTAATTAGGGCCGGCTACATAGTGTCTAACATTCCCCCGCAAGTTGAGGGCGGGGAAGGACCTGCAACTTGGAACGTAAAAGCAGGAACCGTTGAGACTGCAGTGGTTTGGTGAAGACATCAGCAATCTGATCCGTCGTGGAGATGAACTGAACATTCAGCTTGCCTTGAGCAACTTTTTCTCGAACAAAGTGGAAGTCAACTTCAACGTGTTTAGTTCTAGCATGGAAGACCGGATTGGCAGAAGGATATGTGGCGCCCAGATTATCGCACCAGAGTGTGGGAGAAGATTTGGGTGCCGCACCAAGTTCATTTAGAAGAGCCTCTAGCCAGGTCAGTTCAGCAACTGTGTCTGCGAGTGCTTTGTATTCTGATTCAGTGGAGGATCGAGACACGGTACGTTGCTTGCGAGCATTCCAAGATATGAGATTAGACCCGAGATAGATGGAAAATCCCCCCTTGGACCGGCGATCGTCTGGACAGCCGGCCCAGTCAGCGTCAGAGTAGGCTTTTAGACCATTGTTCCAATGAGCATCTGTAAAAGCATGCAGTGTAGAAGCTGACTTATGGCGAATGAACAAGCCAAAGTGAGATGTGCCTTTTAGATAGCGCAAGATCCTTTTGACCGCAGACCAATGATTTTCCGTTGGGGCGTGCATGTATTGGCAAACTTTGTTGACAGCGTAAGTGATATCCGGTCTAGATAACGTGACGTACTGGAGAGCCCCCACTGTTTGCCGAAATTTTGTGGGATCATTGAGAGGAGCACTGTCACCAAGAGAAAGAGGCTGGGAACTACTCATAGGAGATGGGACAGGTTTGCAATCCGAGAGGCCCGCCTTGGTGATAAGTTCAGAGATGTACTTTCGTTGGGAAAGGATGATGTTTTTGCCATGAGGAACAATCTCGATGCCCAAAAAATAATGTAAGCTCCCCAAGTCCTTCACGGCAAAAGCTTTGCTGAGTTTGGAGATGACCTCATCTATGTATTGAACATTGTTACCGGTAACGATGATATCGTCAACATACGCAAGCACATAGATAAGGGTGCCTAGGGACTTAAGAATAAATAACGACGGATCAGTTTTAGACCCCACAAATCCAATAGACTGTCATGTGGTCGAGAGACGATGAAACCAAACCCGAGGCGCCTGTTTTAGACCATATAAGGATTTCCGAAGAAGGCACACATGATCAGGGTGCATTTTGTCAACAAAACCGGGAGGTTGCCTCATATACACTGTTTCTTCAAGGTTACCATGCAGAAAGGCATTTTGAACATCTAACTGTCGCATAGGCCACTGATTTGTGACAGCCAAGGAGAGAAGAACACGTATGGTGGTGGCCTTAATTACCGGGCTGAACGTTTCCTGATAATCAACACCCTGCTGTTGACGATATCCTTTGGCAACAAGACGCGCTTTGTGGCGTTTGATATTACCGTTTTCGTCCTTCTTTAACCTGTATACCCACTTTGAATCAATAATATTAGTGTTTTTGACATAAGGGACAAGTGTCCATGTTCCATTCCTAACAAGAGCATCATACTCTTCAGTCATAGCTTGGCGCCATTCAGGTGAGCGATTGGCAACGGTAAAAGAAGCTGGTTCAGTAACAGGGGCTGAACCAATAGATGTGTGATAGGCAGAGGGGTTATAGCGGTTAGGAGCAGCAGGATTTGGTCTGAGATTGGCTGGACGGGTGCGAATTTGAGGCTGATTAGAGGGGACAGGCGGTGGGACAGGAGCAGCAGCTGATGGAGAAGAGTGCTGGACAGCCGTGGACTGCTGTTGGGCAGTGGGCTGCTGCTGTGAAGCCGCAGGCTGTTGTGGAACAGCCATGGGCTGCTGTTGGGCAGCCAGGTCAGCGGGTATTGGTGGTGGGGCAGGGTTTTCAGTTGGAAGAGGAGGGTCAGGATATGTGGAGAAGTATGGGTCAGGAGTGGGAGTGGGTTGGGATTGGAGTTTTGGTTCAAAGGGAAAGAGATCCTCATTGAATCTGACATGGCGAGCGATGTATATTCGTTCGGTGGCCAAGTCGAGGCACCGATAATCATGATGAACAAGGCTGTAGCCCAAAAAGATACACGGCGTGGATCGAAAATCCATTTTGTGACGATTATAAGATCGTAGGTATGGAAAGCATTGACAACCGAACACTCGTAAGAAAGAGTAGTCCGGAGGCCGTTTGAAGAGATGTTCGAATGGCGATTTGTTGGTGTAGGTTCGAGAAGGCATGCGGGTGATGAGATAGACGGCTGTCTCGAACGCAAAGTGCCAAAAGCGTTGAGGAGCATGAGAATGAGCTAAGAGGGCAAGCCCGGTTTCGACTACATGACGGTGACGGCGTTCGACGATGCCTTTCTGTTCGCTCGTGTGAGGACATGAGCGACGATGAATGATGCCAAGTGAGGAGAAGAAAGGGGAGAGATTACGAAATTCAAAGAAAACATCATTTTCATTGCAGAACTGTTGAACGGATAAAAGATTCTTTTTAATTTCGGGTACATGAAGAATATTGGAAAGATTTAGAGTTTTATTGGGAGAGTAAAATTTGGATGAACCGATATGAGGGTTTGAAGTTGAGAGGGCTGCATGACATTTGGTCTAATCAGCGGGTCAGCAGCAGTGGCTGTAAATGCCTGTGGAGCAGCCTTAATAGTCTTTGTGAACACAAAGTCATGGTCATTTAAAAGGCCGGGTAATTCAATGAAAGTTATAGGAGGTTCACGAGCCAGCAGAGAACCTTTTAAGCCGTTATATTCCTCCCGGAGACCTGAGATAGCATGCAAAACCAAGTCTTTGTCCTTGACCGGTTCACCGATATTTGCAAGTGCCGTTGCGTATTCTTGAATCCGTGCAAGATAT
Organism: Flaveria sonorensis; assembly: GCA_025506505.1. Lineage (NCBI taxonomy): Eukaryota > Viridiplantae > Streptophyta > Magnoliopsida > Asterales > Asteraceae > Flaveria > Flaveria sonorensis. Next base: position 63,722,775 of record CM046424.1, on the reverse strand, counting down.
GTGATTGGTGTTTCATCGCCTTTCATTTCCACATGTAATAGTTGGGCTTTTTACGTGAATTCCCGAGATGAGTTGCTTGGGGCATACACACGTGCAAGAGCAAGCCAAAGTTCCCTAGAAGTCGTACCTTGAACATGTTGAAAGGATGCTTCGGAGATCGTGGAAACGAGAATCATCCGGACATGAGCATCATTAGAAATCCAATGCCGATGGCTAGGGTTGTCCATGGATGGTGTATCGGTAGTGGCTGGTGTTTTGGATGGGGGGCATTTTATTGTGCCGTCGACGTAACCAAACAAGTTGTTGGTGATTAAAAATGGTTGAATCATCTCTTTCCAATAGCCATAGTTAGTTGGCGAAAGGGTGAAAGCAAATTTATGTGAATTGTGGGCTGTTTTCTCCACCGTTGAGAAGGGAGATATCATGGCCATCGATGGTTTTTGGATAGAAGGGAGCTCGAACAGAAGATTGTTGCTGCTGAGAATGATTCTGCAACTTTGCAGGTTTGATGATGGCGGTTGTTTTGATATTTAGGGTTTTGGTTTTACTTAGCTCTGATACCAAGTAAAACCGTATAGAGAGAATGATATTGTATTGGTTGAAAGATTGAATAATACAATAGAAGACAATAATATTTATAGATAGCCTAAACCTAATCTATATTAAGTAATGTAATTAGGGCCGGCTACTTAGTGTCTAACATTAATGCACAAAACCTCCTAAATTATTTTATTTAAATTACTATTTCTATTGAAATAATAAGTTTTTTTTTCTTCATATCCAACGCTCTAATTATGCTTAAAAGTAACTTATTTGGGTAAAGTGTTCTTGGGCCAACCCGGGCCAAACTGAATGAAATTACCTGTTTTTGACATGTTACGCAACCTAATGGAGTAATGGTAACACTCACTTTTAAAGATTGTTTTAAGTGTGCGTGATACGCGTATGCATTTGATTGCAAGTGTGTCTAATACTAATACATGCCATTTATTGAAATTGTTACCTTTTCCCATGCAGACTGAAGTTTTAACCACAATATTTATGCAACCACATGCCGATTTCTTGTCTAGCTGGTGTTCTTCTGAATCTAGGCCTTCTGAAGAAGATGCTACTCTGGATTATGATTCTTTAGCAGCATCTGGATGGGTTTTGGGTGTGCTTGCATCATCAGATGTTCCAGAATCCACTTTCAATGCATGTCGTGTTCCTCGGACGTCCTATGCGTTTCAAAGGACATCTTTGCTGGTTAAAGTAGTGGCAAATCTAACTTGTTTTATTCCTGATATATGTAAAGGTGAATACGATGACCATATTTTCTGAAACACATATAAGTTGAGGTCCCAATTTCGACCCATATATGAAACATCTTTAACGCTTCAAGCTAAAATACTTAAGCTGAAAGAAACAGGTCAAATAGTAAACAGGGTGAAAAGTCGCCCTAAGTGTACTATCTTACAGCCTCCTAAATTGTTTTTATTTTAAAAAGTTAGATTGTTGTTGTAATTATATGGCTTTTGTAATCATGTTTAACACATTAACTATTTATATAAATCGGATAAAATAGACATAAAATGTTTGCAGTCAACTCAACCTGGCCTGGTCCGGCCAAGCTCCTTTTAAGTCATGCTAAAGCAACCTATTTCAACCGGAACCCATAGTTATCCAACCCATCCGCCCCTCCCATTATGCAAACTCTAGATATATTGTTCAGGCAGCAATAAATTTCCTTACTCCAATGTGTATGTGCTCTTAACCAGCTACTTTTTTTTTATTTACAGAGGAAAAGGATCTTTTCCTCAACACATTCATGCAGTGCTTGCAGCAGGAACTTCCTAATCTACCATATGGCGTTTCAAGTGTTTCTAGAACTGAAAGAGCTGCTATTGTTAACCAAAACCTGCGTATTGATCATTTCAACAACTCCTTTAGTTGATCATATTAAAAAGTGATTTTTTTAACATAAAACATTGCTTTGGGTGTGCAGGTTCCCTGTTCATTCATGCAGAATCTTTAATTCCTGGATTTCTTAATCAGGATGACGTGCAGCTGTTTAGGTAAATCACAATTGTCTTCCTCAGCTTGTAGCTTTCGTAAGCTGTGAAGAGTTATTTGGTATTACATCCCAGGCAATAACTGCATGGGCTAACCTGCAGAAAATTGTATAAACTTTTTAATAGGGATAATTTATCTCGAACATTCCTCTGTATAAGTATTGGTATTAGGAACAGCATATATCCAGATCTTCAATAACTAAGTTACTGTAACTTATTCTGCTGTATGAAGTGGTTGCTTGAACTTTAATCTGAAACCTGCATGTTGTAGGTCATAGCCAGAGTTGCCAGTTTTGATTCATTTACTTATGAATGGTTCAGTTTGGGTTGTATTTTATCTCAATCGGGCCAAAAGCAAAGATTTAGTTCAAAAAGGGAAGGGTCAAGTGGGTGAAGGGTTTGCAATCATAGTTGATACACTAATTATTTTGAAGAACTCAAAAAAACAGGCTGCGGGCCAGTGTGTGGCCCTGCCCTTCTACACACGTACTAAAAATGGCCCATTTCAACTTCAATCTAGTTTGATAAGTTAACCAACACACCCATCTTGCCACTTCTATGTATGGTCCGTATGGACATATTTTGACATGTGGGAAATTATTTTCATTTTCAGTTGCTTTTGTATCTTTTATAGGTTGTTTATTGCACAGTTGGAGCCTCTAATTAAACAGGAATCTGATATCAACCAAGTTACAGTAAAACTTCATCTCTTGTCTTTGTTTATTGTCTTGTATATATGATTGTAATAATTGTCCACATAATACAAATCATGAATGTAAAACTAACTTGGACTTCATTTTGTAGGAGGTCAATGGTAAAGGTCAAGGATCGCCAGATGCATGTGGGAACAAGGGCATATCTGACAATACACCTTTGGAAGAAGCAAACCAGTTAAATCTCAATGGAAATGAAGACCAGAAGACGGATGTAGTTCAAACTTTTACTCCTAGGGGTGGTCATGAAACTGAGGGAGATGCTCTTAACGTTGAAACAAATGGAACGGATTCAAACACCATTCAGGTAAAGAATTCCTCTGAAAAAAATGAAGATATCTAGATTTTTCTAATAACTGATGATGACATTAGAATTCTGAAAAGGTGCAGAGTGAGGAAAAACACTTAAGAAAAAGGAAGCGCAATATAATGAATCACATGCAAATAACCATAATCGAACAGGCTTTACAGAATGAGCCCGACATGCAGAGGAAAGCTGCCTCGATACAATTATGGGCTGAAAAGCTTAGTCTTCATGTATGTAAGATTTCCCCTTTTTAAGTTAGGAAAACATCTTTCATACTCTTTGGAAGTAATAGTTTAAGTTTACTGATATGATCTTGCAGGGTTCAGAAATTTCTTCCTCACAGCTAAAGAATTGGTAAGCAAGCCTGCCCTTGTTTTCATACAAGCACTAGACTAGAATTTATATTATGAAAGGCTGATCATGGAATCATATAGTTTAAGATCGGGTGATCGGCAATTCTTGCCTGAAGTCTGTTGTGTCTGTGTTTGGGCCATTGTGGGCCATGCAATTACCCACAGGCAGAAACTTAACACAAATAAAAAACCCAAGTAGATTGGTTTTGGGTATAAAGGCGGGTAACACGGGCCATGCTTTGGAATGAGCAGTGGTGTGCAAGTCATTCAAGATAGCCAGTCACTGGTTCTGTATAATTAATGAATTTTTATATAATTATTTTATTAGTTCTAATAACTAGTAATTAATAATTTTTATACAGAAAGTTGTTCATAAAATCATATTATAGTTGTATTTAACGATAAAATACAATTTTCATGCATTAATTCTTCATAAAAAATCATATTCCAAACTTTTAATTTTTATCAATAGATAATAATTTCTATAACTACGTTTAATATATTGGTTGTTTATGAAATTTAAAAAAATTAAAAAAAAAAAAGACTTGCAGGCAACCAATCGAACTCATTTGACCTACGACCCGTGCTCAAAATTGCCTGTTCTGTCCTGTTAACTAAATTTTCGATTTGCCACATTTTCAATTCCAAAGACGATTAAAATTGGACCACTTTTGAGAATTTATGGATGTTGAAGTTGCTGAGAGAGAGCATTCATTTTTGCAATGTATATTTGCACCACAAAAACTTATCAGGCTGTATATGTCATAAGTAATAATCTTCTAGCCATTTCTGTTATATTCTACCTTCACTTCTGCATAAAGCTCCATTATATTATTATCATAACATGGTTTCTTTTATGATCCTGGTCAACACACAACAGGTTGAATAACCGTAAAGCCAAACTAGCCCGTGCAGCTGCTAAGGATAATCGTGGACAATCTGGGGGTGACAATATTACTTTCACCGACAAACAAGGTGGCTCAGGAACCGACCCTGACCCTGAGAGTCCTGACGAGTTCTTTGACCCAACCCCATCTACTGGTCAACAGACTCATCCAGTTAGGCATGAGCCAGGGCAATTTGTGGTGCTTATAGACACACAAGGAGACGAGATCGGAAAGGGTTGTGTGCACCAAGCAAGCGGTTCATGGTCTGGAACCAACCTTGATGAATCAGGGTTGTGCGTTGTTGATGTTACTTATCTTAAGGTGGATAAATGGTCAAGTCTTCCACACCCATGTGATGCAACCGGCACATCATTTGGTCATTCTGAACAAATCATTGGTGTAAAGAGAGTGTTGTGGGATTCCAGTAAACTTGTGCTACAGCAGAAGCCTAGATGATAACTGAAGCATCTTTGTGATGTTTTCCTTGGTGGTCACACTCAACACCTGACTTTCTTTTTCTGGCTGCACTTATGCTACAAGGTTGCATATATAGACAGACTTTTGTTGTTGAAAGCTCGTGTATAGGTTGACCGTTAACAAGGCCTTTAAAGGTGTGGTTACAACTTCTGTCAAACCTTGTGCTCTCCCTTAATTATATATATATTCTAATGTGTAGGAGAAGTTGTTTAAGTGCTACTAGCCTCATTTTGTCCAGTATCTGTCTTATATGATATCAGGTCAGTTGGTTAACGGGTTAAAACGAGTCATGGTTAGTTAAAATGAAAACAATTTTTGGTTAGTTTAGTTCTTATGGTTTAATCCGATTCTAGCTTGAGACTGAAGCTGAAACTGCAAAAAAAAAAAGAAAAATACTAAAATGGTGAACTGATGACCGGCTGGTAGACAGTAGTCCTATTTTTGGTTTGGTAACAGTCCACTCACGGTTCAGGGGTCCAGAACAAAAAAACGCATCCCCTAAATTCTTCGTTGATCATTAACTGTCACGTATAAGTACCTACAAATAACGAGAAGTTCAAAATTACAAACAGTATGTAACTACGAATTTATCATGTGTTATTATCTTATTATCACATAAATCATTATCAATCCTTCACACAAAATAAGTGGACGAAAAAAAAACCATTTTCTTGATAAGTATGAGATGATACGTTCTGCAGTCATACATTTTTATAAGATCAATAGAAGGTACAAATAACTTCATAATTTTTTCTTACAATGAATTCACAAAACTGCTATATCATTTTGGCATCATTATGAACAACTTGTCAGAAATGTACAGTGACACCTGGCATATGATTGAAACCCTTCTATCAACAAGAAGATTTGTACAGCTTCTCTTGTAATCTTATCTGCAAATTACATTTATAATCTGTTGTTTTGGTAAGAAGCCTGCAAGATGTTGAAATAAAAGCAGAAGTATGAACTTGTGCTGTCAGATATATGCAAGCGAGCTCCTATCCTGATCAGGCTGAGGCCGCCCCCTAGTTGGAGTTGGTGGTCTTTGATTATTAAGTTCCTACAATGACCAACAAAGATCATATGAATCACAAAGACTATAAATAAATGGGTCTAGACATGGGCAGGTTGGTTGGTTTGATGTTGAACCATAACGGGTTTAGACTGGAAAAAGTCATGTAAAACATGATAATTCGGGTTCCGTTGACCCACAAATGCTTTTTTTAGCCATTTCTTAATTTTTATTATAAACAATATACTACATTTATTATTGTAACAATAATCATGGGACAAATCATTACCTGCATCCAGTGGCGCTCTTCGACATGTTGTGGAAATGTTTCTGGTTCAAGTGTTGGCGGCAACGGGTGAATCAGTTTTGGAACAACCACCAATCCTCTCCCAATCACTAGTAAAGCTCCAGCATTATTGGCAGTCCCTAAATCCAATTAGCATAATCAAACTGGTCATCAAGCCACAATCAGCCAATACACCAAACCAGAATAACCCAAAGCTTACCACAATAGTTTGTTGCAGAGAAAAGCGTAATTAATTGTCCATGAGCAAATCTCTCGAACCCATCCATTACACATTCGTGTGCTCTTATAATCATCTGAAGGTTGTTTTTTCTACAGAAGTCTGTAACTCTGTCAGGCTGCAAGTAGTTACAACTCATTATGGTTTATCAAAGATGGCAGAATGGAACACCAGTGAGTCAGATAGGTTAGATTGACTTGTTAACACTTTTTGGTTATACTTGAATTTTAATGATAACTATATTATACATAATATGTTCGCATGATCTTTTTTCTTTTGAAGGGGAATATTATTTAAGCTACTACAAGAGACTAGAGCAAAGAAATATAATGACATTAGCCTTACTGCATTGGTTGTCAATCCAGAGAAAAGAAAAAAAATGTCATCATCCTCAATAATTTTGTTTATTTTTATAACATAAATCTAAATTTGGCAAACCTTGAAAATTAAAACTTGCAGAATAAAAGTCAAATTAGAAAACTAAATAGACATCTTATGAAATCCACCATTCACACCTATTACATTTAAAAACAAAAAAAAAATACAAACCGGAAAATTAGTGAAAAATCTACAAAGTCAAAATCGATGCTCCAAATGGAGGATATGAGTTGGAGAGTCTAGAAAACAGCCTATTGTGTTTGTCTAGGCGTAAAGCCTATTATGATGTTTTCATTCATATCTAATTGGCTCATAAATTCAAACGAATCAAAAGTTACGTCTGTTTTAAGTGGGACATTTTTTATAACATTTTTGGTTTTATTTGGTCCAGTATCCCATTGGGGTAAATTTTAACACTTTCATCAAGGTGCTAGAGGAATATGTTAACTTTGAATGGAAGAAATTTACTCCATCTTTGATCGCTAACATTTCTTGAGGAGTTGAGGGAAGAGTAGGATCATAACTCATATGCATGCACATGCATCATCTAATCATAAAGCCCACTGAGCTAACCAATTTAAAAGGCTCATTTATCAGGCCCATTAAGAAGGCCCAGATTCATAGTCTTAAGTCTTGACACCACAACATTTCTAATTCTTTAGAGTTCTTTGACCAGAAGGCTGGCACATTGACATTCTGAGCGATCACAATGGACAATTCGATCCAATGATGGTGGTCTTGCATTAAACATAAAAATGTAGTGGCCACATCTTTAGTATGTGACTTGGTGGTGGAAACTTTTGGGTCACATATTTTTAGTCTTTAGGCATACGCATTTGGTGTAGCCCATAATGTGCAAAGTAAAGGGTAGTGTTTTTGGAGGAGGGTAAATAGAGACCCCGAAAACCCCCTCACCCACCTCTAGTTACCCAGGCCCTAGTTACGTGTGACCCACCTCTAGTTATGCCAATGATAAATGTTAGACAAAATATTAGAACCTGTTTTTAATTATTACATTCTAGAGGGATCACTTATGTAACTTTGACTCTATTTATACATTTGCTGTAATCTTTATCAATTCAATCAAAATCAATTACAACTTTGGTTTTTACTTGGTATCAGAGCCAAGTTAAACCCTAACCCTAAAACACCTTGCTGCCGCCACAATTCTACAACTACCGACCACTGCCACCACAACCTTAACCCTACTGCCGTCACCTTAATCATCTTCTCATCTCTTCAACCCTACTGCTGTCACCAACAGCAGCAACAGCAGCCCTACTGCCGTCACCTTAATCATCTTTTCATCTCTTCGATCGATAGCCCATTACTAGTCTATCTTTTAACCATGGCAGCCATTGCAGCACTAACTACTGCTAAGAAAACAGCCCTAAACTCCCATAAATTTGCCTTCTCACTTACTCCTACAAACTATGGATACTGGAAACAAATGATTGAACCATTCCTTATTTCCAACAATCTATTCGGTTACATAGATGGCACCATACCATGCCCACCAAAAACTGTCACATCAGGAACCACAACCAGTGACAACCCCAGCTATCCTCACTGGATATCAAATGATGCTCACGTTCGTATGCTGATTACCTCAACCATCTCTGAAGCTGCCTTCCAACATGTACATGGCCAAACATCCAGAGAAGTCTGGTTATCTCTGGAGCATGCATATGCACCCAACACTTCTTCATGTGAGTATACTCTAAAAACACAGCTTCTTAGAATTATGATGAAAGGAGACGAAAAACCGTCTGATTATCTTACCAGGGCACAAGAATATGTCACTGCTTTTGCTAACATTGGTGAACCCATGAAAGACAAAGACCTTGTCATGCTAGTTATCTCGGGTTTAAAGGAAGAATATCATGGTCTTAAATCCAACCTTCTAACCCGACAACCACCCGTGACATTCAATGAACTCCATGGCCTCCTTCATGACCATGATTATATGACAAGTGTTCATCGTAGCCCCTCTATTACTCCTGCTGCTGTTCCACAGGCCTTTGCAGCCTCAACCGAACCCTCTTCACCCAACTTAAATGCCATTCAAACCCAACTTTCAAACCTCCAACTTTTAGCCGGCCAACTCGGATACCAACTTAACCCCATTTCACCCTTAATTCAGCAATCACAGGCCAATTATACAACTCGCTCCTTTAACGGCAATCGGGGTAATCGACGTGGCACTTTTCGGGGCAACTCATGTGGTGCTTTCAACAACAGAAACCGGGACAGCCATGATACCAGCTCCTCTAAACAGTTTTCATGGGCATCCACTCAGAACATGGTCTATGGTCATTGTAACAGATGTGGAATAGGCCATCTTCCTTCCCAATGCCCAAATCAGTCTGGTTCTTTCACTTCTCGGCAGTCTCCTCAGGCAAACTATGCCAATTTTTCAGATGCTGGATCGCAATATGAGACTATGTGGAAGCCTGACACCGGTGCTAATGGTCATGCCTCTCCAGACTTATCAAGCCTTGACCACTATGAGGTATATCAAGGTAATGACTCGCTCCATGTTGGTGACGGTAATCCTCTTCCTATATTCCATATTGGCTCTTCAAAATTCTATTCCCCAAATAAAACCTTTACTCTATCCAGCATTCTTCATGTACCAAACCTTAAACAAAATCTTTTGTCCGTTCAACAATTTAGCCATGAAAATAATGTCTTCTTTGAATTTCACTCTTCTTTTTTTATTGTGAAGGACGAGTTTACCCACACTACCCTCCTCATGGGCCCAAGTGAGAATGGTCTCTACACTCTACGGCTCCCTCGGCTCAAGTCCATTCCAAAGCTTGCCTTCACAGCCATCAAAGCACCCTCTACAGTTTGGCATCAACGTCTTGGTCACCCGCATCAACGCGTTTTTGATTCTGTTATTTCCAGTTTTTCATTACCTGTTTCCACCAAACATTGTTCTTCTTTATGTACTGCATGCCAATTAGGCAAATCATCAAAACTTCCTTTGCAACTTTCTAATTTTCGTAGTCATAATGTTCTAGATTTGGTTTATTGTGATGTTTGGGGGCATTCGCCTACTTTATCTACTGATGGTTATCGATATTTCCTATTATGTGTTGATCATCACTCTTGCTTTGTGGTTTTTCCCTTTAATATACAAATCTGATGTTTATGCCACTTTTAAAACTTTCTTAACAATGGTTGAAAGACAATTCCATACAAAATTAAAAAGTGTCCAAACTGATTGGGGAGGGGAATTCAGAAACTTATCATCATTTTTTACCTCTCTTGGAATCATCCATCGACGCTCTTGTCCATATACTAGTGCTCAAAACGGCATTGTAGAGCGTCGTAACCGTCATGTTGTTGAAACAGGCCTCACCCTTCTAGCCCAAGCCAATCTTCCACAAAAATTCTGGCACTTTGCCTTCGAAACTGCCGTCTACTTAATTAATCGTCTTCCTTCACGCATTTCTTCCAACAAATCTCCTTACCAACACATCTACAATCGAAAACCAGATTACACCTTTCTTCGAGTTTACGGTTGTCAATGCTTTCCTTACTTGCACCCCTATAATCATCACAAAATGGACTTTCGATCCACACCATGTGTTTTCCTTGGTTATAGTCCATCTCATCATGGTTACCGGTGCCTGGACATCGCCACTGAACGCATCTACATTGCCCGATACGTTCGTTTTAATGAACACATCTTCCCTTTTAACCCACCTACTCCATCTCCTATTCCAAACTCTCCACCATTCGTCTCCATTTTTCCAGAACCACCTCCTATATTTCCTACAGAACACGCCTCTCATGACCCGTCTTCCTCTACACCAGCCCCATCAACCTCAGCTCAACCTGCTAAAATTCCAACAACAACATTTCACCTAGAACAACCTCAAACCAGCCCTTCCTTCTCAACCGAAAACCCCCACACCGAAACCCCCTACACAATACCAACCCCTCCACCACCACCGCCTCGCCCACGACCATCACATCTCCAACAAAACCCAAGAAAAACACAATTTTACAACCCATCAGCTTACTTCTCCACAACTTCTTCCACCCCACTCGTTCCCACTACCTTACCGTTGCCAACAAATCTCCAGAGTGGCGTCACGCCATGAACCAGGAGTTTCAAGCGCTTATTAAGAACGGAACATGGTCCTTAGTCCCTTATGATAATCGTTCTAACTTAATTGATTGTAAGTGGGTTTACAGGTTAAAGTCTGACGCACAGGGCAAAGTTACTCGTTACAAAGCCAGACTTGTGGCGAAAGGTTTTCATCAGAAACCAGGCATTGATTATAATGAAACTTTCAGTCCTGTTATCAAACCCACTACTATCAGAGTGATTTTATCTCTCGCTGTGACTCAGCAATGGCCCCTACGTCAATTAGATGTGGAAAATGCTTTCTTACACGGTGACGTCTCAGAAACCATATTTATGAAACAGCCCCCAGGTTTTGAAGATCCCAATAAACCTAATCATGCGTGTCTTCTTCATCGGTCACTATATGGGCTCAAACAAGCTCCTCGGGCCTGGTTTCATCGTCTCTCAACTGCCCTTCAACACCTGGGTTTTCACTGGTCTAAAACTGATCCATCCTTGTTTATCCTTAAAGCAGGTGCAACTTTGGTTTACATCCTCGTCTACGTGGATGACATCATCATCACTGGTAACAACAATTCTGCCATTGATAGCATCATTAAACAGTTGAACTCTTCGCTTTCAATTAAAGACCTTGGCCCGCTTCACTATTTTCTGGGAATTGAAGTTATACATCACCAAAAGAATGTTTTCCTATCTCAAAGAAAATACATCCTAGACATTCTACAGCGTTTGGGTCTCTCGGATTGCAAGCCCGTTAACTCTCCCATGAATATCTCTCAAGTTTTGTCTCTGGATGACAGCCCTCTGTTACCTGATCCGAAAAAGTACCGCCAAGTTGTGGGAGCTTTACAATATTCAACTCTTTCCCGACCAGACATTGCCTTCGCTATCAACAAAGTGTGTCAATTTATGCATGCCCCCACAGAGAACCATTGGTCTGCTATCAAGCACATCCTACGTTATCTAAAGGGTACATTTGACCTTGGTCTTCTCATCCGCCATGATTCAGGCTCCTTTTTACATGCCTTCAGCGATGCTCATTGGCAAGACACCGCTATTCAGGCCTTCTCTGATTCTGATTGGGCAGGCTGCCCTGTCGATCGCCGGTCCACGGGGGGATTTGCAGTCTACTTAGGTTCTAATCTTATTTCTTGGACTTCCCGCAAACAACGAACTGTCTCCAGGTCATCAACCGAATCAGAATACAAAGCTATTGCGGACACTGTTGCAGAACTAATTTGGCTAAAGGCGTTTCTACGTGAACTTGGTGTTACTATCAAATCTTCACCCACACTTTGGTGTGACAACCTTGGAGCTACTTATCTTTCAGCTAACCCAGTTTTTCAGGCTCGTACAAAGCACGTTGAAGTAGACTATCACTTTGTTAGAGAACAGGTATCTCAAGGTCAACTAAATGTCAAGTTCATCTCCACTCACGATCAGATCGCTTATGTGTTCACTAAGCCATTGTCCTCTCAGAGATTTCTCTTTCTACGGTCCAAGTTGCAGGTCGCACCCCGCCTTTAACTTGCGGGGGAATGTTAGACAAAATATTAGAACCTGTTTTTAATTATTACATTCTAGAGGGATCACTTATGTAACTTTGACTCTATTTATACATGTGCTGTAATCTTTATCAATTCAATCAAAATCAATTACAACTTTGGTTTTTACTATAAAATAGATATTAAGCCGTTTAATATGAAGAATTGCATGCATACCCCGAAAGTAACAAGACCCGGTCCCCTTGAGTTTGGTCTCAAACCTTCCACGCTATCGTTTTCTGTTGGGTCAGACCTACAAGGAAACATGGATCAAGAGACTGATTTTTATCTCATTTCATCTTAAAAGATTATAATAAATCATGTGGAATTTTATATTGTTCTGGTATTTAATATTTTGCATTTAAAGTGTATGTTTCACTCAGAAAGCCATGGAAAAGAATTCAAAAAAGTATAATAAAAGAAGTTACCATAGTAAATCCATCAAGACAACAGATCCAGCATCCATGTTGATGGGTCTTTCTAGTTTCTCAATCTGTTCAACCGAATGAATCGACCTTCCTATGCCACCATGCATACATATAATCTTTTGGTCTATAAGTGCTGCAAGTGGAAGATGGTTGAACAGCTGATTAAGCCGTTTCCATGCCCAGATTCCATCATTCTCTCCCTGCACATCATACAAAACCGTAAGCATCGTCTATAAACTTTAAAAAAAAAAGATAATAATGGGAATTTCAAAGTTTCCATACACACCATCCTCTCGATGCATTCAGGACGAAAACCAAAGAGTGCATTTACATCAGCAGCTTCATGATTCCCGCGTATCAAGTGAAAGTTTTGGGGATAGTTAATCTGAAAACAACAGTAGAAACAATATTATCAGGTTACCGCCCACTAGTATTTAAAAAGATCACTAAGTGGGATAATAAGAAGCTTTCCTTAAGAGCAAGGAGTAAAGTGATTGTCTCCAAGCTATGTTGTCCTCTATCAACATAATCTCCAAGGAATAAATAATCGATATACCTGAAAGGTGTTATAAAGTTCGCATTGGAAATACAGTGACAAAAATGCCATGTATATTTGATACTGAACAATCAATACAGTTGGCGTATTACTGTTTAACTACCCCTTTGTATGCCTAGAAACTGTTATGCAATGTTCTACTTTCGGCCATGACTCCAGGTAAGCAAGACACATATATGCAACTTACATGACACGTATGTCAATAATTTAATACACCGGCTTAAATTCTGAACATTTGTTAATAGATCAGGTGTTTGAAGAATTACATCAAGTAAACTGCAAACTTTAAATATAAAGTGCCGTGTAGGAGCTTACGTTATATCTCCAGCACTGGAAGGGAATCCATATTCATCAAATAGGCGCATAAGATCGGTGAACTGTCCATGTAGATCACCAAACACTTTAATAGGCACTTTCAGATCAAGAACTGTAGGCTCTTGCATAAATATCTGCTCAGCAGCATAGCAGAGCTCTCCCACTTCATATGCATCCAGAAAAAACTTCCTGTCTGCAGGTGGGCTCCAGTTTCGAGGCTTAAGTAATGTAGCAATCACCTAAAAAAATCGTGTTATAATTTTTTATTTGCATACAACTTCCCAATTTCAACCTGTCACTTGTGAATGTGTTGAGTTAGGTTGTTTTTGTTTAACATGGGTCGCATCAATTTATTTAGCTAAAAAGGTAACATGTCAAAACACTGCATGTGACACAGTTTTTATTTGTAGCATATACTAACTTCTAATTCCTAACCTTTTTATGTAAGCCTTGAGGTGATTTCTGCCTCATGAACCTTTTTGCAGGGCATGACATGTCATTTTGGTAAGGCATCATACGTTTACTCTCGTTTTCAAAATGATCTAATGACAACTGCCTTACCAACCCACCGAGGTTTCCTACGGCTTCTCTAGCAATCACAACCTGCAGCAAATCAACAGCTTGCTCGTTTAGCCAGATAAGAATGAAATGCAGCACATAAATCATAAGAAGAGAACACATACAGCTCTAGGGTGAAGTTTCACAGACCGGGCCTCATCACCACCATCTGAATTAGTCACTGCAGCGTGTGAGTTCACATTTGAAATCATCATTTCATTTGGATTTGCAATATGTGTTTGTGCCGCTTGCCACGTTGAATAAGCAGTATTCACTTCAGCATACATTCGAGTAGATTCTTTGTCAACACTGCAAACATTAAATTGTGTAATATTATTGAAAAGTTCAAATACAAACTTTTGGCAGTGGTAGATCCAAGATTATCAAGCAGGCCATACACTACTACAATAAAAGTTCATTTTTTTAAATCTTTCAAAATTATATTATACTGGGATATGAAACATAACCTTAAGTCGGTGGATAAGGGACTTTCAGATCCGTCTTCATGAGATATAGGATCAAATGGGCACAAATTATTCCCCCTGGGTGTTGTCACGTTCGAACCCTTCTCAGATGTTAATCCAGTATTATTGGCATCAGAATGAAAAGATGAATTCTCTGCTATAAGAAAATCATCTAACAACACATCTGCAACACATGAAAGAATACTAATATTAGGTCTCAGGTACAAAATCTTCTTTGGTTTTCCAAGGTTAGAGTAGGATGCAAATGAGCCAAGTCAAACGGAGCTTGAGATTGATTCGATTGCCTTAGCTGAAGCTCAAATTCAGTTTAATTTTAATAGCCCAATGAGCATTCATTAAGCATGATCAGGCTCAACCCAAGAGCTCAAAAATATTAATAAAAGTCATGCTCAATAGCAAGCTCAGTTTGAGCTCAGTTTGAGAGCTTGTGAAAACTTGACTTGAGCGAGCTTGAGTCTAAGTTCAAGCTTGAATAACTCAATCAAAGATCAACTTGTAAAGCCCTGCAAATGAATTACATAACAGTACCTACATATTACATGCATAAAAGTATTTGCAAAATATACAGGGCTCAAAAAGCACAATAAGAATTCAACTCGAGTTTTTTATATGCTTGAACTCAGGTCGTTCTACTTTCGAGCTTGTTTTTTGTGAACACAAACTCAAAACTCAATAAAAGCTGGACTTGAATGAGCTCGACTTGACTTTGATCTCAATTCAAGTTCGACTCATTTGCCCCTAGTTTAGAGAGGAAAGTCTACCTCCCCTAAGACCACCATACACATATAAACGAGAACCAACTGATGACATGGCATGCCGACAACGACACATGAGATCTAAAGCCGGATCTTCAGTTTGCTCTTTGTTACTGGGTGAAGAAGTCACCAAGCCATGTCTATCTAACCAAATTCCAGCAGCAGTGTCCAAAACTGTAAAATGTTACCGCATTGCAAAGGCTCGGTATTTACTTCACTGAATCAAATAAAATTTATATGGAAAGCATTAACTATAAGCCAAAAATTAACCTGCAACAGCTGCTTCACCATCTACCACACGCCCTCCCCTAAGAGCACCTCCTGTGACATGCAATCTAGTGCCAACGAAACCCTGATGACAAACCTTTTACTCTTCATTTTCAGTTTGAAAAAGAAGTGTTACATTATAAGATATTATGAAGATTGTTTCAACAGGCGCGCTTTGTATGAAAAGCTATGTACTTACCGCAGCATGTTGGTACCTTGATGATGGTGAAACTCCAGGTGCAAGAGTCCATTCCCATTGTCCATTTTTATGCATAAGTAGTCCATAAGCATCTGCTAAGGGCTGTATGTGCACAAATAAAACCAATCTTCAGCACAAATAAACCAGTTTTAAAGTAATATCATGTTAGCTAAATAGAATATTTGAGTTCAAAGCCTACTTTTCTTATATACATGTGTGTGTGCTGGATGACATGTAATGGAACTGAAACATAAAAATAAAGCTTAATTAGCTAAAGCATACACATAAACACTAGTTCATACCACACCCGAAGTGTCTCTTCCACCGCAAAGCAAAAACATACCATCCGAGCGAGCACTAGCTGTAGCATACCTGCAAGAGTAACATACAAACAGATAAAAATGCATATAGTTTCCAAAAAAAGCTACAATCATTAAAACAATGTATATAGTAACATCATCAAACTCTTTATAGAAATCTCCTTGACAAGTTCCAATACTGTAACTTGCAGTGTAAATACATACTTACATTCTAGCTGAAGGTTTATCTCCTTCTGTATGTAGCCTCAGCCATGCATATGGTTTTTGAGCAGTATCCAAAGCCCATGCGTCTGAAAGCACTTTCTTTCCTAAAGAACATGAATACTATTATATGTTTCTGACCAACCAGAAAATATGGCAACTATGTTACTTGTGAACACTAATACAGAGAATAGTTGCTAAATAGTGAATTGAACGAACCATCATTGCCGCTAAAAGTAACAAGGTATCTTTGGGCAACCAGGTCCATAACATGACCATAACGCGGACCAGGACCATGCCCTTGAACGACAACTCTGCACTCAAAAAGACCAGAAACCAAACCCACATCTAAGGGTAAAAAACACTACTAGACAAAGAATACAAGTCCAAATATTTACTGAGTTAAGCTCACCGGTGCCATTTGTATTTGTCGTTACTCAAGTCGAGTACATAAAGATCATCGGTTGAATGACCAGCAGGACCTATGCCTCCCTACAAATGAACCATCAACTTTATCACAAATCACAAACACTCAAGGCTATTTCATACCCCTACTCCTAACTTAGGTCATAAAATGTTCTTTCTAATCACCTGAAACACAACCATGGTTCCAACAGCAGCAGCCGCATGAGCCGCCCTAGGCGAAGGGGCCTCACCCGCCGGTCGCATCCTGAACAACTTTTCACATATCAAAATCTAACCCCCAAACAAATTAACAAAGATAAACACAAGAACAATGCACAATGCACAACTGAACCAACCTGGTCCACTTTTTAGTAACAATATCATAGGCATGAACAGAATTAGTCACTCCAGCCAATCCTAAACCAAAATCATCACATTGCATGCATAATTCAATTTCATGCACAAAACAGATTCATGCACGTAAAACAAGTTTATATAGGAATGGTGCATACTGATGCCCGCGGTGGCGGATGAGGCGCCTCCTTCGATGGCGGTAGCGCCACCGAATAATATTAATCTCGGCCCGTGAGATCTGGTCTGTGCAACGGCTGTAAGCGTGTGGCCACAGCGCGGGCCAGGGGCATCATCATCTGAGTCCCAATGAGCCTCCAACGGGACATAGGTTGGAGCTGGATGTAGCCACGGCTTCGAATCCATCAAAACCGAAACCAAAACGCGCCAATGTTATCGGTAACACCGGATTGAAATTGTAACAGATACCGAACATATGAATTGTGTAACATGCTACCTTGTGCAAGATGAATTGAAGAACAAACAACAACGTGTGACGGAGGAGAACGGAGATCAACAGGTGTAATCGGATTTTGATCGTTCGAGATCAGAATCTGTATACGGTGATGGATATGGAATTAAGATCGTAATTTGATTAATTGATTAAGACTTGATGAAAATTATGGAATGTGATTGAAGATTTGGATAATGTAATCGAATTGAATTGATAATTTGGGGGAATTAAAGGATGAATGAAGAACAGGGGATGATTCGGTGAAGAGAAAATTGTTGAAATAAGTCGGTATGGCCTTTTCTCTCGTAAACGTTACTTCAGGAAAGAAGAATAATGGAAAGTGGAATAAGTAACGATTTTTTTAGTTGATATTATAAGTCGTAAATTGGTATTTACCGATGAATGATGGGTGGAATATAATTAATTATTAAGAATGAATTAATAAATATTTGTTTGGTTGATGAATTTAATGGAATTAATTAGTTAATTTTATTTTTTAAAATTCATTTAATTCATTTATTTTTTTTCATTAAATTCATTCTTTCATCATTAATCACCAACACCCCCCACTCATCAACCACAACCATCACCACCCGCCCACCGTCGTCACCGCCAACCACTGGCCGCCGCTGTCCCGCCGCCCACTGGCCATCGCGGCAGCACAACCATCGGCCACCAGCGGTGCCGCCAACCCCCGGCCACCTGCGGCGCCACCCACCACCGCCCACCAGCGCCACCGCCCACCACCGCCGCCGGACGCCACCTCCGGCCACCCCCGACGCTGGAACCCACCGCCGACCACTGTGGCTGCTGGAACCCACCGTTGACCGCCCCTGCCGCCGGACCACCACCGGCAAGCACCGCCACCGGAAACCACCGCCGGAAACCACCACCGGCCACCACGGCTGCCAAAAACCACCGATGGCCACCATCGCCGCTGGAAAGCACCACCCGCCATCACCACCATAACTACTTTTACATTTCATTGCCTCGTTTTTTCATTCCTAACAAATAATATAAAGTGATTATTCATTTATTCATAAATAGTAACTAAATAGGAGAATGTAATGATTCATTTTATTCTATCAACAATTTTATAAACTCATTCATTCCATTCATTCAACCATTTAATTACCCCATACCAAATAGACCCTAAGGTTTCTTGTTTTTATATCAGAAAAATAGGGTAAAACCTCGAGTTACTTAAATGTATGGTTATATTTTTAGTAATAAAAATTTACATATTACATATTTTGAAATATTATATAGTTTTTAATATAAAATCTATTAACATTATACAATTTTCTTTAAAAATGTTTTATATAAAGAATAAAAGAAATATTATAAAAATATTTTATGAACAACCCTGACCTCTTTTAAACTATAAAAGACTTTATAAATATAAATATAAAAATCATTTAATAGAAGAGGGACAAAAATTAAATAAAAACAATTATAGAAAATTTATATAACTAATAGGACAGAGATATGAAAAAAAAGTTAAGAAGCATGAGATAGTGATATGTGTCACTTAATTTTTATTTATTTATTAATATAGAGATTAAGTGTTTAAATTCTATGGTTGTTTTAAAAGTTGATATCTTATGATGTCAGTACGTTAAACATTTTATCTCATAAATCTTTTTATTTTAATAAAAGAGTAACTAGGGCGGACACGTGGGTAGAATCACATTCTTTCTTATCAAAATTTTACCGCTTCTTTTTTTCTATTAAATAATTACATTAACTATTAATGATATTATTTAATTTTTTTAGATTACAAAGAGTTTTCAATTAATTAAGAAAGAGATCTTTTTAGATTATTTATTTTTTTAGATTACAAATAGTTTTTTTAATTTTTTAAAAACCTTCAAAACAGAGAGAGAGAGACAAAAATCATAAATATGCTTTTTTATGTGTAACGATATATATCTTTATGTGAATATTTTTTTAACAACACTCATAATTTTATAAGAATAAGTTTTTACTTGTGTAAGCTAGAACTCACAACCTTTTGGTTGTGAAACTTATTTTTACCTCTATAGTCAACCCTAATCCCTTTATAGCAATAGATTTCTAAGAAAATTTATCATGTCCACTTTATTTCACTAATCGACAAGACGACAACTTTACTTAAGACCTTAATCTCCTTTTTGTGTTTTTTATTACAATATGAGTGAGGTCTTCAGAGCATTCGTGAATATAAAATGGACACACAATTTACCATCTTACGATTATATACATTGTTGTTCCCGAATAGTGTAATCGTCGTTATATTTGAACCTGACCGTCGTAAGTAGCTAAAATTCAATATGGGCCTTTAAAGTAGACATACACTATTATCTACAGGCGGACACGTGAGCAGTGAGGTTTGATTTCACACAGATTCATCATGTTTTCTTTCTCCCGGATTAACAACTTATCCCTCCCCAATTTAAACATATTAGTAATTGAATAGTGTTTTTACATGTAATTCAACACTTTGGTAATATATGTGTTGTAGTATTATCTTTGGTAACCATCTTCACAACAGCTGTTCTATCATGTGACAACCCGAGTTTTTAGTGTAACCTTGTTTCCTTAACATATCTGCTACCCTGTAATAAATCAATTTTTATTTATTTATTTTTTTTAAATATTAATGATTGTTATTAACATCATTAATTATACTTATCCAAATTAATCTTAAATTAAGCAAAACTCATTCTACCTTCAAATGAACTTCAGGAGAACTTGGAGGGCTAAAGCGTAAAAATCTAGTTTTGTTTTATATATTTAACCGTAACCATCGGTTAGGTGGTCGATTTAGTTCCGGGTTCCTCCGTGCGTATGCTTCGGTTGCAAGATGTATGCGAATATGTTCCTGTTGCGTGTGCGTATTTCAATTGTGTGTGTGTGTGATGCGATCGTGTGTGGTGTTGGTATGTGTCTGTGAGTGTTGTGTGTTGCATTATATATATATATATATATATATATATATATATATATATATATATATATATATATATATATATATATATATATATATATATATATATATATATATGTATATGTAATGGTGTGTGCTTTTATATGTTCAATATTGACCATGGTGGTGATGCATGTATTCATGTTCCCTTTAATTGGTATGTCGCTGCTTTGGGTTGGGTTTGTGGTGTGTTTGTAATTTTAATTTTGTGCATAAGTGAGGGTGTATGGATTCTGTCATGTATGCGTTGTGTGGCAGTGTGTGTTATTGTGTGCATGTGTGTGTTTCTTGTGTGAGTGCTTAATTGAATTATGGAATACAGTTGTGTAGTGGTCGTGGGTTGTTCTTATTAATGCACATGAAATGGTTAGTATATATATATACTTGGTATGGTGTGAGTTATGGGTGCTGTACTTAGTGCATACATATTTTGCATACGGGGAAGGGTGGAATATATATATATATAAATATATAAATTATATAATTATGCATGGTGTGTGAGTGTCGTACATTATGTGCTGGGCAAGTGTGAACATGTATAAAATATACAGTATAAAATTTATTCACCACATGACAAGTATGGGTTAATTTATTTATAAGGTCATATAAATAATATGTATGACGAGAACTTTATCCATGATCTGATACGAACGAGAGCAATTGAGTTTTATGCATCGAAAGTAATTTGGGGTTTGAGTGTGTTTGCTTGTGATTGGGTGGTAGTCGATAACTTGCACCGTAACCAAACCGTGAACGCGAAACCGTACGACAATATTGTTTATAATTAATATTTAATATTAATTGTATATTAAACATGCATTCAGGTTGTTCTGAAACTTAATCGCTCGTGTTTACACTAATTGATTTTGCTGTGCATTTAAGGTGAGTTTACAGCCCCACTTTTCATACTATACTTTCTTTTGGAGGAGAGAAACATGTTGTTTTCATAAACTGTACGTTACTTAGATTCGTAATACTGCATATACTGATTTACTATTGTGATACCACTACGCCCCATTCGGACCGTTAATATGGTATTAGCGAGGTGATTGTTAGTAGATCTACTGGGTTTGACAAACCCCGCCCGGGCTAGTCGCGCTAGCTTGACTAGAGGTCAAACGGGTGAATGGTTAGCCTGTTTTACTGTGCTGTGGTCTGGTACCTACAGCCGGGGCATTCATTACATTATTACTGTCAGCTCGGTCGTGAAATTCATACACATAGTGACTTGTTGTAGGCTAGCTATCTACTTATATGCTTTGATTTCTGAATCTGGATTTCATTACTGTTTCTTACTGTTTTTCGATAAACCTATGAACTCACAAACCATGTGTTGACACTTTAGCATGTTTCTTTCAGGTCCTCGAGATGCGTACGATTAGGAACATCTCATTCATGCATTTATCATCATATGGGTCAAATGAACATTTACATTTTCTATGAACTATATTTAATTGGTTTGCTCGTGTTTGCGCCATTAAACTAAGTTTGATTATGCTTCCGTAACTGTTCTTAAGTTTACATTATTAACACTGATTTTGGGAATTTCAAACATTAACGAGCAATTATATTTTATAACCGATGTGTCGTTTGGTGTAACTAGTGGCTGAGATCCTGGTATGTCACAAGCCTAACGGTAATACCCCGTTTGTGAAAATTGAGGGTGTGACATATCATCACTTACTTCTTTAAAGAATGTGTGCAACCATTGATGTTTTGGATCAATACAAAGCTAATCTTAAAGTTGACACGTTCTTACTTGTCATCTACATTAAAACAAACGAGACATATGGGTGTCCAATTTAAGAATGACATAACTCGAGCTATATTTAAAACTACAAGGCCCATAACTAGTGTATGGAAATGTCGTAACGAGCTAAAGCATGCGGCGAACATCATAGGCGGACTGGCCTAACTATCACCGACTAATATGTTTGTCATGTTGTCATGTGTGATATCAGGCTAGCCAGTTTATTTCTAATAGTATAATTACTGTTACAATGATTTTACCCTAGAAGAACACATACAAAAATCATATTTTTTATTAGGAAACCGTGTTTATCATAAAATCTCAACTCTTCTTTTTCTCCTTCTGTTTTATTTATTTATTATGTAGCATTAGTCTACACTAGGCTTATTGTATTTATTTAACTATCTAGTCCAAATTGCGACTAGTTAATGTTGTTTTTACATATCACATAGTTGTATTTTACCGCAATCTTTAAATACAAAATTTCAAGTCAAAAGTCACAAGATACATGAGAAAACCCTTATAATTTTAGTCCTAGTAAAAAAATATATAGTGGTAAGGATTCACAAAGATTAATAAAGAAATTGTCTTTGTACAAAATACACTCTCACATAGAGCCAATCATATGAAGTCAATCCATCCAACATGCCTTTCATATCTTCTAATACCACACTAAACAGAAAGAGAAACTATATCAAAGTTATAAAGTGAGTACAATCTCAAGACTTGATTTATAAAACAAAGCAAATCACACATATTTTACAACAATGATGAATACTTACGTTTACAAATCACACATATATTACAAATATTTACATACGCTCCACCAGGACTCATCGTCATCATCTGAACAGGAGTAATAGTTGTAAATGACGTTTAATAGTGGGCATATATACATGGTGTGGGTTCAGTAACAGTGTAAGTAACTAATTTACAATCCACCAAATCACTCTCATATATCAAACGTACCCCACAGCTCACAACCAATCTTTGGGGAAGTTCGAGTAACAGTCTCACCGGGTTCCACCATACGTGTTGTATCATCAAGTGGAAGACATAACACACATGAAACCAACTAAAGGAGTACCTGTCTTTTTCATTACGAGGCGATGGCTATTGAGAATCATGACTCTGTTGAAGTTGAGGTGTTTGCACATAAGATGACACGACAAATGTTGCTGTCCAAGTGCACCGGTGCTACGAAAGATATAACGTATCCCCTGTTTTGATAACTGCATCAGTCAGGAATAACATACTTCTTTCGTAAGATGCGGATCATGAAATTACTGAAGGATGATTCCTGTTGCATGCATTCAGACATGTATTACAAGCAGCAGTGTGCACATTGTACGTGAAAAAGAAAGAAAACCGTTGATTAAACAGTATTAATTTGCTAGAGATCCAGGGATTGCGTACCTTGCACGCTTCAGTACGTACTGAAGCAGATGACATTACATCTAATGACCAGCAACCACCTATATCTATATTTCTCAAGTTTGATGGAAGATGCGGGAGCAACCGTAAATTCTTACACTTTGCTATCCTGAGGTAAACCAGTTGCGAAAGGTTGCTTAAGGTGTCAGGAAGGCTAGAGAATGTGTTGCCTGAAAGGTGCAACTCCTTTAATGACACCAAGTTCCCGATCTCGCTGGGTACCTGGGAGACGCTGCATTTTTCCATTCTTAAATGAGTCAGGTTTGTTAGTCCTGTGACCTTCATGAGGAAACAAGGGTCCTCAGTTCCAAGTTTGCAGCAGGATTCAAAGTAAAGGACTGATAGAGATTTTAACTCAGAAATATTCGAAGGAAGATTCACCAGATTTGAACAATGTTGTGCTCTAATGGCTGTAATGTTTCCTGGAAGGTTTGGAATCGATTGTATGCTGTTGCATCCCCATAACAACAAGTATTGTAACCATGATAGGCTTACAACACCGGAGATCTTTGATATGTTGCAACTATAAAATTTTAGTACTGTTATGGGGCATTCTTTTAAAGAGTACGGAAAAGGATCATTAACCTCATTAGATTCTAACTGAATGCAGTGGTGGTCACCAAGAATGAGTTCTCTTAAAGATGCTAACTTGCATATCATTTCCCAAGGGGTCCTTTTTAACGGTATGGATGACCTTAAATCCAAGATAGTAAGTTTTTGAAGGTCACCAATAGAGCTGTGCAACTCTTTTAAGTTTGGGCAATCACAAACATACAGTTCCTCCAGATTCTCAAGTCCAGAGAAATTGCCCATCCTGGTTAACGAGTATGAATGACGGACATCAAGAATCCTTAGCTTCTTGAGACTCTGTAAACAAATTAGTAAATACATATAAATACTGAATCAAAGCATTTGTAAATGCATAGTTCAAAATAAAATTAAGATGTTGCTTCTATTATTTATTTATCGATAAATTCATATTTATATGTGTGTGTATGTATGTATAAAAGAAGATTGAATTGACATATTTCAATCCCTCATAATGCAACCACAGTAAAATTTAGGGTGTTGTCGAATTTATAATTAAACAAATAAAATAGATATTAAATTTTCCATAAAAGAAGTTGAAGAACACCCAAATCCATACGCATACTGCATCTTACTTTTTGCCCTTTTTCTATATTTTCTTTGACTTACAGAATACCTAAAAATTTATAACAATCTATTTAAGTAATTTCATCTTTACAAAGATATCATCAACACGTTTAAATGAACAAAAATTCCAATTTCTAAATTTCGTAATACTTATAAATCATATAAACCTATACAAAATATTAAACACCCACTCTTTTCAAAATAAAACTACCTACCTCCAAAGCTAGGGATACATAACATAATATTAAAAAGAAGTACCCATTCGCAAACACGTATTATATTTAGTTTTTTCCCTATATATTTATCTATATTTGGCAAAACTCTGAATCACCTTTACTTTACATATACATTGTGAAGGAATAAGTGCAATTTCTTTAATATTATTGTAATAGGCGTTTTTTGGAAATGGTTTCATGTTAACTCTTCACGTCCAATTTTTGCTGAAAACCACCAACTAGGCATGGGAAATGTAAATGACAAGATCATACCTTGATTCCTTCCCAAAGAGTTTCCAATTTGCTTTCTGGGACTCGTAGAACCACGACATTGTGCATTACAATATTGTCGAAGCTTTTGAAAGGGAACTTAAACCACGACATGTATCTCAACTTCTTGAAACATAAGTGAGACGATTCATTATCGGAAAAATTACTTTCAGAATAGTCATCACCTCGCAAAAAAATCAACCTCAGATTGCTCATCTTTCTAAAAGCCCCCAGAGTCACTTCCTGCATATTCTTAACCGATCCCAATCTAATGCTTTCAACTGATTCTGTTCCCTGTTAAAATACAAAGGGGAGAGAGAGTTGTGCTACTTTGAGTATTCTACTTAAGTGTTAAGCTATGTACATGTATGTTATAAAATCATAAACACGAAGATATCATACCGAACATTCTGTCAATACACGCATCGCATCCCTTGTATTCGACAATCTAGTACGTTGTCCAGGCTCATCTTCATTTTGCTGTCGTATAACTTCGAGACCCATTTCCATAATAGCACGGTGCATCTTCAAATAACCGTATTCTGTTATTTCAACAAGACTTTTATCAACCAGATACTGAATTTCATTATTCGGGAAGAATCTCAAGTCTTCATCCTGTAATACTTTGATAACTACATCCTTATCCTCCAGGCCTTGAAAGAAACAAGCAATATCCAGAAATAACTTCTTGGATCTATGAGTAAGTGAATCATAGCACATCTGGAGCTGCTTTTGAACATCACCATGCGGGATTCCTTTTAATGTCTCCAATATGCTTGGCCATTGTTCCCTTTCATATTGTTTAAAATGGCGACTCCAAACCTTAAGAACCAAGGGAAGCCCTCCAGCACGACCCGCAACTTCTTCTATGAACTTTGTCTTAACAGGGTCGTCTCTTGCAAACATAAGCCGAGTGAAGAGGTTAAGAGATTCCCTTCTGTTCAGCAACCTTGTATGGTACAATGCATAAGATATGTCACCAAGGGACCGTTTATCTCTTGTTGTCACAATTATTCTACTTCCTTCGCAGAACCAATTAGGATAAATACCTAATGATTCCAACTGTTGAAAGTTATCAACATCATCCAAAACCAACAAAACCTTCCGACGTCTTACCAGCCTTCTAATTTTTGTAACACCATCATTATGATTACTCATGATCGAAAACGCGTTTTCAGGAGTCAGACGAGATATGAGGGCCTTTGGCAACTCGACCTTCCAATTTGGAGCCTGACAGATGTAATGGATGTCCCCAAGAAAACAACTACGATCGAAACTTCGAGCAATTCTATTATACACCTCTTTGACAATAGTCGTCTTACCAATTCCACTAATCCCAAAAACTGCAACAACCAGAACACGATCTTTCAGGTCTAACCTTAATGTTGAGATGAGTTCTTTTGCCCGGGATCCTATCCCAACGGGGTGGTCAGTAACATGCAACTCTTGTGGTCTTTGCATCTTCTCAAGTTCTTCAACAATTTTCGACACAAATTTCGCCTCGTGCCTGCCAAATATCAGTGAGAAATTCATTATTTACCTCGTGTGTGTGATCTATAAAACAGCATGTCCTGGTCTATTAGTTACTTTCAGTCAAGGTTGTTACTGATGAATATCAACTTGTGTCAGATATCAACCTTTACTTGACAGACACTTGTACTGGGCTTTAGAAATTTGAGAAAAAAACTTTTTGTTCAACGAGCATTTCTTTCCTAAGTCGTTCATTTACATCGGAATCAAGCTCAATATTTAATGTGGTTTTACAAACAAACTATAACGTTGTTGTAACAACTAAACAAAAGGGTGAAAAGAATTACCCATTTTTCAAGGTAAGACCAGACAATTGACCTGCATCTTTTAGGGCTTGTCTCCATTCTTGAACTCTCTTTGGATCAACAATGGTCATGTGAGCTTGGAAAGCTTCCATGAAAGGACCTTGTTGATTTCTAACATGAGACGGATCCACCTTGAAAAACACAGGAAGAACTTTCCGTTCATCAAGCTTGTGGAAATGGTCCATAATTTCAACGAGCTCATCGAGGGATCTCATGGAAGAAGCGTAATTAGGGGAGAATACAAGAACATAGATCTCAGATTCCTCAATAGCTTTTAACAGTTCTAGTTGAGCATCTTGACCAACAGGAAGCATGGTGTGGTCAGATATAGCAAAACTGTTGCGAATAAGTGCACCCCGGAGGTGGCTTATGAAGGTTTTACCAATATCTTCAAACGAATAATTCAAGAGCACATCGTTCTTTGGCCTTTTACATGATTTGGGTTCATCATCAAAAGAATTCGAATCCCTTTTCCTCTTGGAAAAAGCAGAAAAGTGGGATGATGACGATGATGATGATGGATTCATTTTTTAGTTTAAAAAGCAAACAATGTGTGGTAGTGCAAGCTGCTGCTTTCTCACAGTTTTCAAAAGCCGTTTCTACTTTTCTGGTTTAGCATGCTCAAAGATATGACATTTAGTTTTTGCACTTGTTACTCTTCAAATGTATGTGCAGCTACAACCACAAAACAAAGCAATAACTACTTTTATTTCCTTTGTCATTGTAATATTCTTAAGTCAAGTTCTCAACCAACACTCTGCAGACTCAAAACCAAAAAGGAAAAAAGAAGTTGACAAGCTAGATCAACCAAACAGATAACTGACCAAAACCTGAAACTAAAAACACTGAACCAACCACACGATTCACCACGGTATCTTTAACGCAGAGTTTACTACATCTTTGACTCAACCCCATGACCCAAATTTCTACCCAAACAAACTGCATACAGAAATGTGTCATATGAATTCTAACTCAAAACATAATGCCTAACCCTACACGTAACTCATAATCGAAGCAAAAAAGCAATCTGATCTGCCCAAACAAGTTTTGATTAACCAATTCATTTCTTATTGAATCTTTTGATCCATTTGACCAGCTTATGAACCAAGTAAAGAGTGTATAAGATCACAATCAAGATCATAAACTAGTTATTCAACCACTTTAAACATAAATAATGACCTCACGTACATATAAACAAGTTCAGGTTAACCAAATCATTTATTATTGGATGGTTTAATCAATTGACCCGCTTAAGAACCAAGTGCAGAGCGTATAACTTCATAATCGAGATCATAAACTAGTTATTCAACCACTTTATATATAAATAATAACATCAAGTACATATAAGTGTAGAACAAATCTAGAAGAAGAGGAGGAAGATTACCGATTCTTACGGATAGGTGCGATTAGACAGCAAGATGAGATTAGGGCTAATTGGCCGGCAAATTTGGGGAGTATAAAATTGCAGATTTCCTTTTCTTCCTCAAAGTGGGTGTTTAAGAAACATAAAAGAAGAAGTTAATAAGTAGTTTTATAACAAATTAATAAGTAGATTTTAAAAAGTTTAATAAAGTTATTTTTTCAAAATAACTTTTAATAAGCAATCCCACACACCGCAAAAACCTTAGGACTTATCGAATTTCATCTACTTTTTTTTTTTTTTTAACTACTATAAGTCAATCATCTGGGTAAACTTATAGATGAAATGTCATATATGCCGCTAATGATCTGACTTATCCACTATTCTAAAAAAAACCCATCATTTTAAGGCCATTGTGATAAAACCCCTAACTCATTAGAAACATTTGTATCAAATGAAACTCGAATCATAACCTCCAAATTAAAAAGTCATAAAGTGTTTACTCTCAAACTAATTGATTTGAAGCTCATCGGTAGTTTCGTCTAGGTTTTGAGGAAGTTTCATGGACTTCCTATTATTATATATAGTAATAAAACAAAATAAAATTTTACCATATAATCATCTCACATCATTATTACGTATGTCATCTTCTCATACCTTATATGTCATATGTCACTAATATAAAAAGATAACTATTTAATAATCATATAAATGCTAAAGATCCTATCTATATTCTTTTCAAATTATAAAACATATTTTTATTAAAAATATAATTTCTTTAAAAATAAATAAATTTGTTTTTTTTTTCAATACAGAGAATATTTTTTAAACAAAAATTAAAAAAACAAATTAAAAAAATAATTGGAGTTTCAAAAAAAAAAATTTAACATAAGTTTTTAAAAACGTTTAAAAAATATTGTTATTACATTATTACTTAAGCTAGTTGATTATACGTATTTCGAATCATATTTATCTAAAAACTATAATATAATTTTTAAATACTAATTACTAACTATTAATTTAATATTATAATTTATCCCATGTAAAATGAGGGTTTCTAAACTAATTCAATTGGAAAGTTGGATCTACGGTAACTGCTTATATTGGTACATTTGGTTGTCCCCGATTGTTCCAGGTGTATGGGCCACTTTGTTTTATATATTTTTAGCTTCATCCCAAATTTTGGTGATAAATACATGGTTTTTAATTAAAACAACTCAATAGTAAGCTGCCTTAGTGGTATCCGAGCCTTTCATCGGTTCGAATCCCAGCCATGGTAAAGTATGCTTTTTTGCATGATTTGTTTTCTTCTTTGATATATTTTTCTTTTATTGTTTAACTTATAAATAACTTAATATCTTAAATCAGGTTTCTTCTTAACGATTAGAGAGACTCACGCGTTGCGGCGGGATGCAGTCCAATTCTCCGATGGTGGTGGTCTTCCTTGTCCTCCCTATTCTCTCACCATCAAAGTCAATAAGAGCTATAGACATATTGATATAGTAACTTAGAACAGAGATGCATTTTCAGACTTATGTAGAAAAGCATATTAACAATATTAACAAAAATATTATATTTTGAATACAATTTCATTTTTAACAAAATTATACGAGACATCAAGAAAAAAAAATTACAGACAACCATAAGTTCTTTTTTTTTTTTTCAAGTTAACGAACGAAAGTTATTAAACAAATTCAAATTAGTGAAAAAATAAGTCAAAAACATATATTATATATTATATAGGGTAAATTAAAACTTATAAAAATGAGGGTGGTACATGAAACATTTGTCGGGGTCATGGATGCCGAACTAATCAAATGAGTTATAGACTTATTGCAAATTATATCTACAATTTAAGTCAAATGTTCTTGACAAATGTAGAGCCCTAGTCAAGAGGCGATGAGGTAGAGAAACACAATAGCAAGTGCATGTGGGGCATTATATTGTTTGAACCTTTAATTTATGTGTTGTAGTATTAGTTTTATCGTTAGTCGGTTATTGTAATGAGGTGTAAGTAGTTGTGGGGTTTTGTTGTATAGGGTTCTTTTTCTTATCAATGGATCCGTACATGCCAATAATTGTTGATGTTATGGAACATGCATCACCACATACTACTTGTATCAATTTCATATACTGATAATTAAGTTATATCAAATGTATATAGGCGAAGACAAACAAACAAAGATGAATTATCAGAATTAATTGTGAACTTACGGTACTTATGTATCGCTGACGTGACTAATGACTTTGATGTTGTTGTATTTAAGGTTAAGTTTTTCACTTTTGTAAATCATATAACTAGTCTTTGTTTTGAGTTGAAAATCCAACTATGTTGATGCTCGACCAGAACCTGATCACATGAGTGATAATATCGTCGATAATCGAAAATTCACTTGCAAAATTTACCAATGATGCCATGCCTTGTGTATAAACCCGGGTAATAATTATAAATCTATTAACTTTTGTGTTTGTCTTAACTTAATATACTTTTGCATCTAATAAAATATTATATATTACGAATTACCAGAGAAAAGACATTATATATTTAGATGACAACTGGAAAATAGAAAATAGAAAATGGAAAATGGAAAACAAAAAATATGAAAAAGCTGAATTTGTTTTCAAATCGAAGTTTTTTATTTGAAATTTAGTGTTTCTAAATGCGGTTTTATTAGCTTCAAAAGGTTAAGAAAAAATATATGAACTTGTTTGATATGCAATACTTTATAAAAAGTTCACCAATCAAACAAGAAAACAATAACACATTCAAGTAAAACTTATCTAGTCAAATCACAAAGTCATGCACCATGATTTCTTAAAAGTGCACCTTAACATGTGTAAAAGAGGCCTTCACATAAATTGCATAATGTCACATTCCCCAGGCATTTTAACCATATCATCTTGGCATATTCACAAGGAGCACCTAATGAAAGTGACACTACAACCAACTTTCTTCCCATTCATACAACTGATCATTTCTTAAGAACAATTATACAAAATTGGAAGCACACCATATCATGAAACCAGAAGCTTCTGATTAAAAAAATGTCAAGTGTACATTTATCTATTTGCCTGCAATATAATACCAATTTGAATGGTTCAAAAGGTACATGGTTGATACAACCATACAATCAAAAAAACATATACCTTCTCCAACAACAATTTATAAAAACAAAACAATATTGATTTAACTTATATACTATGAGTGGTATTTTCACTAAGTATGCATGTTTTTTTGTTTACTATGTATATGACTCTTGCGTTTGCTGTTTTAACCTCTGGGACAATGCTAATCGACCAACTGAAACATCCTGCAGGAAAACTAGACTTATGGGGGTGCTATATCACATGTAAGCAATAGCAGAGGCTAAAAATATATGCAACATAGTGAAGATTAGAAATTCTTTTAGTCTTTGGAGGATGGAAATTCTGTACATTATGATTTTTTATAAAAAAAAATGGATCTCTGTTTATTATAAAAATTTGAGGTTCTTGTCAACTCTTTCCTGTCTCCAAGACTCCAACCCTACATATTTGGTGCCATCCCAAGCATTATTACTTGCATGGGTCCCACAACAAAATTATTATTTATTAGAATATCTGAATTGACAAATGCAAGTATACCATTAAGCAGCCATCAAGACTCAAGAGTCAACTAGTGAGCTAACTACTACATGTTAGCTGACATCCAAAATGCAGCAATAGAATCTTCAGGTAACGTATCTTCAGAGCAAATCTACAGTAATATATTTCAAAGAATGAATTTCATCAAAGGAAGCATATAATTTCCTTTTAACAAATAAGAAAACCGATTAATTTTATTGCTAGTAAGAACAACGATAACCTTATTATATCAGAACAAGCACTTGAATCTGGCCAAGAAAGTGATTCCAATCTGATGATAAAGGTAAGAGATATAAAATTATCAGATCTAAATTAAGCCAAAAAGAATAACTTAGCAGATGCAACGTGAAATATTGTTATATTTGGTGAGGGTCTAGTGCTTTTTCTTGAATCTGTATCCTGTTAATGGCAAGGAAAACTGAAATAAGATGAATATTAACTATAATAGATACATATTTTTGTACAAAATCATACGATAAAAGTCAACCAACCAACATCAGAGCTAGTAGTAATGAATTTGTCCAAGATCTTCATATCTTCATCATCATCATCCAAAGTACCTAACTACAGAGATCAGGAATAAACATTTTTAATAACAATGAAGATCAGTGAAGATATTATTGATGCATTATGAACCATTAGCAGTTGATCTGGCCTGAACCCAAATCCAAATCTTGGACTTTATTGACCCTTTTCGGTCATCCCAAATTCTTCATTAAACAGCTCTTCCCAGAATTCTTCATCAAGTTCTCTATCTCCACCCTCAAATTCATCAAGATCATTAAAAACTTCCTCTTGATTTCTTTTGGCTCTACCAAATCCTTGCATTTCTAAAGCAAGTGCATCCAGCTCAGACATTTCAAATTCTTCAGGTTCATCTTTGATAAGCGTCGACCCTTGATCATAATCAATTAACCGTCTCCTTTTGTTCATGGTGACGCCTTCAAGATCCTTCGTTTTACCATGGCAAACCAACTTCTGGATAAAATTGGGATTGTGCATTGCTTTTGCTAAAAAGCTCATCATCTTTTGCTGCTTCTTTTCGGTTCCTTGTAATCTCAGCTCCATGGCTTGAAGGTGGGCCCGAGTATTTTGCTGTTGTTGTCTTAGCCTCACTATTTCCATCATAAGAATCTGTTTATCGCGTCTTAAACGCTTAACTTCACCATCGATTCCAAAATTTCCAACCTCAACACATGAACGAGTTGCTTGTTGTGGAACGAGATTCTGAGAAGGTGTCTTTCTTCGTTTAATGTTCTTCAAATTGTGCCTTTGGGCTCTTAAAAATCCTTCATTTGCAAACTCCCATGAATCATGATCTATTTTTCTAAAACCCTGCATTCATACACAAAAGTAAACAACATTAGGGATCATATATTCATTTGTGAATGTGCTAAATGTGACAAAACAAGGTTATAGTCTATTATTCATCCTCTAAAGATATGTTAACAATCACTCCTAACATTTGGTAACCATATATTTTAAATTTTGGGCAAAGCGTAAGAAAATCCAATATACAACTAAATCTATACCGATATAGCAACAATTAACCTTTTGCATGTATTAATTTTATCCATGTAATGCAGCATACTATTTTCATCAAATTATACAATATGTAATTATAGTTCAACATACTTACAGTTTTAACCATTCAATGTAACAAATTGCAAAAAGAAAATGTTAAGTATTATGCATTAAGTGTTTAAAAACTGTATCCTAAATATGTACAGATGTGACCTTCATTTTCACTAAGGAGGCAATTGACAAGCAATAAACCTTTCAACCAATTAAATGAAACATTACAAAAGGAAGCCGAGTCAAATTAGGTTCAACAACCAAATTTTATCAAGCGTCCAACTAATATCTTAAAAACTATAAAATTAAAATGAAACTTTTTGCTAAAATAAAGATGTCACACCTAATGAATCACAACATGGGTGTTTTTACGGTACAAGTGCATTCAGAATCCATCCCTCATCCTCATTCTTATAATTACCCTAAACATTACTATTTTTTCTTTCTTCTTTTCAATTAAATAATATTTTTTCATACATTTATCATTACTTTTGTCTCTCATACACTCACAACCACTTTAAAAATATTAAAAAATTTATGGGGTTGTAACGTATTTCCCCAAATATGGAAAAACATGATACAATCCCATAAATTTTATACTTCTTTCACTCACAATCGCTCACAACCGTCCTCATAATATAGGGCACTCACTAACATATATACGGGGAACGAGCTGTGAATGCTCTAAAAAACCAAAAGTCCCAAAACTTTAAGGGCACCCGCACCTAAAAGAGTAAATACTTATATTTTTGTTATAAGCTGAAAAATATACGTGATAGTCCACTAATTTAGTGTTAAGAGAAATGAGACAAGATCAAAGTGATCATTCTTGTAACTTTTTCAGATGAAAGAAAATATTGGTGAGGAAGAAGAATACGTTTGTTGGGAAGATAATGTGTTGGTATGTAGTGTGATTCATGTTTGAGATAAATTATTTATGATTTTTTTATATAAATTAAAAAAATTTCCCTTTTTTAAAGACCTTGATTTCACGGTTTGCTTACGCCTCCAAGTTTGTTGAGGCACCCTAAATCACGGATATTAAACACTCACCCAAAACAAGAAATTGATAAAGTCCTCAGCAAATTCAAGAAAACAAGATGGTTTAATTCAATTAACAATAACTATTAAAAGAAGAAACTTACATAAGTATTAAGCTGTCTTACAAAGCTAGAGAAATTGTTGTGCTTGAAGTATCTGGGAAGCAGATTAGTAGAAAAAGCATGTGGATCCCAAACAACAAAGCTTTGACCACCTCTACTCCAAGAAACAATGTGATCCAAACTTTGATCATCCACCATATCATATATTTTTGTCAAAAATGGAGGAGGTCCAGCATCATGTAGACCTTCAACTGGTTGTGGCATATCCACCATCACAGGCTGTTTTTCTTTCACTATACTACCACTTGAAGAAGACGAAGGGTACTCTTGTTTGACAGCTGAATAAAAAGGATTCATGATCAGATCATTCAAAATTAAACAACTTTTTCAGATGGGTCACAGTCTTTTCAATCAAGTCTCAAGTGGGATCATCAATTTTAGCACTAAACCTCAAAACTCAAGCCAAATCAATCTCATTCAAGACAAAGGCTCTTGATTTCTATATGGGTATGATCTTTTTTCAACGATTATCAAATTTGATCACCAAGATTTGCAATAGACTTGAGAAAAAACAAAGAACAAGAGGGAAAATTTAAGAAAGTTCGTTGAGACAAAAGGTCAAACAGTTGGATTGCATGACAGAAAAAGGGGAAATCTAAATGAGATTTGGGGATTTCAGAGAGATAGTGTGAAAGCAGATGAAATGAAATGAAATTTGATGAAAGAAAGACGACAGTTGCCAGAAGATCTTTGAATCAGTGGTGGACTTACTCAATTGGAGAAGTTCCCTTTTAATGGTAAAAGCATGTGCCCATGGTTTCAGCCTCAAGAACTATAGAAAGTTCTAGACACTTGGCTACTTGCACATATATTATTATTTTATTTTACTTGGTTTTTCTTTTAATTTTAAGAGAATTTATGGGGTTTATTGTGGTCCAAATTACAATTTTTGAAAAAAGATTTTGGGAGGAAAAAATGAGTGGCTCTCTATTCATGTTTTAGTTTCAGGTGAAATGGGTAATAATTGTATTGACAAAATAATTTAGTTATTATAGTTGATGGTTGATGAGTTGATGGTAAGAGTTACATTCGTCAATTTTATAATATTTTATTTATATTAAAAACTAGTGTATTATATAAGTTGGATAAAAAATTTAATAGATTGCAGGGAATATTTAAAAATTTTAAAATGATATTGTAAGATTTAAGTAAGAAATATAATAATACTATTAGAAAATAAAAGAAGCAGGAAAAAAATATTTGGAACTTAGACAGACTTGTGATACGTGGTACTATGGGTTATTTATATAGATCCATAAATTTAAGAAAATTAGAAAATACTATCTTCTAGGCATGTTCATATGTTTAAATCACAATACATCAATAATAAACTATATAGTGTTACATTTTAATAAATATAAGGAAGACAAGTAAAATAAAATCTCCTAATTTAAGAAAATGGGTAAGCGTAACAAACTAAATACGATTTAAATTAAAATGGCAATACTATTTGTTTTTAGGATTAACTCTAACGGTATTTTTGTCAGTTGATTGACTATTGTTTGCTCATTGCTTAGAGAAATTAGTAATTGTTTCAAACAAAATTAATGTGGATTTTAATCCTTTCACGTGCAAGTCGATGATTGATATTTAGAGTAACTAAATAGTTTGTCACAAAACTTACTATTATTTGAATTGTCCTAAACTATTAACTTGTGGCATTTGTCTAAACTATGGATTTTTGTTTTGTTAAATCGAAACATGTAATGAGAATGTTACGTTAGAAGTGTGTCTTTTTAAATATATTTAGCTATACAACTTATGTCAGTGAACCTTAACAAGTATTTTGTCTTATATAAATGCTTGTGTAAGTAAACTACATAATATTTAAACTTGTAAAACATGTTTCATCCATATAACTAAAATCTATATAAATATGTAGAACACCAAAGCAAATTTTGTAAGGACGACAAATAAATTTTATTACATAACTCTTTTAACTTCTTCCTTTTAATTGTCTTATCACCTTTTTACCTTCAAATGAGAAATTTATCTACAAAATAGTTTTATTTTATCTGTATACTCATTGTTAAAATATCTCTTATTTTATTAGTAAACATTGGTCCGTGGTTCATTTTTTTATTATATTTTTTTTATTGTGTTTATATCCTTCAGGGTGCTGAGTGTCGTTTCTCCTTACTTCGAGGGCCGTTGAGCATGCTATAAAGTTCGAGGGTTGCTGAGGGCTTTAGGCTTTCTTCTTTTGTATAATAGGCGTTGCTGCTGCTAGGGTTTCATCATCGATCATCCGTCTCAATGCTCCGTGAAATATCTTTGTCTGTCTCTTTGATTTGTCTGCTTCATTGTTTGAATCTGCACAATCTTTGTGTAGATTCTCAGCATTGAGAAAAATAAGTTCTGTTATGTACTAGTTTCATTGTGTTGTTGTGATTTGAGTACTTTTGGGGTTGATTGATCTTGTTCTACGATTGTACTTCGATTTCAATTTGTTTTGGTATTAAGGATTGTTATTTTCATACCATTTTACACTAATTAAAATATTTGCAAGTATACATAACTAAATTGTCTACTTTTATATGATATACATATACTCAAACTGGTCATCATCAAATTTATTAAATCACAAGTAGCAATGTCAATGGGTAACTACCTACATAATTTTTAACATAAACCCTCATTTTCTTAATTTTCAACTTAACCCCATGTACTATATATAATACATACTTTTAGCCCAATATTATTTTTACTAGAGTAAATTACATTTTTTTCCTTTATAAATATAGTAAATTTTATTTTTCATCCTTAAACTATGTAAATAACAGAAATCATTCTTTATGTTCATATTTTATAACAATTTCATCCTTTTTCTCTAAGAAAATAACAAATATCATCATTTATGTTCATGGTTTTGTAACAATTTTTATCCTTTTTGATATGGTTGAAAATTAGAAAAAAGGATGAAAATTATTACAAAATATAAACATAAAGGATGATTTTTGTTATTTTTTAGTTTAAGAATGAACTGTGAAACTTACTATATACTTAAAGAACGAAAAATGTAATTTACTCTTTTTACTAATTTGATTTTTTTCAATAAATGTGCTATGTCAACTTTTTTATCTTAAATAATAATAATAAGTGATTGTGTTTGATTTTTTTCTTAGCATACAAATATGAATTTTATTAAAAATATAGTTGTATTCAAACTAGGATATTTTTTTAGGTATCGTAAGTTATATTGACTAATGATAACTTACTGATAAGTGGAAAATAAAATTGATAACGACCGATATTTGATATCGTTATATAATTGTTTTCTATCTATGTTTTGATCTCTAGAACAAATCGTCAAAACTTCATACTTTTTTATGCACTTAATCAAGTTAATGTTACCGTCTCAACATATGTAACAACGTTCGTGAACCGTTGCAACACGTGGCCTTGATTTCTAGTTTAATAACAAATTAAAAATTATTAATCATTAGTAAATAAAGTAAAAAATAATTTTTACAGAGGAGTTCTTCTTATAAATGACAGAAAAATGAAACATATTTCTTTTGTTTTATAACAAAGGTTTTTGGTGGGCCCTTTGTATAAGTGGTAGGATTGTAGGAAGACCAATTTTTGGATCTAGTTATATAACGAAATTTAATTGGCTGGCGAGTGGTACCCACTTATCATATCGAAGTCCACGTCAAAATTGAAATAATCAAAATTATAATGTATTAATGGCTACTTTTTATTTTTATATTTTCCAAAAAAAATACTTCACGATCTTGTATTAGTTATTAATTACTAAAAGAATGAAATCATGTTCTTATGGATTAGTGGTATTTTTTATTGTTACTCACAAAAAAGTACAAGTTCAGATTATTATAAACACATGTTCATTAAGTGATTTAGAAGTAAAAACTTGTTAAACTAAGAGTAAAACTTGTTAAATTAGTGTCATCGGCCTTATAAGACCATAGGCCATTAAGCCCTATGCATACTATTTTGAAATTCAGATTTTTTTTAACGACAAATTTTATTCAAAAAACAGAAAAACATAGCTGCAAGAAACTAGGCTCGATCAGAAACACCCAAAGCTATCAACTTACATGAGGAAATTGAAATTTAGATCTTAACTGTAAGTTTTGTGACTCAGGTTATCATCTAACAATACTTTAAGATTTAAAGTCTCCAAATTAACACACCATATTGGCTTAGTTTTCAATCAAGATTCAAGTTAACATTTAATCTTTTGACATCATGTCTCATATTCTTTTACATATAGCTATTTCAAATAACCATTTATCTTAGGTAAACTCCAACTATCATTTATAGGTTATTAGAACTCGTTTAACCTTAACTGAACTCGTAAATTCTGGTTTAGATCCGTTAACTCAATATGTTGACACGTTTACTCGTTTGAAGCCAAACTTGTATAAACTTACATTTCATTGCATTCAAATGCACTTTAAACTCATTTAACGTGTCCATAAACTTGTCAATCAACACTTGGTCCTTTTATATGTTAAGTTGTTCATTATATATATTCTAATTATCAACCTATGTGTACATATTTCTATGCATGTAGTACAACCATTAAATTCTTCTAATTTTTTTTTTATTTTAAACTTATTCGTTTTACATCTTTTATAATTTACTCATTATAATTTTTTACTTCAACTTTTGTCTCATATACTTTTCATCTCTTACAATATTTTGTTTACATTCCGATCTAAATTTTGAGATTTAACGTGTCGTAACGTGCGCGTGTGATTCAACTTTGTTACGACTGTATTCCTGTTTAACGGCTCCGTCCCAACGTGTGAATCCTAGATTGACTTAGTTATTATTTTTAATGTTTTATATTTCACGTGTGTGGTTCAACATTTTTATGTATACTTTTCATTCAGTTTTATTTTTGTCGTTTTTATTTCTTTTTTTAATTCGAGCTTTTCCGGTGTCAGTGGTCGCTGATAGTGGCGTGACATTGGTGATATTTGACACGGTTTTACACACCCACTGCAACGTGAAAAGCTTAATACTAGTTTCCCTCTAAAAACTCATCATTGCAATCTCTTAACTCCATACTTTAATAAGTACTCATTTGTTTATAAATTTTAATTAGATTTTAAATTTATTAAAGATGATTAATATAACATCATATCAATAAATTATGTCAAGATTAGGTCCAGCTTACTCAAGAGCACATATACGCAATACTCCATAAACATCACTACTGATGTTTTCATACCAATAGATGCAAAAATATTATGGATTTTCAGAAAAGTAGATTTAATTTAGGTAAAATTCATTAAAAACTTAGAAACTTAACTTTATGTTCTCTCAATGCAAATGGATTTCATCAATTCTTACAACTTTTAATCACTAACGGCGATGATTCTATGCACCATTTACTTCAAAAAGCTTTAATTTATGGTTTTTTTTTGAACGGCAAAAGAGTTATCATTCCAAAAAAAACTAGCAAGAAGCTAGAAACGCCCAAAAAAAATCAACAAGAAAACAAACAAAAGCACCAAGATAAACCATAAAAAAAATTACACCAAGCCAAAACCAGAAAAAACTCCACTTAAATATTCATGAAGATCTCCTTAGCATGCATGTCTTAAAATACAAACATATGTCCTAAAAAATACTAGGTGATGACATCAAAACATCAAATGACATCAGAGCCACATAGATGGAATAAAAGAGTTATAAGGCCGGTATAGCATATGTCAATAGTGTACGACGTTACATCTGTCGCGTTTGTGTAAATTAAAAGACTATACGAACCATATAGCTTTCTAATGTACAACTGGTATAAAAAAATCACCTCCTATAACCCGTATAAACGGTGAAAGATGTTATACAACAAGTACCATCAGTGCATCTGAATAGTAGGGGGCTATTGTTAATTTAGCAACACCCTTATTTTAATGAAAAATGGCTAGATATTATGTGACATTGTGACACGTAATTATTTTTTATACACATAGCCTTCTAATTATTGGTTCACCCGATGGCACATGTTTTCCAAATATAATAAGAATAGATTCACCACATGTTTGGTAAGTAACTAAAGAGTGAATCAAAGTTAAATTTTTACATCTAAGCAATCCGGTTTCCAATAGATATAAAATGTATTATAGCATAGGTGGCAAACTAAAAATATCTGCCTGAGTCCTAAATTAATAGGTTTAAAAAAGTTAGAATTAGATATTGGGGTTAGAGGTTATTTAATCGGACTGCGTTTTAAAATTTTATTCTTCTACTGAAAATGACTAAAAGATCCGAGTCATGTTTTTTCTTAAACAAAATTTAGCTTTATGTATAAATAATCACATATTACTAGACCCTCTTGAACACCCTTCTCTAGTTCCACTGGTTTTAATTGAAACAAAGTTTATATGTGTTGAAAGCATATGAAATTTAAATAGTCATATTCATTCTCATCTGATTTATATTATAGTTGTTAAGGTAAAGATTATCGTTCCAAATTAACATATTTATTTGATGTGTTACTTAATGTATCTTGTAGTGTACTATTGTTCGTGTAAATTACATTCATGTTTCTTTGTCTTCTGTTTACGTCATCTTCATCGTTTCCTTCCAAGCTTTTTCTAGTCGTTGACCATCTTCAATTTAACATCATGATATATATCACCACCTTCATCAACAAGCTATCACATACACCAAATGCATTATAAAGCATCACTTCAACATATATAACACGCCCTAGTGTGTGATTAATTAACCATATTTAGCGCGCACATGAAATGGATCGGTACATCATATGCTCCACCATGTAATTTAAGTCACTAAATGTACACAATGTATGACATTTTCAACATTCTAAGACATTCCAAAGCGTAATCCACTATAGAAGACACCATTTCTTTAGTGTTATAGAAAGGATCACATTTCAAAATTGTTTCCTTAATTAGTAGTCTCCTTGTTGTATTCATTTCACTGATTATTTATAACATTATTGAAACATGCATGTAAGTTTTCTAGTATAACTTTTGGTAGATCAACTACAGTTGTACTATCAAAGGTTATGTGGTCTATCGATATCAAGATATGTAGGAAATGTGTCACTACTTGTGTGGTTGAGGATTCAAGTTTTATGATAAATAAAAGATGTAGGTTTATAAGTAAAACTAGGTATGTGAGTAGAACGTTCAAAAAAATACAATTGTACCATCCCAACCAAAATCATGAATCAGTGATTTGATATCGATCTATCTTTGGTCTTTCAAATTCAGCCTTCGTCATAGCCATGACTTTTTAAAAATTTTCACATCAAAACATTCTCGTTATACATATTAATGAGGGATATTCCCAGTGTCTTGTGTTTTATTCTATGAGGTGAATTAAAAAACACCCCTAAATCAAATGTCATCAAGAATAGAGACGTTATTTTGTTCACCCAATAAAATAAAAATTGTGAATATTCTTAACTAGTTTTGTTTTGATAAGAGTGTTTAGTACTCAAATTTTAAGGAGAATCAGTGGCTACAACTTACGAATAAATGACTCGTGATTTTGGTTATTTTTTAATAGTACAACTGTAGTTCAATTAGCAATACCTTTTGTAAATAAAAAACAAACTTGCATAAATGTTTTAACAACGTTATATACAAATTAGAGAAATGGATGCAATAAGGAGTTTGTGAAATGATTTTCAATTGTGGTACTTCTATGTCGTTTGGATGTAATTTTTACACACTTACCCTCATGTGATAAATTTGTGACTAATTTAACAATACAAACTAAAGACTATTAGACTAAATGATCAAATATGAAACAAAAGATTGTACAGTGTAATTAGTAAAAATAAAGGTTAAAAGATAAAATTAGTTACAAATATAAAGACCATTTTCTGTATTTACTCCAAAATAAATAAATAAATAGTTTTTCAATGCATTTGGTGTTGCGTTTTGGAATGTCTCAAAATCATCGACATTTTCACTTTGTTATATACATATTAGTAATTTAAATAACATTATCGATCCATTTTACGTGTGCGTTAAGTATAATTAAGCACACTAATGCACATTTTGTATGTTGAATTAAGGTTTTCTAATACGTTTGGTGTTGTGATAGATCATTAGATCGTCTGATGTCATTCATGTCAAGAAAACGTACGATCCAAAGAAATTGAAAATGATATAAGCCCATATCCGAAATTATCTAATGAAGTTTTATCTTTTAAGCCCAACCAAAGAAGTTCACCTATGTTATTGGGCTTGCCCATATGAACCCAAACTATACCCATAACTAGACTTGGGCATAAAAACCGGGTTGGACCCGACCAGGAACCGGGTACGACCCGGTATATGTATACCCGGTTTGGACCCGAAAAAAACCCGTAGGGTTGGAACCGGGTATGATTTTCTAGAATTTCTTAGAACCCGACCCGAACCCGACCCGGAACCGGTTGAACCTGGTTTTGACCGTTTTTTTTTTTTTTAAAGTAGCCGTTGGGATCGATTTTTTGCCCTTTTTTGTCACTTTTAGGCTTATAAGTTAGTATAAATAGGTGTGGGTTGATATGGTTTAGTACCCAAGTCTCAAACGCAAAAACATATGCAAAAAACGCAAAAAATACTCTCGTTTACTCTCGTTTTACACGTTCACTCTCTCGTTTTACACTTTCACTCTCTTCAATCTTGATATGGCTCACTCATAATTTTCCGTTGGTCAAGGTTCGTCCAACGCTCCAACCGTCGTTCGTGTTCTTGCACACAATCGTAACATGGATGTTTGGTGCAATTGGGATATGGTTGAGTTGAGTGACGGATCTGTAAAGGCTCGTTGCAAGTTTTGTGGAGCTTTGCTTGCTAAAGATTCTAACACGACTTTAAACAAACACATTAGCAAGAAGTTTTGTAAGTCGTTGAAAAGTAATCCGGATTCGCAACAAACACAATTGGGTGGAGACGGTGGAATCTTTAATTACGATGTTAATACGGTTCGAGATCGAATGGCGAAGTTCGTGATTCAAGAAGCTTAGCCTTTTAGTCACTTCGACAATCCTCGGTTGACCAACTTAATTCGAGAGACGCTTCAACCTCGTTACACTCACGTAAGTCGTACTACACTTAGACGTTATTGTTTAAAATTATGGAAACAAGCAAAAAATAATTTAATTGTATTATTTGAAAATTTAAATACCGGTGTAAACTTAACTAGTGACGTTTGGTCGGCTCCACACGGTTTACCCGAATC
Organism: Flaveria sonorensis; assembly: GCA_025506505.1. Lineage (NCBI taxonomy): Eukaryota > Viridiplantae > Streptophyta > Magnoliopsida > Asterales > Asteraceae > Flaveria > Flaveria sonorensis. Next base: position 63,678,601 of record CM046424.1, on the reverse strand, counting down.
GTACCTTTGCGTCACCGCTCATTGGGTGGATCCCAGTTCATGGCAATTGATGAAACGTACGATTGCATTTGATCTTTTTCCACATCCACACACCGGAGAATTTTTGTTTTACTTTTTAGATAATGTAATAAGTACTTTTAAATTACAAAATAAACTTTTTTCAATTACATTTGATAACGCCTCTAACAACACAACCGCGGTTGAAAAATTAAAATTAAAATATCTTCCGATTGCAAACGGTGATTTTTTCCATACTCGTTGTGTTGCACATATTATTAATTTAGTAGTGCAAGACGGACTATCCGGGCAATATGTTAATAACTTTATTACATCTTTTCGATTTATGTTACATGACGTTTTTAAAAAAGTAGAAGATATCAATATTATAAACAACTTTGTAAGGATACGCACTCTAGATTTTTAGGTCCTAATTGGGATGTACCTACTCGGTGGAATTCGACTTGTCACATGTTTGAATGTGCTTTAAAACAAAAGGGCACTTTGAAAGCTTTTCATAATAGTCTTTCGAATAATGGTGAAGCCGACCCATTTCCGGATGCGGGTTGGGAGAATCTTCAACGTCTATCCGAGTTTCTTGAGGTTTTTAAAAACTCAACAACAAAATTATCGGGAGTTTATTATTCCACTAGTTATTCGGTGCTTCAAGAATTATATTTTATGTCTTTGAATTTTAAAAATTTTCAAAATAAAAATAATATGTTTAATCAAATGATAGAACCAATAAAAGAAAAGTTTAAAAAATATTTTAAGGACTTACCACCCATTTTTACGTGTGCCGCCGCTTTAAATCCGTTTCTAAATGTTGCGGGGGTTGAATATTTGATAGATGAGATGAATGACAATTTGGATATGCATGACGAAAACCCTGATTTTTCAAACGAGGCAAAAGAAAATTTTAATCATAGTTTGAAAACAATTTATAATTTTTATTTAAATAGATATAGGCCTAACGTAAACATAACTATGCCAAGCGGATCAACCTCAAGTGCTAGTACCTCGGTTAAAGACCCTGTTTTGACTATGTTGAATGCTGTTCGGGATGTGACGGTTAAACGTCAAAGGGGTAACACCCCAACAAGCGAGCTCGGTAGATATAGTGGAACGGATTTTATTTCCACTATGACTATCGAAGATTATCGTGCATTCGATATTTTGGCTTGGTGGAAAGGAAAAGAATCTCAATTTCCGATTCTTTCTGCTATGGCCCGTGATTTACTAAGCGTCCAAGCTTCTACGGTAGCTTCGGAATCTGCTTTTTTTCTTAGTGGCAGGGTAATATCATTACGAAGAACAAGACTAACTCCGGAAGCAGTGGAGATGTGCATTTGTTTAAAGGATCACTTAGACGCAACGGATCGTATACAAGACCAAACAAGCCTCGAAGACGAGATTACACTCGAAGCTAAAGTACATGATGAAGAGGTAGAAGACGGAGTATCTTCTGGCATATCCGATGAAGAATTAGCATTTGTTCAAGCATCTCGTAGTAGATAAAATTAGACGATATTGTTATTTTTAAGTTGTTTTAATATTATATGTCTTTCATGTTCTTTTTAAATTTTTTTGTCATTCAAATGTTTTATATAAAAAGTATTTAATATTTGTATATTATAAGTGTAACTTTTTCTGCTCAAGATTTATATATATTTATATATTAAGTTGTTTAAATTTTTGTCATTTAAGTGAACCCGGTTAGGAAAATAAAAATAAAAAGAAAAAAAAGGAAAGAAAATATAAGAAAAAAAAACATACGACCCGGTGTTCGACACACACACAAAAAAAAAAAAGAAAAAAAAAAGGAAAAAACCCGGTTGAACCCGGGTTTCATACCCGAACCGACCCGACCTGGGTATACAGGATAGGGTTTGTATCCAGCTGAACCCGACCCGGGTTCGTACCCGGGTTCACCAATACCCGGGTACAAAAAACCCGGTTGGGCCCAAACCCGGTTTGTACCCGGGCCTGGGTACGGCCCAAACCCGGTTTGCCCATCTCTGCCCATAACTATAAGGCTGGTCACAACTCATAAGGCCATAATGGTCTCAAAGTTTCAACAAATGAGTTCGTACATGACATTCTATTTTATAGTTTACTAAACAAACAAAAGGGTGTACCCGCCTATCTGTTATTTTACTTAACCCCCGGCATGATCTGAAGCGAGACAGGATCGATTCGTGATCTGATCTATGTAACATTATCTTAAAAGTTTGTGCAGGAGATAATTTCTCACGACTAGAACCAATTACAAAAGTCATGAAGTTGGGAAACTAAAATTCACATATGAGAATGTAAGTGTAGTTCATGTTTTTATTTTATCTCAGACGTTTTTAGTTAATTCTAATTATCCTAAAGTTTAAAATGTAATGTAAAATATCACGAAAAATAATAGAAATTAAAAAACAAAAGTTCTTAGTTATGCATATATTTAGTGGTGGTAATTCTTTAGGGCAATATGAACTCATCATAAAACAATTAGCTTTTATGTTGGTTGTCTAACTAGTTTGACAAACACCACATATGATTTAACATGTCTTGCCCGCATAATAAATGAGATGTGCTCATATTATGCTAAAATAAAACAGATGTCAAGGTTTTTAATAGCCGGTACCACTGTTTAAAATCTTTATTTTCGAGTTGGCCAGGGTTTACATTTCTTGGTGTTTTAGAGATTTGTTAGATTCAATTAGAGTGTGAGTCTTTTTTAGGTATGATTGATTGTAGTTTTTTTTTATCACAAGATTAGATGATGTTTATGGAAGTAAGGATTATGAATGTAACGTAATACGAGTATGATACGGGTGATATTATAGCTTATATGCCTAAATTTAAAACATAATTAAACAGATAATAATCTTAATAAAACCTACACTTAGCTGATATACCTTTTTACTAAATTATAATTCCGTTTTTTTAAATTAAACATGAAAAACGTAATGATAGTCTCTTGGATATTTTATAATTAATAGAGTTTAAATAAAGTTCAAACGTTTTTAATATGAGATGTAAACCAATTAATTACACCATTAATGTTTTGTTTACTCGCATTTTACAAATTCAGTTTCTATAATATACATTTTCAAAAGATGTCTTCTGTTTTTAATCAACATTGGTTGATTTGCATGGTTCTACCATGTGTCACTTTGTAATTAAGTTCTACTTTCTTTAGCATGCATTTTTTCATGAGTGTATGAAGGTATTTATGTTGGGATAATTAACACCAAAAGGCCCTTTGGTTCATTGGTAGGTTTATGCGTCCCCCACCTCATCACCCGAGTTTGAACCTGGGTTTTTTTTTTTTTTTTTTTTTTTTTTTGCTTTTTTAACTTTTTTCCAGCTTTTTTTAAGATTCTTTTTTTTTTATTTTTGTGACGTTTAGTTTTAGCCCGCAAAAACATTTTCTTTTATCTCTACGTTACAAATTTAAACACTTCTGTTGCATTGACGTTTCAAAATATACAACTATAAATTACGACTGCTTATAAATATGTAAATATTATGTGCCCCGCCCCGTAGCACAGGCGCCAAACTAGTTATTAACAATTCGACATGATACATTTTACAAATATTTCATTTTATTACAAGGAAACTTCATAAAAGCGAAGTTACCATTAAAATATAAACAAAATAATTACATAGTTATTTTGTGAATTAATATTTTAATTTCTTTTGAAATTGTTAATTCACAGAATCTTTAAATACATAACTCAATTTGCATTAATGTTCACAGGAGATTGAAATCCTTAACCTTTGAAAAATAAATATTTTTACCACAAAACATCATAGGGCTAAAGACTATCAAATTACCAATAACCGTGAGGAATGTTTTCGTGGCAAAATGATATATTCTTTTATCATATGATTATGAGTTCAAATACTATCCTGTGTAAATTTGATAATTTTAAGAATTAAGTAACCGTACAATAGTGCACGTTTGCTAAAAAAAAATCAAATTATATATATTAAAAACAAAACATCATGAACAATTCACTTTATTAATATTTTATTTTAATAACATCAAACAATAACTCCATACAATTAATCTTCTTTGCGTTTCAATATGAGTTTGATCCAAAACCGACCTATGTCAACGGTTCACTAGACACACGTCACATGCCCGTCTAAAAACGCATTTTACCATATACGTAACAACTTTTACCAACGATACATGTTATTCTCTCCATCCGCGTACCAATACTGTTTTACAGAGAATTTCCACCGCACCGCGCGAGCAACTTGACCGGTTATTAATAAAAGTAGTCGTGTCCAAATGGAATACAACGCCACTATAAATTGAAGTGTAGCTTCAGGTGCGATTCACACGTGTGGAGACTGAGCTACTATGGAGAAAGAGTCTGCAAACGGATCACCGGCGACCAACAAAACGCCCAAATCGTCCGCTAAGGTCATCTAAATCCCCAATTTTCTTTCAATTTTATCATCATCGATTCATGATTGTGAGAATTTAGAAGCATCCTACGATTTTTGATGCGTTTTTAGGGTTTCCGATGTGGTTTTAGGGTTTTGTGAGAATCTGATGCACGTTGTACGTGTTTTTTAGACCCGATCTGTGTTTTATGTTGTGGAAATTGTGGTGTTTGTTCGATGTGAGGGAATTTTGTTGTAATGTTCGATTTATACTAGCTGTGCCATCGAATGTAATCGGGTTATGTGATGTTTGTTCTGTAATTTGGGTGCTGAATACGTGAATTTTGTAGATCATAAGAAGCATGTGATGAGCGTTAATCAATTCTGCAAATGGCATGTTTGAGTTGAATATTCTGTGTGTTTTTTATTAGGATACCTAAAACATGAGTTTCTGTTTCTCTTGTGATTGAGAATTTTTTTATCCTTAAAACTCATGGTTTTTAGTGGATTTAGGTAAGTGTGGGCTTGTTTGTTTAGGAATTTGGAGATTTACAGATGGTAAGTTTGTAGTTTTTCTCTCCTATCACTATATCAGTGAAACGTAAAGAAGTAAAGAGCCATTAAGAGGTTAGATTGCATGACTTAGAGAGTTAATCGGCATTCGTTTTTGTTTCATCGGTCATCACGGCAAGCCATATGTATTTCTTATAGTTGTCTGGTTATCCTTGTCAAATAACAATATATAAGGTTATGCCTACAAGAGGGACGTTCAATACATATACAAATTTTAAGTAGAGACCTGAGAGAACTACATAAACACTTGTATCTGTTGCATTACCTATGATTAATAAGGTTATGCCCCGCTTTCTTTCTCGGCTTCTCGCACTTGATCTGACGAGCACTAAACATAGTTGTCAATAGCGAATAGCGGTAAATAGCGACAAGCCACCTATATGCTATGTAGCGAATAGCGATAAATAGCGCCCGCTATTTCGTGTTTAGCGATAAGGTAGTAGAAGCTTTAAGAAATGTTTTACATTCAATAAATAAACATGTTTAGCTGTAAAGTAGTAGAATATATAAGCAAACACCACCAAATTAGCTAAAATACTCTATTTGTGTCAATTTTATAGTAATAAAGAATAAAAAAAAATAAAAAATAAAAAAAAAATACCGCAGCTCCTCGCTATATACCGCTATCTACCATATAGCGGCCCTTGACCTATACGCGACGTAGCGCGCGATCGCGACCGCTACGGTTGCTATAGACAACCGGGGCACTAAATACGACCGCTTATGTTTATCTCATAGTTCTCTATTTAAAACTCGTTTTGTATTGAACATAGAAGTGTCTAAGATATGTAGAAATTACAATTATCTCTAGACATAAACCTACAAGATTTTCAATAATGTCTTGGCTTTTATATGGATAGTATTTATTTATCCTTGTGGATCTGTTGATTTGATTTGAGTTATTAACCAAATTTATGCAGAAATCAAGGGGCCCACCTCAGAGTTCGGTTGACACATTTGCTGTTCAATGTAACGACTGTTTCAAATGGAGGACATTACCGACTGAAGATCAATTTGAAGAGTTCAGAAGCAAGCAAAGTGAAGATCCATTTGTCTGCAACAAACTCGAAGGGATCGTGTGTGATACTCCTGCTGATATCGAGTATGATTCTTCTAGAACTTGGGTCATGGATAAACCAAACATCCCAAAAACCCCTAAAGGTTTTCAGAGAGTAATTGTTCTGAGAAGAGATTACTCCAAAATGGATGTGCAGTATATCACTCCCGATGGCACAAGGGTTAGAGCAGCTCCAGGAATTGTATCCTACCTCAAAGAACACCCGGAATACAGCCACTTGTCACCTTCTGATTTCTGTTTCACATCTCCGAAGGTAATGACTGACACAATTCCTGAACATATTGAGAAAAAGAGTCCGGGTACCAGTGTCAAGAAACAGAAAAAATCAACATAAAAAGGAGGTTGTTGGTTGGTTGGTCGGTCTCTGGGTGTGTTTTTAAGGTTTTAGTATGAATGAGGATTATTTTTTTTATGGTATTTTTATGTTTTAGTTCTATGTTTATGACGCAGCCAAACTGAATCCGAATCTGTTGTAAAGTGGCTGTAGTCATGAGCTGTTAGTAGGAACCAGGATATGGTATCTAGTTGGCAGGCTGATGATCCTGCGACTATTATGAATACAATGAACTTGCTGTATTGCGTTTGTTTTTCCGGTTTTTATTTGCTACAGGGATTCTAGAGGTGTTCATAAACCATTGAAACCACACAAACCAAAGCAAGTCAGCTGGTTTGAGAGCCAAACGCTTGTGTTCGTGTTTGGTTTTGGCGGTGTTCTGGTTTAATGGTTTGGTCAAGTTAAGAACTTGGAACCAGTATTGCAAACCAAGCAGATGCTAAACTTTTATCCATTTCAAAAAAATGTATAGTAATTTAGATCTATTATAATTATAAATCATCTTTTCATCATTTTTAATTTTTATAATATGAACTTATGATTACAAAAAAGAAACAAAAAAAGTTGGTTCGAACCATTAAATCAACGAACTAGTAAAATAGACCTGTTTGACACACCAAACATGGCGGTTTAGTTTCCCTAGCTCCTTAAACTGAAACTAGTTATTTGACCAAGGATTTTCGTCAAAACAAGTTGAACTAGGCATTAAACGCCCATGTGGCTTTAACACCGACGACAACATGAAATTAAAAAGGTAGAAATAAGAATTTGTTGAAGACACTTTTCATTAACTGATAACAAGATAATTATGTTGTATATGTTACAAAGAAGATGCCATGAGGTATGAACTTTACACAAACATGTTACAAGATTAATTGTATGGAATGATACACAACACACACACTCTCTCTCTCTATCTCTCTCTGTGTCTGTCTAAAGCTTGTGATTTACCTTGAATGTTAGCAATTCTATAGTTAGCCACTTCTTTTCCTGAAACAACTAGGTATATTTGACTTTCTAACAATCTAGTCAGGGTTTGTATACTCTAACAGCATATGTGGTGACCTGTATATTTTCACCAATGTCCAATACAAAACCTCCTCAACTCCAAGCTCCCCTTCAGCCCTAGCAGCATATATATCCTCACAAATCGCAATCAACCTGTGCAATACACCAAAAAATAAGTTTCCAACAAACGCCAAAAGGAATTGATCTAGTATCATGGTGTGTGACAGAACCATATAAAAATGAATCCGTCCCACACCATTATAGCAAATAATAATATCCCCACATGAAACTGGATCACATCGATCCGTTCAATGTGGGACCATTACAACAAACATTAGTACAATTGGGCATCATAGACGTTACCTGTCACAAGAAGGTAGGTTCTCAAATGGGATTCTCATTCTCAGATCAGAACATTGAAGCCTTATGAATCGACCAACCGCTAGCACAAATGTAATATAAAGACCCCATATGCTGAATTTACTCAATGTTTCTCCAAGAAAACCCTCTGAAAAAGAACATCAAGTCAATGACCTAAAACTCACAAATTTATGAACCTACATTTTCACACAATGCTTACGTGGCGTTTCTTCTGACACGACAATCGCCATGGGCCCCATCAAGTCTCCACACACACTTGTGTTCAACAAACTAACATCAATAAAAGACCACCACTGGGACTCTCCACGGTTCAAAAAAAGCACCCCGTCTACACCAGTTGCCTGCAAAATATCATCAATTCAATACATCAAGAAAAACAAGTGACAAAAAGTTGTATACATATAAATAATATATATTAATACCTCTTGGTCAAACACTCTGACCTCCCCAGAACCCGTAACACGAAAATATCGAGGATAAGTGTTGTTTACTCTAAAACTATTACTAGACCCTTCTAGAACTTGTTTAACTTCTGATGGATCGGGTAGATCCAAATGATCTAAATTTTGCCCAAACTTCACAACTTCTTTATCTTTAGGCCTATCTCGAGTGAGTATCCAATTGAACTTCATATCCATGTTTTCATCAATTGACTGACTGAATCTGGTTTGAATGACACTGGGGACAAGCCATAGATTGGTGGAATCTGCTTGACAACAAATCAGTTGAATATCATTTACATTATATGATTCAAGATAGCCGTGTGGATCAAGGTCAACAGAGGAGTTAAGATCGGTCCAAGGGGTGATTGAACATAGAGTTGTTTGGTACAACATTAATCTTCCACCCTCGGTTTTTATGTCAAACTGAATACTGGCTTCGTTGATGGGGTTTGCAATGTTTGTTGGATTCCCGCTACTATACATCTGCCAAAAAAACAGAAGTAATATTTTAGTTGATTATAAAGTATGTGAAATCTCCTTTATTTTAAGTGCAACAATAGTTGATATCTTACAAGCATAGGAGCCCAGATGACGATGATTAATATAAAGAATAAGCATATGCCATTGCAAAATTTAGTCATTCTTGTCTGTTTTTCTCCTTGTTTATGGTTTGCTCTGTTTAGAACAGAATCACATTTCACCAGGTACAAGCTTGCATTTATGTCCTCCAACTACGACACAGAGAAAACAGTGATATTAATTTGCTAACCGATATAATATAGATTCGGTAATCATATAATATATTGATAATCACTTTCAAAACATACCTTAAGCCAGTCATACATTGTCAAGGATGTGGTGGTGCATGACCAATCAAGCACACATCTTAACTCATAAAGAAACGGTAGGGCCCGATAGAGTCTATACCCCAGATAATTAACTCTCGAAACACTACTCGTTAAAAACTGCCTGTATAACGTGCTTTTATGAGGAACCCCTGATCGTATTTGCGTAGCTTGCAATGCAAGGGAAATGGCTTTTGTGAGATAAATTGCACGGAGTGCAAAGCCTGCTGCATTTTGTTGTGAAGGTTTTGTGTTCCAGGCATAAACCGTTACACAATACGTGAAAAGAATAAGATTAAAAATGTAAAATATCACTTTCCCGGTAGCAAATGAACACAGGTATATTATCCGATCAAGCACGATCAAGAAGAAAATAGCCATCAGAATGAACACAAACTCCTTTGGAAACTGATCTTCAAGCTGATACACATCGAGTAATTCGCTTTTGTTTTTTATAACAGATTGATAGAAGATCGCAATCAGGAAGAAAACCGCCAGATCAGCACCAAATGTGTACGCGTAAAGATCGATTTCTCGTTTTCCACCACCAATTACCGAAATAATCGGGTATGGAAACCCAGCTTTTTCAAAAAGATTTTCTTTTTGAGCTTCGGTTATTTCTTTTGCCACATCGGCTGCAGGGGTTAATGATTTGTATCTTTCGGTTAATGAGCACTCTTCTGGTGGTGATGCATAAACCACTTCAAAAACTGCTAAAGCAATTTTCGAGTTTTCTTCACTTCTTTCGATACTTTGAACTTGAACAACACTGGGACATGGACAAGTTGCTGGATTTGATTGTTTACATCTTGCATCATGAACAAGTCTAAGAACTTGGTTAACTCCCGACTCCATTCTTTCTGGTTGGATCCCGTCTTCAGGCCAATAACGAACATCCATCGACAACTGTAAGAAATACGGGGGAGATTCGGCTTCCTGGGTTAATGACTTCCAGTATCGGGTACAGTTTCTGAAGATCGACTTTGCCCATCTTTTAACAAGCTCAATGAACTTTCGTGTGTTTTCTCTCCAATTTGGATTCACTAGAAGCTCGTTATGATTTGTGATCCCCCCAATGAGACTACTGAACTGAGTTAGTGAAACCAATTCACTGTCTTTTGCTGTTATCGAGCTTTGAATAAGGGTGAATAGGTACACGAGAAACAGAGGTAACAAGCTGATAACGAATGATGATGTTATCCTTTTTGTGGGAAAACCCCATTCGGAGAGAAATGCTGATTGGATTGTGAAACCGCAGTGTTGGATGATGATCTGATACATGTATTGAATCAAGATGTAGAACTCTGTGTAAATCAGCATTACAACCCAGAATGTATAACTTGGTCCTGTGTTGACACAAAGTGCATACAAAAACAGAGCTGCAAGATATACCATCGAAAGAAGGCTGAAATTCCAAAGAAATACGATAAGAAAGCAGCAATAGCATACAACATCATTGTTGGATCGCATTTGTGCCCATATATGTCGGAAGATTTGGCCAATACGTATGCTTGGTGAATCACTTTTATCAGATTCCACAGAAGTTGAACGATTGAAAGCCATGTAACCTTCCATCTGCTCATGTTTATCAACTTTTAAAGATTCAGCAGGAACATCTGAATCTGGATCTGAATCTGAATTTTCATGAGGAATATTGAAGTAATTTGCAATATTCGTAACGGCCTGATTTCCGATTGATTGTACTTGAGAAACACCGTCACCTATCAACTGTACAGCGGATTTCAATGAAGTTTCTCTCTTTGGTGCCTTTTTTTTAGTTTGCGTCTCTGGCACATCCTCTTCAAACTCAGTGATTTCAGAAACCGACGTTTTCTTGGGAGAAGCAACCGCAGACAAATTTTCAAAAGGATAAAACGAGTCCATAAAAGCATCAGATTTTTGTTTCCTTGGAGTCGCGTCTTCATTTTCAAGATTTAAAGTAGTGGGGTCTCTGCTTCTTCGTCTCCTTAAACCCTCACGTAAAGGAGAACAGTCGGTGCTTCCTGCCGGTGCCGGTGCCGGCTCTGTGCTCTGAAGTTGGATTTGTAAATTAAGCATCTCGGATTTCATCTTCTCAACTTGCAAATTACGTTGTCGTTTCATCTCCTCAGCTTCACGAATGTACTGTAACTGTGCTGTTTTCCAGGCGGCTTTCTTTTCTTGTTCACGTACAATTGCGCCAATTTGCTCAGCTTCAAGATATCGAAACACGTAATCAAATTCTTCAGAAGCAAACATATATGATTGCAGTGATACCAGTAAGAAAATGATGATTTCAACCAAAGCAGATCTTGATGTAATCCTAAAACCATAATCATACTTATAAAATCCGATAACCTCGTAGATATAATCAACTGTTTCACACTTTCCATCATTAAAAGCACCCACAAATGGAGATTGATATGCCAGCGAAAGAACTATGACAGCAAAGTTGTACATCCGCAACCACTTAAAAATATGATTCTTTTTCTTGAGTATCGTAAGCCTCATTCGGAAGAAAATCAAAGCAAATGCAAGATATCCGAGGTGTAATATATCATATTCGAGTGTTCCCGTGATTAAAATCAATGCAAGAACAAGATCTAACAAATGACAGTAACAGTACAGTCTCAGGTAGTCAAGAATAGTCCACATTGATTTCGTTTCAAATGAGAGATCCCGCCATATGAATGAATTCTTCCGTTGAGATATCATTTGCCGATAGGTAAACGAGCCAGAGAAACTACCGAATCGATCTGCTCGAAGCTTGAAACATGCAAACATGAAGACCAAAAAGTAACTGCTGAGCACCCTCGGATCATCAACAGTAAGCCCTAGCCAACAGTCACAGCAATAGCCAAAATATTGAACAGAATACCGCCAGCAATCATGGCATCTGATGGTGGTTTCTGGTTCAGGTTCAATAAAAGGGATTGGGTTCCTCCAAATGGCGAAATATTCTAGCACGAGTATAGTAGCAAACATGAACACAAAAAAGGGCCATGCTTTTCGTATAAACTGGCGACCTAAAAGCACACAAGCAGCAAGTGATGCAATATAAAGAATCGAAATGACATTAAGAAGTGCAAAACTTGCAAGAAGCAATGCAATCATGGTGATCTCAAGCCCAAAAAGTATAAACATGTTTTCCATCCAAAACTTCAAGTATACTTTCAATGAAGTTTTCTGCATCCTGAATCGTTCTTTTCGCAATTCCAGAACCCGTTTTTTGTTCCATTTATGGCTCTCGTTAACACTTCCCAAAAAGTACCCAAGCAGGTATCTTCTACTGTTACTCTCAGTTACACCTGTTTTTGTACCCGAATCACCAACTGATGGCCATGAACTACTGCTTCTAATCCCGGTATTCCCGCCACTTGAACTAGGCGTTGCATTATTATCCACATTTCTTAACACGTCTTCTTCAGAAAAAAACAACGGGCAAGGTTCTTCCCATTGACCAACACCCAAAAACCAACTAGGCATCATTTGGAGCCAATAGAAAACATTATATTGCAGCGTACAGGCAGCAACCACCAGCACTTTAGCCCTCAACCCCGCTTCCACCCCCCAAAACCCAGGCTCGTATACCTTCAACCCAAGAAAAACCGACAAACTGTGATATTTTTCACCTGGAAACATGCCCACTAATCCACCCAACATCTGGAACAAGTATTCAACTGTCACAAGAACCCCGGTGTATACAAGAAACGATTTTGATGGGATCCGTGAAGCTTTAGGTAAAATGGAACAGAACACGATACCAAGAAGATATAATAACCCAAAAGCACTTATTGGAGATATAGCAGCATAAAACATAGCAGCAAACAATATCTTTTGACTATGCCATATTAAAAGCCGTCTAATAAACCCGACAAACCCAAATTGCATTCTGTTTGGATCTTCTAATGTTCTATACCTGCTTTGTCTCCTTTCATAACTATAAAGTTGCATAACAATTGTTATTGCTAATGATTCATACACGTTTGTCAGCAATGACCCCTCTGGATTGTATCCAAAATATGCACAAAGATCAATCTTTGTGGATACCCAAGATTCGAATGTGGGGAAAATGCTTAAAATATAGCTGAGAATGAACATGGTGATTGAATATATCTTTAGTGGGAGCCAAAGGCGGCGTTTGGTTTTTTGAACAAGTTGCCTACCAGTGATCCAGAATAGAAGAAGAAAAATGAATCCGAATGATACGAAATTGGGTCTTGCCATATAAACTGTGATGAGTATTGTCAGAAACGCAATGTAAGTGCCAAATGATCGATATAACGATAGAAACTTCTGCCCAACTGCACTGAGATATGACGCCACTTTTCTCTCTGAATTAAGATAAAAATAAAACATGTGAGTATATTTTTTAACTGTCTTGATCATAATTGGGTAATCAGTTGCTTAGAGGTAGGGATAGTTAGATAATTTCACATTTATGACAATAATCACTATTCTTATATTAACATGTTTACTCAACTAATCCATATATGATTATTTACCATTATTCAGTTTATCCAAACACCCCTTAGGTGGATATTTGGATTTGTTATTTCAAGGTAATTGTTGCAATCTAGTCAAAATTAGATTAATGCTTTGGGGATGTTTAGATGGACATTCTAAAAGCGATTATATCATGTTAAATAACAAAAATCATGTAATAATATGTAATAAAACAGACTTTAGAAAACAATGTTTGGATGTGCTTCTATTGTTTGAAGTTGTGATAATTTGATAACCAAACGTTTAAGTCTTTCATAAATTCTGATTATGTTGAAGATTTACATATTAAAATGACCAGAAAGAAAAATTTTGTGAAAAAAAAGTAGACTGTTAAACGGGTAACGAGTAATTTTAATTTGTTGCAGCTGGTATGTAACTGATAAACCAGGACTCATTATTTTGAACATACAATAATAATAAGATCATATACAGTTTACCAAAAACTCAAAACTAATTGTTGCGGTTTGAAATTGCAAAAATTTGATGTAATATAAAAGTATAAACCTTGGGATGGATTATCATCATTGTTTGTGGCAGTTCCCGAGGCATAAACAGACAACAAAACCGATTTGTTCAAACCAGCTTTCAAGATGCTGAACCCAACTGGAGGATATGGCGTGTGTTGCACAATTGCTGAGAATGAAAACAACAATTTATATCCATGTTTATGAACTGCACAGAAGCATGCAAGCAATGCTATTTCCACAAAATCCCACGAGCTATCATGTCCATATAAACCTGTTGTGAATTCAGTTCAAGAGTTTAATAAACAAAACACAATTTAAAGAAATGAACCATGTGTCTGGTGGTGGCAAGATGATTGGGCCGTGGGTCAAGCGGTTTCAGCAGCGGCTCAAAAGGGGGTTGAGTTAAACTGAACCAATTTTAAGCCGCATACCAATTTTCTGTCTTTTTTAAAAAACTTGTAAATAACTATTGGGGTTAATTTTAAACTAATAAACTTTTAGTGATTTAAACTTAATACTTTTTCTAATGGTGTTTGGTTCTTAACTTTTTTGACTTGTTAGTTGTTAAAGGAACCGTTTTGACCTGCTATCACAGGTTAATGGTTGAAAAAACCATCTCTCTAAGGGCTTAAACAGCCCTAATGGTTCTGAAGGCCTTCCATACCCCAATTAATGTGTTAGTTCAGAAAATCTTTGGTGTTGTATGCATCAAAAAGGACTATGGGTGACTTCGACTCAATTGACCCGTTTCCCTTTTAGCTATATTTTTGTTTGACATTAAACACATCCAAATCAACCCAGATCATTATTAAATGGGTCAACACCCCCCCCCCCCCAACCCCACCCCAAAATGTACATGTAACGATAAGACAAAAGCAGCCAAAAAGTCCTACCTAACTGAGATAAAATTTCCAAGCTCATGGAGCCACTTTTCTCCAAAGCTTGAGACACGAGAGTTATTTGAAGCGAGTACAGCAAGGCAAAATGAATTTCGCACAAAAGAAGAAGGGTTTGCCTTACTTTATCGCTGATGTCATGGCTTAAAAGATACAGGAAAAAGAATATCACTGGAAACAGAATTTAAAAGAAATTTAGAGTTTTTTTTCATGTGATTCTAGTTAATAATATGCAAATTAGTAACAATCCAATTTTATCGTACTGTACAAAGCATGGATGAAACCGGGCTTCATTGCAATAAGAAATATTAGCACTAGCATGATAGCACGAGAACATTTCCTTAGTCCCCAAGCAATTGTAGCCACAATCAGTACTTTTGTTTCTTCCCTAACTGCAATTGTAACCACATTTAGATAAGCAAATAACAAGGGTGTCAAAAAAATTTACTAAACTAATTCTTTCAATACTAATCTAAGTTTTCTAATGAAATAATTTTATGAAGCTTTATGCATTGGAGATACATTTTGTGAGACTTTCGGCCCATTCAAGCCATTCCCTCTTTAGCTAACTTTATTTACTTTGCTCGCTAGAGACAGAACTTAAACCAAATCACTCCAATTGTCGAAATTAGCACCTCTATATAAACCATAAAATTAGCCTTCAACCCCCCCCCCCCCCCCCAACAAATAAAACCTAGAGACATCTTCATTTCTTCCAGAACATATAAAATGTTAACCGACTCTTTAGCATTAAACCTACAAGAAAAATGATATAACAAACCATCACCTTCATGAGTGGCATCTCCATTTGATGTTTGGTGGTCCTCCTCGTCAGAGATGTACACAAAAACAGAGTTGTTCACAAGATTCCCAAGGGCAACCAAAACTCCAAGACAAAATTGAGCAAGTATAAAAAATCCAGGAATAGGATAATGCCATAATCCCACCATTTCCCAAATCTCCATATCCTGATTATGCCAATTTGTAAAACAAAAAAAGGACATCAAAAGCCCTCCCATCACATAAAGTAGAGGCGGTAACTAAATTATAATGGGTTCAGGTTGAGTTGACCCACTAACACTTTTTTGTCCATTTTTAAAGTTTATTACAAATGATAATTTGAATCTTCATATTAACGCTTTAGTAGGTTGTATCTTGTGTGTGTAAATAAAAAAGAGTTAGGATGACTTGCAACCTGTTTGACATGTTCAGCCCGTTCCCATTTTTTATGTTTTATTTGACATGTTCATAAGTAAATGGATCAATATTACCGCCTCTAACAAGAAGGGGAGGAAACTAGAAGAAAAAATTACCGTTTCAAGATCCCAATGGAGGTAAGAAAATGTCACATTAAAGATATATGTACTGACAGCCCATAAGAGAATGAACACAAGGAGCAGCCCATTTAGGTGATGCAACCGAAATACTGATGGGAAAGCATATATAATGTAACCGACATATACAAGTAACCCAAACGCGCATATGCTTGCAAAATAGAAGCTCCACAAAGAAAGAACAAAAAGGGAAACCTGTCAATTTCATCACTGAAAATTTAACAAATAAGCATAAATTTAACTTATACGTAACTTGAAATGAAACCAAAATCCGGCATTTTGGTCACGTGAGCAACAATCATGGTTAAGAATTTAAATTTCATGTTAGCTTACTAGTTCTAAATGTGCATACATGTTTGGATGTACATTTTGATAGTGATTATTGCAACTTGAAGATTCAGAATTAGATTGGATAAGCAGTTAGAAAAAAGCTAGGGTAAGTAGGTAATGTACATTTATCCCTATAATCAATTTCCTTTCAGTGACTTCACACGTAATTCTCGAATTCGGATTATTTTGACCGAAAATAATCATAAAACCATATTCGAAATCACTTTTACCCCAGACACTGATCATTGCAACACTAAATTGCAAAAATCAGTTTAGACCCACATCCAAACACCCTGAAATCATCTGTTTTAATATCAGAATGATCAAGCTCAAAACTAAAATGGTGAAAAGGACTGAAAAATGAGTTCTTAACTTCTTTTACTTTCTTTTGCTATAAGTAGACCTTTTTAAGAATAATTACCGGAACACCATATGTGAAGAAGTTAATGCTGAATATCCGAAAAACTGCACCTCTTAATAAAACATTAGTATGTCTTACTCCAGATCTGAAAATAGCATCACATCAAATCAGACAACTGAATTAAAGTCATATGCATTTAAAATAAGAATGAATTGTGAGGAAAGCTCTAAAACTTTAAATTCATATTATATGCCACTTACCTTGATTCACGTACAAAAAAAGAGTTCTTCAATGGCAAAAGATGCTCACTCAAGTTACTTTCACTCATGGACATGATGGAATCCATTTCTTCCAAATCAAATTTGACAAAAGACAACTGTTTAAATCATTAAACAAAGAAACCAGCTTTAATAACTATGAGTTTGAAACAAAATCAAATTTTGAAATGACAATGTAACAAATTGTGTTACCATGAAGCAAAATATGATAAGTGAAAGACCAGTACAAATTTGTGTCCATTCAAAGGTTGTTGAGATTTTGTAGAGGCCGATAAAATTACACATTGCACTGAAGAGCTCTGGGAACTCTAAGGGAAGTTGATAGACATAAAGCAAGAATATATTGAATCCTGCATACAACCAAAGAGGCTTCCACCACCTTCATCAAAATGTAAACAGATGGAAGCCAAAATGTGAGTAACGTTCAGAAACCATGCAAGAAATCTTGATTTTGTAAAGTCTTATAGGGGGTGCTTGAATGAGCATCTAAAGTGATTATTACAATTTTAATTTTTAAGATTAAAAATTATTAATAATTTTTTTATAGTTAAGAATCAAAATCACCAATTTTGGAGAAGCAAGCAAGGCGTTAGTGTAAGAATATTGATGATTAAAGTAAATGTATAGTTAAGTGACCATCATCAACATTACGTTTCTAATTATCTGGTTCTTCAAATTACAATAATCAGGCCAAAATTTAGTTTGATGGTGATTTCTTATTGTTGAGTAAACATAAGCAGGTTTTGCAGACCCAAGTATCCGTAGTTATGTGATTCTCATTAGTCAAATCATAATGATTGTTTTCAAGAATTTTTCAAAAACTAATTATGATTTATTTTAATAAATGTAGGGCTAGAAGATGATTAGATTTGGAGAAACGAGTAGGTAGATTTACAAAAAAGAAGTATTGTTAAGATAAGAAGAAAATTACTTAACTATCTTTACTTTAGACCCCTTTTTATTCTAATTCTTTAAGTGCGATAAATTCTTCCAAAACACACATCTAAACACCCCATACTGGAAATAATATCAACTTCATTGTGATAAGATAAACAAACGATAATGCAAATTCACCTGAAAAGACCATGGAAGTTGCTTGTTAAGGACCAATCCACAAGGCCCACACAACTACAAGCAAAAAAGGGCAAAGAAACCCAAGAAGAATTGCTGATTCCCGAAACCAACTGAACAGCAGGTAAGAGCAAACAGAAACCAACCTTCACATGTGAACCTTTAAATTCAAAGCTTAATAAGTTGGAGAAAAATTCAACTAATACCTTAAAATTACATATGGCAATTCAACCCATTTACGTATAATCAGTCGAATTGGGTTGAATTTTATCTCAAATGGGTCAAAAAAAAAGCTAAAAGAGGAATGAATCAAATAGGCTGAATGTCACTTAGAAACTATTATTAATGCATACAAAGGTCTAAATTGTTATTATTTATAATTTTGGATTAGTGTAATAAGTTTTTTTGTAATCATAAGTCATAACTGAAGTATAAGTTATTTCTAGAAATTTCCAGCAGATATATGTTTGTAGGTCAACCAAACTCGACCTGGTCCATTTCAACCTGAACCTGTTTGGCAACTTGATCCGTTACCCAACCCACATACCACCCACGTATTCTTGCCATTTTTATTTAGAATCCAAGAGCTAAACCAATTAGTAACTAACCTATTCCATCAATAGCTGACGAAAAACTCCCGAAAAATGTAGACGCCTGTCTAAACAACCCTAATCTGCTTTCATGCAGTTCAATAAAAGCAGTGACCGCCACTAATAGTTGCAAGATCAAAAGATAAATCACTATGGGTGATCTCCATGTTTCAACTCTGAAAAAGCATACTTCATTAGTCTGCATAACAGATTAATTATGACACGTGCAAATAATACTAATAAATATACTTTGACCAGTAATTAAAAATCTCACATCATGAATCCTATAAGTTTTGCCCACCAAGGTACTTCTTCACCGCAGCTTCCACACTCAATGGCCCATGTGATAAGAAATGCAATTTGCGAAAGGATTGCAAGAATTGAAAAGAGAACAATGAACCATAGCAGTGTTCTCCCTCTTAAATGGAATCCTACAAACCAAAAGGATATACATAAGCATCTTGATTTATGTATTTGCAAATTAAATATTGTGTACAGAAGTTATTTCAACATATACAAGACTAAAAAACTATTCACCTCTTTTTGGAGGAGTGAATAGAATAAGTAGAGAAGCTAGCAAATTGCCAAGAGAGATCAAACTCCAATTAAGTAAAGCAGCTGCAAAAGCGAAAAAGGGTGAGGACATAATGAGGTATTCATAACATGTTTAATAATCTAATTAAACTTAATTTGAATCTAGGTAAGAACCAAATAATTAGGTTATTATAGTTAAGGATTGTTTGGTAGTTTCATACTTTTCTCAAAACTCACTTTTTTACCTCTACTCTTCAACTGTTTTTATTAATCTAGTGACCCTAGAATCCTAGATACTCAGAAATTCATAATATCAATTGGTTTTTGCCGAACACTTAAAGCTCATTACTATGACTTCAATTAAGATGCACATCCAAACACTCCCAAATAGAAACTTTTGACTATGGGGAGCTTCTTTTGTTTCTTAACTGGTTGCACACACTAAGTATCTCACTATCACATAGTATTGTTCTTTTCAATGAAACATGAGCTCACCGCATTGATTTCAGAAAAAAAAAAAAGACAATGTTTCTACTCTAACTTACATCCCATTGACAATTTATTCCTCCTATAAACTATCATCAAATACCAATTGCTAAACATAAGGGCATAAGGCATTCATTACAGTTCACACTTAACATTCAAGTTAACTTCAAACTTGACAAAACTACATTAACTACGTAAAAACTACTAAAATCAACAATTTGGGGATAAAACAAAAAAGGGTCGAATGCATCAAGCACCAAATTTTAAACATCTAAAATCACGATTGGAGGGAAAATTTAATACCTGTTAACAACAGTAAAGGCAGAACAAACCCACCAAGAAATGTTCCCATCATTCACGCTAGTTGAATCGAAGGAAGATCGAATCATACCATCACCTAATCAAACAAATAACATTTAAACTTCACACTTAATCAGGGTTTTCACAAGAAATTAAGGGAAAACAAACACAATCGACAAATTAAACCCTTGATTGCGTTAGCAGTGAGAAGTGAAAGTCAAAAGAAGAGTGGATCTTGATTGTTGAATGTAGAAGTGATTGTAATAATAATAATAAAGCCCCAATTGGGTGTTGCGGAGAAGAGACGATGCCGGCATATGGGTTCAAGATTTACTCATACACGCATGTGTATTGTGTTGCGCACTTGTGTGGGTGTATTATGAGCAGGGCTATATCTTGATGTCATCACTTTTGTTTTGTTTTATGAAACTTATAGATTTTTTATTTTCAAGATCTTTTTCCTATTGTTTTGTAATTGTATTCTTTTTTATTTATTGGGTGTACGGGATTGTTTTTCTATTAACTTTGAGTAGTTAATAAGTTAAAGATATGTTCAGCAATCTTAAAAATATTTTTTATATTGACTTTACATATAAGGTAAAAAAAAGATTTTATAAAAGTAAGAAATGTGTTAATTATTAATTTTTAAAAACTATTTTTAGTCTAATTTTATATTATAATCCTCTATTGTGTCCTATTAACTCCACTCAGTTTTAAAAGTATGTTTTTTTTTATCATTTTATAATTTTTTTAGTTTATAAGTTAATTCAAATATTTTTTTGAAAAGTCATAAGTTAATAAATTTTTTTGTCAAAAGTCATTTTCAACCAAAATAAACAATCCCAAACATAACATTAATGGGTTATTGGATTTTAATGATCTTAGTTTTTTTATTGGTCGGTATTAATCCCAACTAAGGAAGCGTTTATATACACTTCTAACTTTGAGTTTATTTTTCTCCAACGATCACTTACTAACCGAGAATTAACCCCTTTTGGTTTTTTTGATGAAATGTGACCAACGTTAAGCTTATTTACAGCTCTGTCGCCACCTGAAATCTACCTCCAACAAGTCAAATGGTTCAGATCAGGAGATAGAGATTGACGGGTTTCAGAATGCAAAAGTTTCAGATTGATTGACCTGATGGTAGTTTTCGACTTACTACTTAGTGTTTTGGCCACATGATCAGTGCTTGTTATCAAAAAACTAATGAGGTTAACTCAATGTTAGTAAGGAATCGTTAGAGGATAATAAGCTCAAAGTTGAGAGTGTTTATAAAAATTTCATGAGTTTAGATTAATCCCAGCCAATAAATAAAAATTGAGATTATTAAAATCTAATAACCCTTATTTAATTGATAAATTTCAGAATTGATAGTATTTTTAGAATATGTGTTTCACTTTTTATTGTATAGTGTCTTTGAAAACTTAAAAATGATATAGACACTTAAGACTTAAAATCACGAATATTGTCTTTGTCTTGTATACGACTCACGTTCAATGGAGTTCTTGTTTATAAGTAAAGAATCACGAAAACCGTGTAAATGTTTGTAGTTAGTGATATAAAGATATAATGAAAGATAGAAAGAGATATATTTATAATTACGTATCACATGTAAAGCAATAAGTATACGTATTTATACGATTTTCATAGATCTACATTTTCATTTCGTTATGTATTTAATGTTGATCTTCAAATCTACAACTTGAAAGGATAAGTGTGTTAACAAAGCTTAATTGTCCTAATTTGGGAAGTACACAATACACGTTAGACTAAAAAGTTAAAGCCTTTAAAAGTTTGGAACCACAACTATATTGCTTACGAATATTATGGTCTTCCTCACAAATCAATTGATCACACTTCTATAAATAAATTTTATAATCTTCTAAAATTTCTCTTAACCAGCCTCTTGATAGCTTCTTCAAATCTTCTCTCCTAATATTTTGTATGTCATCTTGTCTTTGATTATCATATAATATCAAAGACAGGATGGCCTTTCAGAGATCTCATTCTCTCACACTCCCCATTGGCCTCCTGTCTCTCATCTCAACCATCAGTTTTATTCTCTTGGCAACCATAGCCACCACCGATGCCACCGCTAATGCTCGTAATACCTTCATTCGAAAACCATCCAAACCTCTTCCTGTTTTTCGTGAAGCACCAGTGTTTCGTAATGGGGATGAATGCACCAATGACCTTGTTCATGTAGCAATGACTCTTGACTCGAACTACCTTCGCGGGACCATGGCAGCGGTGTTATCCATCCTACAACACTCGTTTTGTCCTGAAAACGTGTTTTTTCATTTCCTATGGTCTCGTTATAATGAAGACATCCATACGAACATCAAAATGACATTCCCGTATCTTAGGTTCAACATACACAAATTTGATGCGAAAAAGGTTCGTGGGAAAATTTCCAAATCCATCCGTCATGCGCTAGACCAGCCGTTAAACTATGCAAGAGTCTACCTTGCAGACATATTACCGATGAACGTAAGTCGTGTGATCTATCTAGATTCAGACATTGTGATGGTTGATGATGTCAAAAAGCTATGGAGAGTTAACTTGGAGGGCAAGGTACTTGCTGCACCCGAATATTGCAAGGCAAACTTCATGCGGTACTTCACGAATGATTTCTGGATGGACCCGGAATTATCAAACACATTCACGGGTCGAAATCCATGTTATTTTAACACAGGAGTGATGGTTGTAAATGTTGATAAATGGAGGGAAGGTGGATATTCCTACAAAGTAGAGGAATGGATGGCGGTGCAAAAGCAAAAAAGGATTTACCACTTGGGTTCGTTACCACCATTTTTACTTGTTTTTGCTGGAAACATCAAAGGAATTGACCATAGATGGAACCAACATGGGTTAGGTGGTGATAACATTCAAGGAAGATGCAGGAGTTTGCACCCTGGTCCAATTAGCCTGCTTCATTGGAGCGGAAAAGGTAAACCATGGTTGAGACTAGACTCGAGGAAACCTTGCACAGTAGATCACTTGTGGGCCCCGTATGATCTTTACAGCCCATCTACACATACACTGGAAGAGTGACAAATCTGTATCACTAACAGATGAATCATCGTTTGATTCGAAAAGGCAAGAAGCAAAACCAAATGAACAAAAATTATGCTTTGGCTAGTTTGCAATGAGCGGTCCATGTCTTATATATCAAGATTATCGATCTTTCGTATGCAATAAAACGCACGCAAACAAAAACAGAACGTGAAAAGAATCATGTGTGGGAATGTATCTGCAAGTGAAACGTATTATTTAACCTCAACCTCAATCGTGTTTTAGCCTTCCTTCTTGTAGTCAAGTTAGTTATTTTGGTTGTTGCATATGTAGAGTATAATATAGGAAACATTACATAGTGAAAACTTGTTTAATGCAAATACATATACGATTCACAATTCTCAAACTTAACTGACTATAATACTCTATGATAAACATGAACATATTATAGCACCTAACTAAACAATCGAATCAAGTGTAATTAATCATGAATGTAGACTCTGATTTCTAGATTCTATTGTAAGGAAGCAACTAACATCAAGGAAGGGTTCATATTTTTATATATATTCTCAAGCAACACTGATGCCCAAATCAGAGGTGGGTTCGACCTTATGCGTTTCTGCTACAAGAAGACGGCCTCGTTGGGCTCGAGGAGGTAGATGCTTTGTGGGTTTTCTTGACCCAACGGTCCATGGTAAGAAGACACCAGTGCCACCGCGAGGTAACCTTCTCGGGCTCATGACCATTGGCTGAACCGGGGCTAACATAAGTAGTTGTGGTGCACGAAGAGCGCCCCATTTAGGGACAACACATGTTGTATCAGATGGTTTAACAGTTCCATTTGGGGTTGGTACATTCGGTTGCCAAATTGTCATGACTTTGTTTTCACACGTGTCGATTCGGACTTTGAAGAACGTGATACTGATTCTTTTAGTTGGAGATTGACAAGTGACGTGACGTGCCATGTCAGCGCTGTTCCCTCTCATTACTAAAAGCGAACTGTGAAATTACAAAATTTGATATCATTAACTAAAAAATAAAACTTAAATTTATTAGTTGAGTGTCACTAGTGTCTTCTTACTCTATGTACCCTCGTAAGAAGACAACAATGACACCACGAGTTTTCTTACCCTTTATTTAGAGATAGAATGAGTGATCCTTTGTAATTTCCATCATTATCACATACTAGAGTGCGTCCAAATGCCATTGTTGATTCCGAAAGAACCAGCGTGGAGATAGGTTGTTCTAAATGAGGTGGTTTCAAGAAAGGCTGTGAATATTCTCCCTACATCAATCGAAATACATACTTGTAAGTTGTATGAAGTACGAACCCACATGTTGATGTTAATGTTAAGAAGAATTATAATAAAAGACCAATACCTCATCAAAGAAGCTTATGATGCAACTGTTTGGTCTTCTATTTTCAGAAATAAGATGAAATTGAATCAAATGGTCAATGACATCTTCAAGAGGAGTTGGAATCGGCTCGATTTGGCCTAAATGGGTCAACATTAGATCACTGTGTTTAAATATTTAACCTAGTTTTGAACTGGACATGTTTATGGGCCCAAACACGAAACAAGCCCTAAATTAGTGTCACATCACATGCATGAAACAGAATATGACATGGACTTTGATTGGTTAACACAAACACGACTCGTTTAACTTAATCTTATATTTTATATGCTAATACTTTAAATTTTAAAAACTATAACAAAAAATACAAAAGTATACAAAACGATTGCGATAACACCATAAACTTGATGATAGTTTCTATGTAATCTATTTAATTTGAAATACGCCCAGTCAATTTTTATTTGGCACAAAACACATTCGAAACAAAATACACATATAAATGGGCAAACCCATAAAAAGGATACTTCGACCCTAACCATCATGTTTAGCTAAACATGTTTATTGGTTCGAGCCCAAAACTAACCAAACTTATTTAAACTAAACCTAAACTCGTGAATTCTGTGTTGGGCTTGTGTTGTGTTTTTGCTCATGCGAGGATTCACACCCTAATTTAAAGAAATATAAAAAAAGGTTACTTATCTAGGATGCTTACCGTCTTGAGATTTAGTTATAGCATCGTCTTTTACTTGGCCAAAAATAGGAGCTCCAAATTGAATAAGTTCTCTTTTAATGGCTTTTGATTGCTGGTTGTACTTGATAAATGTCTCCCCTAATCGCGGTTAAACAAGATCAAGAATTAGTACTCTCTAGTTCAAGAAAAAAACAAATGTTACAATATTATTTGCATCAATTTATATATATTTTTGGTTAGTTCCGTTTACAGAGGAAAATGATAAATTTTAATTATGCTATTTAGAAAATCTTTTGGATCCTATCATTAAAAGTGTAGTTATAATAATATAACTATAAAGGAATTAACTGTCAAACCTGTTCAATCCCTTACTATCTCAAAACGTCAGTCCCAAAGGGAAAGAACTAGACTAACTATAAAAGCATCACGAATCACGAGTCCACCTGAGAGTTCACCATTCTGACCAGCGACTCGTAGTTCATTTACATATTCATTTAGACTAGATAGCTCTGAATCATTAAGTATGTCTTCATACACTTTCAATCCTCTCACAACATTCACCTGTTAGTCAAAATTCAATATTAATATGATTGATTTTACGAGTCATGATTCATGCTCACATATATATGTATATAATGAAAAGAAGAACTCACCATATGTCCTTTTACGGACTCCTTGGCTACGAACCCTTTTGTCATCTTGATCTGAGCACGCCTGGCCTCCCAATCTTCTTCTTGGTTTGAGCATATATTATTGTTTTCTTCCAATAATTGAACTTCATGAGATCCTGTCGTAAAAATATGTCTATAAGTTTTCTCTTAAATACGCTTTCATCAACAACCACGGGTATAAACGAGCAGAGACAAGTCAACTTCGAACTTGCCTCGTATCAACATCTATATATTAAAGCTCAATCTCAGTTTTGTTAACCCTTTTATTTATAATTATAACTTCAATAAATAATTAGTCCTATAAATATTTCTGACTATATGTGTGTATATGATTTAGTTATTTTTATCACAAATATATGTGATAGTATTTAAAATGTAAAACCTCATGATTATTATATTACATAAAATAATTGTATGTACATAAAAAATCCACTCTTGTAGACTTTCTAGCCTAGTTAAACTCGTCAATCGACTTTAAATTTAAAGGGTCTCTAATTTAAGCTCGATCTGATACACACTTATTTAAAATTTATTCAATTCAAGCTTTTAGCTAGAAAGGAGTTGATTCATTCACACCCCTTATCCATAATTACATAACTTATGTATGCTAATATGCTGCACTAGTTAATGCAAAAATTATATGATTCACATACAAAAAACCAAAAGGAAATAAAAATAAAGACCAATAAACTTTAATAGCAGTAAAAGATCTAAGAGAGAAACATATTTTATTCTGAGACATTCTAGACCATCGACAGTGGGGGAGATACTTGGTCCATTCAACTTTCAAGATGCACAACGGAAGGAGTGTGCAATGGAATCGGCATCGCCTAGGGATGAGCATCAACAGTACAACCCAAAAAACAAGACACATGTGATGAACTGATTTAAGATGCAGGCTAAATGAACACATGAAACCCTATCATCACAAAGAGGCATCTATATCAATAGAATATATGTTATAAAGTTAGGACGAATATTTTTTTATATTAGAGTATTATACATGTGAATATGGTACTCAATAAATTAAAATATAAAAAATAGGCTAAAGATTTATATTTAGCAGAAAACATGGCGGAATATTTTGACTAAAATTAGTTATATTGAACACGAAATACTAAATGAGTTTTGGCAACTAGGTCGCATATGTAGGGTCAGGGGTTTGTCAGGTCATTTTTTGGCATGTTGTACGTGTATTTACGGGTTAAAAAATAAAATAAAAATATATTTATTATAAAATGATATTTTAAAATAACATATGATTGACATATTCTTTATTATAACATTTTAAAAAATTGTCTTTTTAAAAACTTTCTTATCATAACTCTAAATTTTAAATATTTTTTGTTTGTACAAAATTTACTTTTTAAAAATATTAATTTTAAAATATTTTATATTTTTAAAAAAATTCAATGTTTTAGAAAAATTTCTTATTTTATAAATTATTTTTCTTAATATTAATGAAAAAAACTCTTTCTTAATTTATTAAAAAATTATTTTAATCAAAAAAATAATTAAATGATATTTTTAGTAATTAATATGATTATTTAATAGGAGAGAGAGACGGGAAAAATTTAATGAGGGTGAATGTTGTGTTGACACGTGTCACTTTTAGTTACCCTTTTATTACAGTATAAAAATAAAGATTTCTATAAGAGTTTGTTTCTATGAAAAGTATAGTTTGCTTGCATCAATTTAGATTAAACCACAAGACAGAAAAGTTTACACCAATTCAATCGAGCAAATAGGGATTTAACATTCTTGACTCTTCTAGTGAATCGAGAGATGTATAGGTAGGTAGAATGAAGGATTTTTAGGTCGCAATTTTGGTCATTTAAATATGAAAGTCCAAAAAATAATCGAAAATGCACAGCAAAATCATGATACTCCAAAGAAAAAAACAGAGGAATCTACCCTAGTTGCTGTAGATGAATACAAGATGCTCGTGTTAGATGCATTTACTTTCCGTGCAATAATCCATCAATAGACGTAAATACTTCAAAAAGTATGATGACCTTTTAACGAAGATCGTGTGCACCACGAGAAACACGAGAAATGGATCTAAACAATTGCAGAGGTTACAATCACAAATCGAAACGCCTACTGTTAGCTATCACGGAGATAATCTATTTGATCTATATCATTACGAATCGAAACAAAATTCATGAACACGTATTTGTAGATCAGTAGATGCATATAGACAATAGAGAGATCGATATCACGAGAATAAATGCACAAAATGAAATCAAATGTACCTGAATCGGTGATCTCACTGCTTCGTGTATCATCTCTGTTGAAATCAACATCAACAACCTCCGCATCGCCATTACCACCACTCTCACCGCACTCAAACGCAACATCTACGTTCTTCTCCGAAGCAACATCAACATCTTCAATCTCATCACCGTTTCCACCTCTTGTCTTCTCCTCAACGACCTTCTGCAGCTCATTAACAACATCAGCGATCGAATAATACTTCTGCATCTGCAGAATCGGGATCCAATTCAGCCTACGCCGGTGTATTGCAGCGAACACCGACTCGTACTCGCACCTTCCGCCTTCTAATTGAGTCAGATGACCGCACAGAGCGTCGATTATTGCGTTCGCTGCTGCAAATTCACCTCGGAACCACGAGATTATAGCGTCCTTTGCGTACGCTGCCGGCATCATCTCCGGCTGCACCGGCATCATCATCGGAATCCGATCGGACGACGGAGAAACGCCGGTCGCCGGCGCCATTCGTTTATCGTTCAGATGCACAAATTGAAACCTCTAAGCTTTCTCCGGTGGCCGGAACTACGGTGAAGATATGTGTGTGCGTGTGTGTGTATATATATGTGTGTGTGTGTGTGGAGAGATGATGAATACAGAGATCTGTGTGTGTGTATATATATATATGTGTGTGTGTGTGTGTGTGTGTGTGGAGAGATGATGAATACAGAGATCTGTGTGTATAGAAGCACCTGTGTCGCATATGTATATATAGTCGGCGAGTGAAAATTAGATGAAAAAAAGTTGAAAATAAAATTCAGGGTTTTATTTGTAGTGTCCGTACGTGTTGGCAATTTGCTGACATGTCAAATTCTGATTCGTACGTTTTGATGACGTGGCGGTGTTTGACGAAATAATCTCGTTTTAGTCTTTTAGAAGAACTGAAGAAGGGTTAGGTCATAGGTGGAAAACTCTTGCTTTTCTTTTTTATTTTTTAATTATTCTTTTTAAATCAATCAAGAACGAAGAATGAAGAATCCAAAAGCTAATTCCCATGCTAACCTTTGGATTAAAAATTCTTTTATGATAATTTGGTTGATGTTATATGTTGTTTTGAGAAAAAAATAATTATATTATTAAAGTAAAGTAATAAAATGATTCCGGATTTTTACAGGGCTTAAATTGATACTGAAATGTTTTAGATTGATACAGTACTAGAAGGTCAAAATCAAGCCAATCGAGTTTAGTTTTGTCTAATACGAGGTTAAATTGTTTAAATGTATAAAGTTTAAGCTTGAACTTCATTCATTTCAAATTGTATGTATAAATGTCTTGAGCTCGAACTATGCATGTCTATTATTTATAATATATTTGAATGTATTTATGTTAATCTATGTGTATTTTATTGTAAGTTATATATACATATATAATGGTAAAAGTTTAAATTAAAATAATTTCTAATCTAAAAATTATAAAAAGTAGTCTAACCACTAACCATAAATCTTTTTAATTAATGGTTAAAATCAATTATAAGAAAAAAACTATTATAAATGTATTTTAGACATAATCACTTTTGTTGACATTTTTTTTCTTAAAGTTTTTTTATTTTTAAAATATTGTAACTTTTATATATGATATTATTTTGTATAAAAAGTACAAATCAAAATAACATCTTCTTAAAAATAATTATGTAAAGCTCAGAATCATTATTAGTCTTTTAAGATAACATAATATATTATATTATAACACTACCCTATATGTAATATATTATTTAGTTTATATTACAAGTAATTTGAATGTTATATATATAAAATTTTATTTATATATATACATTAAATACATAAGCCTCAACGCATGTAACTTGAGATCGAACTCACCTAATAAATAAGTCTCCATCTTAGCTCCAAGCTAGTTTAAGCCAACTCGAGTTTTTAAAAAACCTGATGTTAAATAGTTAATGCAGAATATGATTCAACTTGAGTTTTGAAAGACATGATTTTAAATAGTTCATACACTACATGATTCAACTCGAGTTTTCAAAGACCAGGGTTTACATAGTTCACAAACGACATGATTGGCTTACATCCACTGTTTTGAGGCCGATTGATAGCAAAAGTATATAAATTTAAATTAAAATAATTAGATTTATAAATTATGACCATATCAAAAAGGGTCCCCATGGGGCCACGGCTGCGATGCTATTAGGATCGTGGACCGTAAGACGCACCACGCAGCCACACCATACAACATACAAGTCTTGATATAGATCAATTATCAGTTTCATATTATATTTAATAGTTTTATACTTATAATATTTTCCTTTTTAAAATATACTTACTATCGGACAAATACTATATAATGAAATTAACTTTTTTATAATTGATCCACAATAGGAATAAAATTGAAAATTTCTCCAAGACTCATATTGCCAATAATTAGGAAACCAAATCATAGAGAACATGCTTTGCTTGTCGCTTTCTTTTAAGAACAAACCGCAACGCCAATGATTGTGATTTTGAGGCTAACTTTAAAAACATAACTATTTTGATTAGTAACAAGTTACTTGTGCTAATAGATCATTGGTAAGAGTTAAAGATTTATTTTTAAGAAAACCATCAAATCTTGACATTATTAGGTTAGAAGTTGGTATACTTAAAGACTAAAAGTAAATGAGTGTTTGAATCCTCATAATTTTACAATTTGTTTCTTTTTTTTGCAATTAAAATAAGAACCTTGTAAAAATACTATAAATTCAATAATCTTCTTACTCTAATAAAGAGTAACAGAAGGTGATACGTATCATCATCACATTTATTATCATCAAATTTTTTCTGTTTTTCTATCCTATTAAATAACTACATTAATTACTAATAATATTATTTATTTATTTTTGTATTATAATTAGTTTTTTTAATAAGTTAAAAAATAGATCTTTTTATTAATTTTATTTCTATAGAAATAGTTTTTATAAAAAGATTTTTTCTAAAAAATAAACTATTTTTACGTAATATTTTAAAATCGGTTTTTAAAGTAAATTTTTTATATAACAAAAATAATTAAAATAGAAAGTCATAGTAAGAAAATTTTTAAAAATGAAAATTTTTTAAAACGTTATTTTGAAATAAAATGTTTAATTTATCTTTGAAAAAAACAAAAAAAATTTAAAAAGTTTATATTATTTTTTATTACTTATAGTTATTAGTTATACGTAATTTCAATCATATTATGTCTTAATATATCCTTTTATAATTAATAATTCTTATTTTATTTAATATTTTATTTATTCAACCCGTGTAATACACGGGTTTACTAAAGCTAGTTATATATAAAATACTTAAATGTGCTGTAAATGGGTTCGTGGGTCAACTGGTCAAATCGGTCAAAACGTGCTTAGTTAGATGGGTTAAATGAAGTCAACATGTCTAAACACTATCTATTTATTAAACAGACTATATGACAAACCAAAATCAAATATCTACTTATTTTTGTACCGTATTTAAAGTCTTGTCACGATGTCACGATTTAACACTTGTAATTATTAACTCTTATAGCTTAATACATTAAATAGTTTATATTTGTTTTCCAAATATTTTAAGCATGTAAATCTTGAGAGATATATACCTAAGTAGCATCCTCTTATACCTTAACAAACATGAGAGATCACGATCATGTTGATAGATTATAGTTTGTTATTTATCAATCAAAATTGGTAAAGATACAAAATCATATCATGTTAATGTTGACAAAAGGGTCCAAATGTAATTCGTTGCATTTCACATCAAGGGTACACGGAAAAGAATATATAATCTAGTATAGCGTCAATATTTCAAAGTCTACCAAAACTTAGGACTCTAGTCTGCGGAAGTTTCAATTGAACATGAAAAGATTTCTTCTTACTTAACAAATTTATTAAAATCTTTATCTTTATACTCTAATATAAGAGTAACTTGAGATAACATGTGGTAGCACTACAATCATCCTTAACAAAATTTTTCCGCTTTTCTTTCATATTAAATAATTACCTTAATTATTAATAAGTTTATTTAATACTTTTTTAGTTGTAATAAATTAAGAAAGAAATTAATTTATTAATGTTATTTCTAAATAAATAAATTTTTATAAAATAATAATTTTTTCTAAAGCATAAAACTTTTTTAAAAATACGAAGTATTTTAAAATTGGTATTTTTAAAAAGTCAATTTTTTAAAAATAAAAAATAATCAAATTTAGAAGTTATAACATGAAATTTTTAAAAGTAACATTTTTATACGGTTTGTTTTAGAACAAAATATTTATTTTTTTGAAAAAACAAATTTAAAAACAAAATTTTAAAAAGTTAATACCACTGTTTTATTATTTATAATCATTTCTCATATTTATTATTTTATATATGCAGTAAGCTTCAAATTATAATTGACATTCTAATAATAAGACGTCTCTCATCTATTTAAGAGGTATAAGATTTAAATTCTAAAAGACGAAGATATATGTGATTAATATGAGTAATTAAGTTAGGAGTTTTTCTAAAAAACAATTACAATATTTTTTTTTTTGTATATTTTCAACTATACATCAGGTTTACGAATTTATAAATACCTTTTATTTTATAATAACTCCATCTATTTTCGGGCAATTGTAAAGCAATGACCCAAACCCAGACCAATAAACTTCAGGCAATTTTCCTATAGTTACTCGTATGATATCTGGTATACACATTTGTTTGTTAAAAAACACCCATTGAGATTTTCTTATACGTTTTTTTTCCTTACCATTATAATATTTATATAATTTTAAGTGTACAACAACTACAACAAAATAAAATATTACAAATTACACACATCGTGACATCATCATAATAATATCTGAAATGTCTAAAATATTTAAAGTCTATGATGATCCAAATCTTAAGGGATAAATACATACAAAATATAAGTAATATTATCAAAATACAAATCTTGGAAGAAAAGTTATTTTTTCAGATAATCAAGCTCTAGTATCTGACTCATGTCAAAGTCTACTTTAGAAAACAAACATTGCTTTTTTGCTCTTATTGCCCATCATTGATGTTTCTCCTTCAAAAATGTTCTGCAGCCACTAACATTAATTGTTCACTTTCAAGAATTGAGTGAATGACCTTCTTAAGTTAATTCACTAGGATTTTAAATAGCACCTTAGGGCTTAGGCACACAACCAATATATATGTTGATATTCTCGAAGGGATTTTAAATAGCACCTTAAATCACTAGGATTTTAAATAGCACCCCAGGTCATCAGTGACGAAGCTTGAACAATCCAGTAGGGGGGACGGGGCGAAATTAATTTTTTTAGGGGGGCGAACTCGATATTTATATAAAAATTTACACTACCGGACCAAAAATTTACACTACTGGACCAAAAATTTACACTACAGGACTAAAATTTAACACTACCGTCGAAAAAAAAAGGGGGGCGCCCCCCCCCCCCCCCCCCCCAAAAAAAAATGCTCGAAAAACTTAAACATGAAACCATCAGGACCTGGGGGTTTATCTTCATACGGACTCTTTGATCTCGTTGATGAAGAATGGCGATTCAAGCATAATCTCTTGAACCAACCAGTTTAGGCATCACAATAACTAATCATCGAGGATATCCTGTGATTGCATTTGAATTGTCTTCCCAACGCTAGTTTATATATAGACAATCCATTAATTATGTACCTTTTTTCCTAGTGATAATGCCATGAAAAACACTATGTTTAAAGAAGGTGTGACTAGTTGAACTAGTTTTTTCTAAAGCTTACTGCAATTGCATAATTATAATAATTGAAATATTATCTCACTTGGAAATTCTTAATAAAAGGCCAAAGGTATATCCACCAAATTAGAAAATATATAAATGAAAACAGTCTCAAGAGGGAAGCTATATAGTGGTGTCATAATGGCTATATTATGTGAATAAGTGGGAAGAAGCCAATTATATTTTGAAAACAGGGGCAATCATTTAAGTTTATTTGAATTTTGCCAGATATTAGCTAAAAGTGTATAGAGGATTTTTTTTTTCTTAATGTTTGAAAAGTACAATAGTGGAATGGTAGAATCTTTATGGGCAAAGTTAAAGGTAACAAAGTCATATTTTTATGGCTTGGAAAATTCACATGAAGTTGTGTAGGTGAAGCTTGTATCACCAATACACACCCCACCATCAAAGGAACAAAAACTTTATCATAGAAGAATATAATATATTTATTAGATATTTTAAATATATTTACAAATTAAAATTTATGTTAAACATTATACGTTATAAATGGAGATAGCCCCTTTGTTGAAGTAATATTGAAATTTATGTTAAAATTTATGTTAAACTTTATCATAGAAGAATATAATATAATTTCTTTATTACATAAAACATTTAAAATTGAAGAGAAGTCAACGGTGCACATGAGATAGCCCCTTTGTTGAAGGGGTACCCCTTAAAGTGCACAAAGAACATTTCAAGATCAATATCATATACACCATTGGCCATTGGTACCCTCCATATTCGTGGCAATCAATTTGTTTTATCACGTTTATGTCATTTTGACGTGTTAAATAATTAATAAGCAACTAATTATAAACTTAAAGCTATAATAATCTTGTCTCTTTTTCCAAAACGTATTGATGTTAAATAGGTAAAATGATGTTACAAAAAGACTAACTTTAAAAAGGAAATAATTTTTTTCCTACAGAAAAATTGATATAGATGTTTGAAAAATATATAAACAAAGACATAACATCGGTTGATATTATTCCTTTATATAAGCCCAAAATTATTTTTCTACTATAAATCTCTAGCGTCATGAGTTTTAAGTTATAGAATATTATATATTATTGTAAATATATTTTATAAAGGGCTTCCTCATGCGTTCTATATTTTTTTTGGTTTTCTAAATAATAAAATATAAAATGAACTATAAAATGTTATGAGTTATTGTGATAGAAGTAAATATCTCTAGGTGGTCCAAACTACAAAAGGTGATAGAAAATTATTCCAATAACTGTAAGTTGTAGAATATTTTGTATGAGTTGCAACTTGCATCACAACACATGCAAGTGTAAAAATGGACCGATCCAAAGATTCTTACTCACTCACTAGAAATGCACATAGAACTAAGGGGTACGTGTATTGTCTATAAGGGTTTTAGAATATAAAAAATAGATATAAATGCATTATATTTATAAATATTTTTAAATTAAATATAACGGATTGAAGAACTTATCTGGTTACTTTTTTTCGTAAAACGACTTAATAAACTCAATTGCACTTGTCTGTACATCTTTTGACCTGAAACAAAGTGATACCTTTTAAAATAACCCATTTTTACCGAATTTATTTTTGCTCGAAACAACTTCAACTTGAACTCAACTTGACTGGACCCTGACCAACCGATCTGTGTAATACAAATCAAATTCAAACTTGAAAAATTCAAATAAAGAATTCTTAGTATTCTTAATTATTAGTAGCATGAATAAAGATATTCTATATATAAAAAATTTGTACTTACTACATCTAGATAAACTAATTAATAATAGAATCTTTATATGATGATGTAATAATGTTAATTTCAAAACTAGCCAAAAGATCAGGTAAGATTTTTGTTTCTAGTCCCTTTATGTTACCGTCAAACTTTTCTTCTTGATTTCCTATGCTTCTAGTAATATATAGACTATAGTTGTTACATAAACCTATGCTTCTAGTAATATATAGACTACAGTGGCTTTTAGGTCTAGAGGTGATAACCTAGCGAAATAGATGAAAACACTAGCGAATTGGGAACGCGAAAGGATCATCATTTGATCTTACGTCAACGTGAGGGAATTTGATTAATGAGAGATGATCATACCACTCCGGCGGTGAAATACATGGTATTTATGGTGTCTGAAGTTTACAAGTAGATATCCAGGTAATAAGATGTATCTTTTTTATCTAAAAGATTGAGCGTTTAAAATTTACAAATTGTAAATATATGTGATTAACTGAAGTAGATTATAAGTTGTTTTAAAAAATTATAGTTTCTGAAAAGACTTTTGACAGATGATGATTAATGGTACCGTAGCACGCCTGGCTGACCTGGTTGTGCGTGTTTGGCATTTGTGTTTCTTTTGTGATGTACATCTAGTTGAGGTCACCCCGCGATGCATGTTAAATTAATAAGATTTCTTAAGTAGATGAACGTATAAAATGAATTTACAAACTCGAATGTAGATGAAAATGTATAGAAGGAAAAACTAACTTTGACAAGTAACAACTGAATGAGAATTTTATGTCCTTGGCAAAACACATGCAATTTAAACTTTGTAAACATCATTCAATGAAGCGTATATATTAAAATTTTGATTTGTTTTGTTTTGAACAACATAACATGTGAGTAAGAAGTTTCTACCAAATGAAGACAGCTCTTCAAATTGAATTTTGCATCTAAATAAATATGAGGTTCATACTTATTAAGTATTTGATTTTTATATCATTTATTATATTTGATTAAATACCGAAAGCCACATTCATATTACTTAAATACATAGACACACAAATTATAGATGTTCATACACTGGAAAATAGTTTTTTCAAATCATAACTCATACGATCATCTAACATACCTAATTTTACACCATAACTAATTTACACCAACTTGTTAAATGATGGTTGAACCTTTGACTTTAAGGGAGACCATTCTAACTTCAAATGCTTTTCCATTGGACTCAATCTCACCCTTATGCTAAAATTAAGGGTGCAAATAAGCCAAGTCAAGCCCGAGCTTGGCTCGTTTTAACTTAAGAGAGCTAAATGTCACGGAGTGATTTATTCAACTCCCGTGCGACACTTAGAATCCTTCTAAGTTCAGCCTTTGTGACCCAAACGAAGTAACAATTAAAGTTACGATGCGGAAGCGTTTGCAAGCTTGT
Organism: Flaveria sonorensis; assembly: GCA_025506505.1. NCBI lineage: Eukaryota > Viridiplantae > Streptophyta > Magnoliopsida > Asterales > Asteraceae > Flaveria > Flaveria sonorensis. The sequence goes on along the minus strand of CM046424.1, from coordinate 63,641,556 downwards.
AATACAAATGACTTTGTATTGCTTACAAGGTAGTTTACAAGTGTGCTTTACAAGTGCTTTACACTAGACTTGTATGGATTTTTGGGTACCTACAAAGGAGGACTTCATCACCTATTGATAATAGTTAGGGTTGTCTAGATTATTCTTAATCTAGATTAATCTATCCATAAAATATCTTAGATATTTACAAGGTAATATCTTAGATATTTGTTATGAAAATATCAAGTCTTTTCAAGGCATTTCTAGAGTCTTCTAATAAGCTCTTTCAAGCGATGTTTTATGGATCTTCTTGGCCGATCTAGAGTGCTCTTGTGTTGCTAGCGCTGTCCAGATATGTGTAGGCTGTTCCGGAGACTTCCGGGCAGCCCTATATGCCTCTGTATGTTTCCGGAAACTTTCGGAATCCGAGATACATGACTTGATTTTAGGCAGGTCGTGACATTCTCCCCCACCTAAACCCACGACGTTCTCGTCGTGTTTTTTGGGTTTCCCTCGGCTTGTTATTGTGAGTTGCAAGACGGATAACATTTTCCCTTTGTGGCTGGTGCTTGACTCCATCATTGCAGTGTGCACTTGATCACCCTTGACAATGTACAAGGTGTTCAAAAAAGTTGCTGGAACGACTTTTGTTTTTCTGAAAAAGTCCATCCCGAGCACGATCTTATAGTCGCCCAATGGTGCTATCGAGAAATCGAGCTTACCTTGCCATGTCCCGATCTTAGTCTTGACAGCCCATGACATTCCCTCGATTGGTTTTGTGTCGCCATTGGCGTTTTTAAGAAATCCATCACGTGTGGAGATTCTTAAACCAAGTCTTTTAGCCTCTTCACGTGTGATAAAGTTATGACTTGCTCCGGTATCGACCAGTGCCTTTGCAAGTCGTCCATTCACTTCTATGTTCACAAACTAAAATCCTTTTGTCTCCATGTTCGTGATGTCGCCCTGTGTCTCCGTGAGGCGCGACTCAGCCAACTTTAACGGTTTCCCTTCTTGTGCCTTTAACGCGTTTAGAACTTGTAGTTGTATTGCCCCGAGACGAACCTCCTTGTCTTCGTGGGATGCATCATCACTCCTCACCACCATGGCTTGTAAACTTTGTTTCTTCGGGCAATCCCGAGCATTATGCGATCCATCGCATATGAAGCAAGATTTTGGAGTGCGCTTTTCGTTGTCGTATCATGGTGGTTTCCTTGGTTCCACCCTCCGATCGTAATTGGGCTTAACTCCCCCACCTTTCTCCTCATCACATTCCTAATTCATGGGCCTATATGGTCGTTTTTGTTTAAGATCGATCAAGCTTTCAGCTATTGCAATTGCTGAAGCAAGATCTTGAACATTTCTTCGCTCTAGTTCTATCTTGGCCCATGATTGCAGACCATCGAGGAAGTAGAAGAGGGAGTCTTTGTCCGATAAGTCTGGGATCTCAAAGACAAGTGTTGTAAACTCTTTGACATAGTCCTTGATGGTCCCGGTTTGTTTGAGCTTACGAAGTAGACTTCTCGCTTCGTGTTCAACATTTACCGGATAAAATTATCGTTTGAGTTCTTGAACAAATTCAGCCCAAGTTTTGATTGTGCACGTACCTCGTTTGATATCCACGCTTCGACATCTCCACCACAGCGTTGCCGTATCTTTCAAATACATAGTTGCTGTCTTTATTTTGGTGGCGTCATCGAAGACTTGTACCCCTCCTAGGTACTGCTCCATTTCCCAGATAAAGTCATCAACCGCTCGAGCTTCTCGTTTGCCCATAAACGGTGATGGTTTGGGAATTTCAACTCTCGGTGTCAGGTTCACAACATTCCCTCCAGTCATGACCATGGCTTTGTTGCAATCGTTTATTTTGGCTTCCATGCCAAGTAAGCTGAGATGCATGTCATTAGATAGATCATCCATTTCTTTTCGCAGCTTAGTCGTAGCGTCTCCAATTACGTCTTTGATCATTAGCTTTACTTCATCTCGAAGTAATTCCATAGCACCCTTGAGTCCTTCTCGGAGCTCATTGAAGTCTTCTTCTAATGCGTCTAATCGTTAGAGACACAGGTCAACTTGTGAACCCACTTCAACAAGGCCTGTCTCCATGTCATTAACTCGTTTTTCCAAGGTACGGTCCTTGGACATACCTCGTTCTTTCTATGATCCCTTTGGGATTCATCTCGACCATGCTTATCTTCGGCAGCTGCAAGTTTGCTTGCTTCGGTTGCCATCCTAAATAAACCGACATGGCTCTGATACGACTTGTCACGGAGTGATTTATTCGACTCTCGTGCGGCACTTAGAATCCTTCTAAATTCAACCTTTGTGACCCAAACGAAGTAACAATTAAAGTTACGATGCGGAGACGTTTGCAAGCTTGTAATACAAATGACTTTGTATTGCTTACAAGATAGTTTACAAGTGTGCTTTACAAGTGCTTTACACTAGATTTGTATGGATTTTTGGATACCTGTAACCTTTCGTGTTTTCGTTAATTAATAGTTAACCCTATTATGTTCTTGTAAGGACCATTTATGTCATTTATGAAATTTTTGAAGGCTTGTTTATGCTTGTTTCTTAGTTAATTTTGAAGTTAATAAATTAATTTATTAAAAAAAATATAATAATAATAGTCAAAATAAAATAAAAATAATAATTATAATAAAAATTAATAATTTATAAAAGTTAAACATTTAATAAGTTATAAAAACATTTAAAACTTAAAGGTTAATTAAGTTCAGGGGGTATTTGTGACAAATTTGAAACTTTAAATGAAAGTTTTAAACATAAAATATTAATTCGAAAACTGCAGGGACTAAAACTGCAATTAATCGAAACCCAAACCCCCTCCCGCATCTTTCCCCGTATTTCCGGCGACCACTTTCCGGCCACCCTCCGGCCGACTCCGGCAAGGTTCAAAACCCCAAAATTCTTCGGATTTCAACCCAAAAACCATTCCAAATCGATTCGTGAACACGTTTCGAACTTGAACACGCACCTTAATTGCGTTTAAACGTCGGTTACGAACCCAATTGATTTGAATAACCGAAGCCTTTAATCATAGAACCGTTTGATCATTAAAACTCAATAATAATCAAATTAAATGGATCATAATCGAACGTTCAACTAATCCTAAGTTACTATCAAACTTAATTCCATCATAATCACTCCTGAACACCTCAAATAAACCTCTCGTTCATCGCGACCTGCTACGCTAGTGTTCATCATCATTCTGTCAAATTTAACTGAAATTGGTAGAGGGCTTTTGATCATTGTGACCAGTAGAAGTTTTCTGTGCAACGAATTTGGTTATCATCATCATTTGCACATCGATTGATTATAGCTTCGGTCGTGGCCTGTTCTTCGCCTGCCTTATCATCAATTCGACTTCAACCGGGTAATTTAACCCACCTAAATACTTGATTTTACATGGGGAACAAAAGCCCCATGATCTTTAGCGTTAACAGTAACGAATTGATCTTCAATTTGGTTCAAATCGTTCTAGGGTTCATATGGTTTGGGGGTTTCTTTGTATTTGTGTTTTTAAGAATTAAAACCCATTTCCTAACAGGCATAGGCGCCCCAGCCTAATGGTAACACATCACTCTTCTATCCTTGAGGTCCCGGGTTCGAACCCGGGCACCCCCCCCCCCCCATTTTTTTAAAACTCGTTTCTTTAACCTATTTAAGTCCATAAAATTTATAAAAAATTATAAAAATCATTTTAATGACTAAAAATTATTATTAGTTACCAAAATATTTTTTGTAATTTTAATATATTTTCTTAATAAAACAATATGACAAAAAAAATCATTTCTAGTTATTATTTACAAAATGAACTTTAAAATGATAACTTAAATCAATAAATTATTATTGGTCCAAACGTTACCCTTAAATTATTATTTAAATCAGGATTATTTTAAATAATTATAAAAGTTTATTTAAACTTTATATTTAAACTTTACTAATTATTATAAATAATTTACATTTATTTCTTTATATTAAAATACTTAAATAGTATATTTATTTCTTTTTCATTGAATTCAAAATATAAGCGGTACCCTTTGTTAAATTTATTTATTTGTCAAAAGCCCCAAACTCCACTTGAAACCCTAGTTCACGTATTAATCGTTAAACCTATCTTTAGACTTAATCTTGAAATATATACGTTTAGGTATCTTGTAAAAAAAATCGTTGGAGCACCACTTAATTACTTGTTACTACCTTTAACACCAACTTATATCATGTGAGTTTTCCATGCCCCTCTTTTACTTTATTTCCCACCTTTTGGGGTGAAACATGTTAACTTTATAAACTTGCACTTGTAAACATCTTGATACTTGTAAATGCACATGCAATTCATCCTTACTTTTTGTCATGGTTATTTGTAATATTGTGAGCCTTACATGATGAACATTATATGTTGACAATCATTAACTATTGCTAGCCTGGCGACGTCATAGATCTATGGGCCTGACAAGCCTATTTGGTGCTAAAGCCGAGGTATTGCCGGCTCCTAGTGTCGTATTCTTGAGCACTATGGGAACCAAGTACACTTAGCTAATCGTTTAATCTTGTAAACTTGTAATCTGTCAAGGTTTGATTGTAGCTATATGTTATCTATAAACTTGCTTTATTCGTAACCATCGACATGAATTGCTACTTGTAAATTTTCATAAATATATGTATGCCTAACCCATGGAAACTCACCAACTTTCAAAGTTGACCCCTTTATTTTTAACATGTTTCAGGGAATACACAAGATTGATGATTATCTATTGAAGCATGCTTACACTTAGGATTTGGATCTAGGAAAAAAAATGAATAAATAATGTGTCTTGAAACTTGAAAGTTGAACATTGTTTACTTTATTTCGTTGAGACATTTGGTTGTAATGTTTATTTCAACTTATGAATAATTATATTTACAATTTATGGTAGTGTTATGTGGCTGTGAACAATCTTAACCCTCATATCTCGACGTTTCCGCCGTTAAGATTGGGGTGTGACAGATTGGTCCCATAACTATAGGGATTTAGGTTATTAAAAATGGTGACCTAGACTATAGTTGATGCATGAACCTCATAAGAAAAATCTTTATGTTCTTGTAATATATTTTGTTGCATGCTACATAATGCTACTTGTTAAGGAGGGCCTCTTAATGTGCAACTTGATACCTTTAGTTAGGATTGCCTTATAATTGAGAAACTTGGTTGCCTCCCCTAAAACTTATTCTTAATCCTTTATTCTCTCGACGATGAAATCTCTTAAACTTATTCTCGACGACACGTGGGAACGTAAGCTTTATATCGAAAGGTTCAAATCTTTAGACTTTATGTCTAATCTATGAAAATCTCATCAAGGTTTTAATTCCATGAACCTAAAGAAATATTGTGTGACACATAGACACCTGTATTCTGGATTTCCTGGCAAAAAGCCTTCGGGCTAACGTAAGCATTTCGCATAAATCCCGTGGGACTAGTTATGCTTACCTGGGGATTTCTGGGATGAGTGATAAACTATGGTCAATATACACAAGTTTCTAAGGCAATTGCAGTTAACTCACCTTGACGTGTCAACATTTCCAAATGGTAATGCGTTACCAAATGGAATCATTCCATGTGTGTTTTACAAGTCTTGAAAAATCTTTGTTTGATTTATTATTTTCTACCTCCAAATTTCTGTGACTAACTTATTTTGTATCCAGCATGTCTCGTCATCATGGAAAGCGTGGTAGCTCCAACCGCAAATTACCCACCATGATTGCCCGTCAAATGGCTGCAGTCATTCCGACCATGGTTGCCGAACTGAGTAGCACCTTGATGACCAATGCTAGTAACAACACTAATGGCAACGGGCAAGGAGAGAATAGTGCAAATCAAGGAAGAAACAACCAAACCTGCATATTTAAGCACTTCAACTCGTGCAAACACACTAGCTTTAGTGGGAAGGAAGGAGCCACTGGACTTCTCGAGTGGTTTGAAAGCATGGAGAACACCTTCATCAACTGTGAGTGTCCCGAGGCACTCAAAGTCCGTTATGCCACAAGTGTTCTTCAACAAAGAGCACTTACATGGTGGAATAGTGAGAAGAGGAATCGTGGTGCTGATGTTGTGTTGGCACTAACTTGGGAAGAATTCAAGAACATTGCCATCCAAAAGTTCTGCCTGAGAAGTGAGCTGCAAAAGCTGGAGGAGGAGTTTTGGAATCTCAAGCAAGATGGTGGAGATCATTTGGCCTATTCAACTAGGCATCATGAGTTGAGCATCCTGTTACCTCACATGGTTGAAACTGTTCCTAGGAACATTAAGAAGTTCATCAAGGGGGTGCCACCTCAAATCCAAGATGTCGTGGTGGGAAGTAGACCCACAACTTTGGAAGATGCCATTACCATCACCGCTCAACTTACTGAAAACCATATTCGAGCGGGCACCTTGTCTGTCAAAGGGGCTAAAAAGACTGAAAAGGGGGTCCCTGAAGCAGCTAAGGAGAGTAAGAATGAACCGTCTTACAACAACAAGAAACGAAAGTTCACACCGACGCGTAATTTCGCTGTGGCTACACCCAAGGTACCTCAAAGACAACCCGCTCCTGTTGCACCAGCACCTGCTGCTAGGGCCTATGCTGGTCCTCTACCCTTGTGTAATGTCTGTAGGTATCATCATACGGGTAATACCCCGTGCCGCATCTGTACACTGTGCGGTAAGTATGGACACTTGGTGGCTACTTGTCACCGTGCACCAAACAATGCCGCGTTAGTTGCTAATCGTGCTTGCTACAACTGTGGGGAACCTGGTCATTTTCGCCCACATTGCCCTCGTCTTGCGGGTAATGTACCACTAGCCCGAGGATATGCCTTCAACATCAATGCGAACCAAGCACAAGCAAACAACGGTGTGGTGAACGGTATGTTTCTTATTAATAATTCTTATGCCTACGTTCTATTTGACTCTGGAGCCGATAAGAGTTTTGTCTCGATAGAATTTGAGCCTATACTTGCTAAGCCACATACGAAACTAGAAAGACCTCTTACTGTCAAAGTCGCCGATGGAGAACCCATCACTGTTGATGTCGTTATTCGTGATTGCATTTTGAGCCTAAAAGAGCATGATTTCTTTATCGACCTTATTCCTATGAAACTTGGAAGCTTTGACGTTATCATTGGCATGGATTGGTTAGCCAAACATCATGCTGAAATTATTTGTTTCTAGAAGTGCATTCGAATTCCTTTGCCTTCGGGGGATACATTGAAAGTATTTGGCGAAAAATCATCCAAAGGACTCAAACTCATGCCGTGTACTCAAGCCCGAAAATGTCTAAGCAAGAATTACATGGCTTTCTTGGCTTACGTGGTCAACACGAAAGTCAAAGGGAACGATCTTAAGGATGTGCCGATTGTACGCGACTTTCCTGAAGTGTTTCCTGATGACCTTAGCGGTTTACCTCCCGTGCGTGAAGTCAAGTTTAAGATCGATTTAATTCCGGGAGCGAACCCTGTGGCTAAGTCACCATATCAACTTGCACCGTCGGAAATGCAAGAGCTAGCTAGTCAACTCCAAGAACTGTCCGACAAGGGCTTTATCCGTCCTAGCCCATCGCCTTGGGGTGCACCTGTTCTGTTCGTGAAGAAGAAAGATGGATCATTTCGTATGTGCATCGATTATCATGAGCTTAACAAACTTACCATCAAGAACCGCTACCCTCTTCCTCGCATCGATGATCTTTTTGACCAACTTCAAGGAGCTGCTATTTTCTCAAAGATTGACTTACGTTCTGGCTATCATCACTTACGAGTTCATGATGATGATATCCCAAAAACTGCTTTTCGTACTCGATATGGACACTATGAGTTCATGGTTATGCCCTTTGGTTTAACGAATGCTCCTGCTGTCTTTATGGATCTCATGAATCGAGTATGCAAGCCGTATCTAGACAAGTTCGTGATTGTCTTTATTGACGACATACTTATCTACTCCAAGTTCAAAACTGATCACGAACATCACTTGCGACAAGTTCTTGAGCTATTGAAGAAAGAACAACTATACGCAAAGTTCTCAAAGTGCGAATTTTGGCTTGAGGAGGTCCAATTTCTGGGACACGTGGTGAATAGTCAAGGAATTCACGTTGACCCTGCAAAGGTGGAAGCTGTGAAAAATTGGTGTGTTCCCACAACTCCAACCGAAGTTCGTTCTTTCCTTGGTCTTGCTGGCTATTATCGACGTTTCATTGCAAACTTCTCTCGAATCACGAAACCGCTTCCTTGACCCAAAAGAATAAACCATTAGAGTGGGGGTCTGAACAAGAGGAAGCCTTTGAAGCCTTAAAGCACAAGTTGTGTTATGCTCCTATCTTGACCCTTCCCGATGGAAACGATGATTTCACCGTATATTGTGATGCATCTAAACAAGGCCTTGGTTGTGTTCTCATGCAACGAGGAAAGGTCATAGCATATGCATCGAGACAATTGAAGGTCCATGAGGTGAATTATACGACACATGATCTTGAACTTGGTGCTGTGGTTTTTTCCTTAAAGATTTGGAGGCATTACCTTTATGGGACACAATGTATAGTCTACACCGATCACAAAAGCCTACAACACGTCTTCAATCAAAAGGATCTCAACATAAGACAACGACGTTGGGTTGAGTTGATTAGTGATTATGATTGTGACATTCGTTACCACCCTGGAAAGGCAAATGTCGTAGCCGATGCACTAAGTCGTAAGATTCATAATAAGATGGTCTCGTTTCAAGAAATTCGCGATCGACGATAATGGTTTGATACCTTGGGAGAATTTGATGATGTTAACGAGACTAAGGTGCTGCTGCAAAATTTGAGGATTGAGAATGACATCGAGACTTGTATCATGGAGGCTCAACAAGTGGTTCAAGAAGGAGGAAAAATAGGAGAGGAATTGGAGTACAACCTTCGAGCTCAACTAGAAACGAAACCCAATGGGTTGATGTATTTCTTGAATCGAATTTGGGTTCCAAACCGTGATAACCTTCGTACCTTTATCATGAATGAAGCTCATCAAACTCGTTACTCAATTCATCCTGGTTCCGATAAGATGTATATGGATCTGCGTGGTCAATACTGGTGGCCTAGAATGAAGAAAGACATAGCAACTTACGTAGCTAAGTGTCTTACGTGCACAAAGGTTAAAGCTAAACATCAACGTCCTAGTGGATTGCTTGAACAACCCGAGATTCCCATATGGAAATGGGAACACATATCCATGGACTTCATAACCAAACTACCTCGCACCTCTCGTGGTCATGATAGCATATGGGTGATCGTTGACCGATTGACCAAGTCGGCACATTTCATATCCATACGTGACACTTACAAAACGTCAAGGTTAGCTCGTATATACATTGATGAGATTGTGAGTCGTCATGGCGTACCTTTGCATATCATATCCGACCGAGACGCTCGTTTCACTTCGCACTTTTGGTCGTCTATGCAAGAACTTTTGGGTACTCAATTGGATTTAATCACGGCTTACCATCCTCAAACGGACGGTCAAACCGAGCGAACCATTCAAACCCTAGAGGATTTGCTACGTCTTTGTGTCCTTGACTTTGGTGGTGACTGGGATACGCATTTATTTCTCGCGAAATTTTCGTATAATAATAGTTACCACTCGATTATCAAGATGGCACCTTTCGAAACGCTTTATGGTCGTAAATGTCGTTCCCCGATCTGCTGGACTGACATTGGCGAAAATTTCATCACTGGTCTTGAGCTCATACAAGAAACCACCGATAAAGTCTCCATGATTCGCAAGAACCTTGAAGTGGCTAGAAGTCGACAAAAGAGTTATGCCGATAAACGACGCAAGCCATTGGAATTCCAAGTTAGGGATATGGTTCTTCTTAAAGTCTCACCATGGAAGGGAGTCGTTCGCTTTGGGAAGAAGGGTAAATTAGCTCCACGATTTGTAGGACTTTCAAGATCCTGAAAAGGTTGGGAAAGTGGCTTATAAACTGGAACTACCTTCCGATCTTAGCAGGGTTCATCCTGTTTTTCATGTCTCAAATTTGAGAAAATGTCTGGCTGACGAAAGTGTGCATGTCCCATTAGATGACATCCAGATCGACGAGTCATTACATTTCGTTGAGGAACCCGTTGAAGTCATGGATCGTATCATGAAGAAGACTAGGACCACTACCACCCCAATCGTCAAGGTTCGTTGGGAGAATAAGCGTGGACCTGAGATTACTTGGGAGCGTGAGGAGCATATGAAGAAGAAATACCCGTACTTGTTCGTTTAGTTCATTTTAAAAGTTGGGAAGACTGTAACCTTTCGTGTTTTCGTTAATTAATAGTTAACCCTGTTATGTTCTTGTAAGGACCATTTATGTCATTTATGAAATTTTTGAAGGCTTGTTTATGCTTGTTTCTTAGTTAATTTTGAAGTTAATAAATTAATTTATTAAAAAAAATATAATAATAATAGTCAAAATAAAATAAAAATAATAATTATAATAAAAATTAATAATTTATAAAAGTTAAACATTTAATAAGTTATAAAAACATTTAAAACTTAAAGGTTAATTAAGTTCAGGGGGTATTTGTGACAAATTTGAAACTTTAAATGAAAGTTTTAAACATAAAATATTAATTCGAAAACTGCAGGGACTAAAACTGCAATTAATCGAAACCCAAACCCCCTCCCGCATCTTTCCCCGTATTTCCGGCGACCACTTTCCGGCCACCCTCCGGCCGACTCCAGCAAGGTTCAAAACCCCAAAATTCTTCGGATTTCAACCCAAAAACCATTCCAAATCGATTCGTGAACATGTTTCGAACTTGAACACGCACCTTAATTGCGTTTAAACGTCGGTTACGAACCCAATTGGTTTGAATAACCGAAGCCTTTAATCATAGAACCGTTTGATCATTAAAACTCAATAATAATCAAATTAAATGGATCATAATCGAACGTTCAACTAATCCTAAGTTACTATCAAACTTAATTCCATCATAATCACTCCTGAACACCTCAAATAAACCTCTCGTTCATCGCGACCTGCTACGCTAGTGTTCATCATCATTCTGTCAAATTTAACTGAAATTGGTAGAGGGCTTTTGATCATTGTGACCAGTAGAAGTTTTCTGTGCAACGAATTTGGTTATCATCATCATTTGCACATCGATTGATTATAGCTTCGGTCGTGGCCTGTTCTTCGCCTGCCTTATCATCAATTCGACTTCAACCGGGTAATTTAACCCACCTAAATACTTGATTTTACATGGGGAACAAAAGCCCCATGATCTTTAGCGTTAACAGTAACGAATTGATCTTCAATTTGGTTCAAATCGTTCTAGGGTTCATATGGTTTGGGGGTTTCTTTGTATTTGTGTTTTTAAGAATTAAAACCCATTTCCTAACAGGCATAGGCGCCCCAGCCTAATGGTAACACATCACTCTTCTATCCTTGAGGTCTCGGGTTCGAACCCGGACACCCCCCCCCCCCATTTTTTTAAAACTCGTTTCTTTAGCCTATTTAAGTCTAGAAAATTTATAAAAAATTATAAAAATCATTTTAATGACTAAAAATTATTTTTAGTTACCAAAATATTTTTTGTAATTTTAATATATTTTCTTAATAAAACAATATGACAAAAAAAATCATTTCTAGTTATTATTTACAAAATGAACTTTAAAATGATAACTTAAATCAATAAATTATTATTGGTCCAAACGTTACCCTTAAATTATTATTTAAATCAGGATTATTTTAAATAATTATAAAAGTTTATTTAAACTTTATATTTAAACTTTACTAATTATTATAAATAATTTACATTTATTTCTTTATATTAAAATACTTAAATAGTATATTTATTTCTTTTTCATTGAATCCAAAATATAAGCGGTACCCTTTGTTAAATTTATTTATTTGTCAAAAGCCCCAAACTCCACTTGAAACCCTAGTTCACGTATGAATCGTTAAACCTATCTTTAGACTTAATCTTGAAATATATACGTTTAGGTATCTTGTAAAAGAAATCGTTGGAGCACCACTTAATTACTTGTTACTACCTTTAACACCAACTTATATCATGTGAGTTTTCCATGCCCCTCTTTTACTTTATTTCCCACCTTTTGGGGTGAAACATGTTAACTTTATAAACTTGCACTTGTAAACATCTTGATACTTGTAAACGCACATGCAATTCATCCTTACTTTTTGTCATGGTTATTTGTAATATTGTGAGCCTTACATGATGAACATTATATGTTGACAATCATTAACTATTGCTAGCCTGGTGACGTCATAGATCTATGGGCCTGACAAGCCTATTTGGTGCTAAAGCTGAGGTATTGCCGGCTCCTAGTGTCGTATTCTTGAGCACTATGGGAACCAAGTATACTTAGCTAATCGTTTAATCTTGTAAACTTGTAATCTGTCAAGGTTTGATTGTAGCTATATGTTATCTATAAACTTGCTTTATTCGTAACCATCGACATGAATTGCTACTTGTAAATTTTTATAAATATATGTATGCCTAACCCATGGAAACTCACCAACTTTCAAAGTTGACCCCTTTATTTTTAACATATTTCAGGGAATACACAAGGTTGATGATTATCTATTGAAGCATGCTTACACTTAGGATTTGGATCTAGGAAAAAAAATGAATAAATAATGTGTCTTGAAACTTGAAAGTTGAACATTGTTTACTTTATTTCGTTGAGACATTTGGTTGTAATGTTTATTTCAACTTATGAATAATTATATTTACAATTTATGGTAGTGTTATGTGGCTATGAACAATCTTAACCCTCATATCTCGACGTTTCCGCCGTTAAGGTTGGGGTGTGACAATACCTACAAAAAAGGACTTCATCACCTATTTTTGGGGTTGTCTAGATTATTCTTAATCTAGATTAATCTATCCACAAAATATCTTAGATATTTACAAGGTAATATCTTAGATATTTGTTATGAAAATATCAAGTCTTTTTAAGGTATTTTTAGAGTCTTCTAATCAGCTCTTTCAAGCCATGTTTTATGGATCTCCTTGGCTGATCTAGAGTGCTCTTGTGTTGCTAGCGCTGTCCAGATACGTGTAGGTTGTTCTGGAGACTTCCGGGCAGCCCTATACGCCTCTGTATGTTTCCGGAAACTTTCAGAATCCGAGATACATGACTTGATTTTAGGCAGGTCGTGACATAAAGCTCAACTTGTTTATAGTGTTATATTTAAAACTCGAGCTTGGCTCGTTAAAAGCTTTTCAAGATCGAGCTCGGCTTGTTTATTGTGTAATTATTATTATTTTTTAAATATTTGTATATTTAATTTTACAATAATACTTATTTATATAAATATAATAAATAAATAAATTTAATAAAGATATAAACAAAAAGCTCTATATGGGCTTGTGAGCTGGCTCGAGCTTGATATATGAAGCTCGGACGTGATAATTTAATGACCTTTTTCTATGCTCGAGCTTGATAAAGCTCGACTTGTTTCGAGCTTTTTATCAATTCAATCACGAGTTGCTTGCAAATGGTTCGATTTGTTTGCATCTCAAATTAAAATATATAATTATAATAAATGGTAAGGGTGTCTTTCACAAAAGTTGCTGTCTAAATATTGTTTGGTGTCTCTTTACATTTATTGCGTGCGATGTACACATATTTAATTAAAAGTATTTTAATTTCCACAACAATATTTCCCTTGATACTAACGAGAAAAAAATAACAATTCGTCAAAGTATATATTACTATCTGAATTATTTTATTTATATTAGGCTGATTAGAAATATATAAACTAAATACAAATGTCAGTTATATAGTATATAATAGTATGTTTACGTGATTAATATATTTGCGTTTAAATACAGAAAAGATAAGAAGATAAATCAAACTTTTTGCTTAGAATATTCTACGTAATTGTATACGAATTGATATAAACCTACTCTATATGGGGCTCAAAATGTGACAGAAGTCACAGGATCTAACACCAAACGTAGCTTAGAAATCAGCCTGATGCTTTAAGAATATATTTATGTTATTCACATAATTTTTTGTTTAACTCAATTCATAACAATTTATAATTTTAAGAAAAAATTAAATTTATTAATTCAAACTATTACTTATGGACCAATTATCATCTATACTGCTTACTTGACTAGTGACGTTGACGACTTTTATTTTTGTTAACAATGACAATCCTATTAATATTATTATCGTATATTCACACTCGATTCGTATGTCTTTTCCGCTTCATATTACTTGTGTGTCTTTTCATTTTGTTTATAATCATTATTGTGAATGAAACGAAGTGCAAATCAAACGTAAACATTAGATGATTATGCTACTAAAACTCTTAATAAAAATGAAGTTGTGAATATCACTAGTTAATTTTAATAAAAAATTACAATAATTATTAGTCAATACGTAATAATTTAGATTATTAACGTCTAGTTTTTTTTTGAAGGGCAAATATACAACCCTACTTCGGAGAACATGTGTTATCATAGTCGGGCCCACCTATTCGTATCCCAGTCGGGACCGCACCCCCAACCCCCTCAGGAGGAAACTCATTGCTGAGAAAACCTCCTGGATCAACTCTGAGTATTTTGCTCAGAGTGAGACTTGAACCCATAACATCTTTTTATTTACATATTATGAGTACCTTACCTTAACCAGTTGGGCTAAGGATCATTGGTTTATTAACGTCTAGTTGATCGGGACATTTTGGTCATATTCAGATTGTACCAGTTTAAACCGGAACTATTCTAACGGTGGCTTCCACGGGAGAAGGATGAGTTGGCAGCGCTTTTTAGTCACCAACTTCCCATGACATCTTAAAATACACCTGTTCCGAAAAAATAAAAAGTCAACTCACCAACTTTGACTTTCAATGAATATTTCTCAGATTTAAATATTATTTCAACATATGCTTGAAAAAGTATTATTATATTGATTTTGTTCCGTGTAAATTTGATCTAATTGCTTAAAAAACGAGACCAAATAATACGAATCATCCATTTCATATGTCCATTTTATAATCCTGGTTATTTCTTTCTAAAAAACCGTTTATTGTTCACTCATCTACTACATAATAAGTTTTTTTAACCAACCGACGTTAAAAAATTGTTAACTTAACTTTCTACGGCACCTTAGCCTTTAACTAACTAATTTTGTAGTAACGTTACACTAACAAATACAAATATATATATATATATATATATATATATATATTATTCTTCACCATTCTTTTTCCCTTCAAAACTCGAGAATGCAACTTATATCGGAACATATGGTTTAGAATCTATGATATGTCCTATACAACAACATTAGGTACAACTCTTAGTTATTAGAGGAACCATTGTAAACTTCAAGCAGACTTGTACAAACACACACATTTATTTAATCCTATTCTTAAATCCATATCATCGTACATCATGGGGCTTGAACCTCTAACCTCATAGTGAGAGACATCACTATTCACACACTAAATGACGTATATCATTAAACTACAAGTCCTTTGGTGCTCGGTGCTCGATGTAGTAACTGACTTCAATTTTACATAGACTAATAAAACTAGAAACCCAAATCATCAAAGCTACCGAGACGACATCAGAAGGAGCTCTCATCTTTTTCTTCATGCGATTAATATCACCAGCATCATCATTTGAACATAAATGCACAAAGTTTTTAACGAGTGTAATTGAGGACAGAGTGTGATAAAAAGGCTCGAATTCTAACAGCAGCAGATGCCATCGTTTGATCAAGAAGACGGAGATACATTAGGTAAAGAGGGTTTTGTTGGGGTTTATGAATTGGGCATGAAGCCATGAAGGAGTGATAAGTTGATATTTGATAACCCGAATCGAATCATAGTTTGAAATCGGTATATCAGCTTGGGTAATAACTAGATTCGAAACCGAAAACATAACCGGTTTGGGTGAAACCGGTTCAGTTCCAATCCGATCTGCTAGTTTGAAATCGGTATATCAGCTTGGAACCGGTTTAAGGGATGAAATGAGGTTTAAAACCGATCCAATGTCAAGAGTTGGATTACGAATTTTAGCATAAATAAGTTGTTTTGATACGAGTTGACACGTGTCACATAGAATAATGCGTAACACGTAAAATTCCAAAAGTTATATTATTAGGGTAACAATTGGATTTTTTAAAATAAATTAATTTACATATAACATAAAAGATACTATAAATAACCACTCCTCAAATCTGACTCGAACCATACCATGTCATCTCATACCATGTCATCAATAAGATTGACATGAATCGACATACCACATTGGATCATTTAAGACATCTTGATAGCTTTTCGGGTCGAGACATTTTCTATCAACAACCCCAGACAATGAAAATGATTCTTGTCGTTTATAATTCTAAACTCTATCTTATAATTTATATCAATTAAAGAACTTGAAGCGTTTAACATTCAAAAGTAGACTCGTGTATACAAAAAATACAATAAATAATGGTTCGATTTTTCTATCTTCAAACAGCGTATATACCCGTCCTATCTTCAGGACTACCCTCCGTAGTTCCAGTTTGACTTCCCCTGCGCGAAGTCCTCTTTGTAGCAACAATATGATATTCATCATCTTCTTCATCGATTTCCATTGGCTCCACTTGTCCCCCTTTAAACACCGGATGCGTATAAGCATCCTTCAAATAAGCTTTCAAATCCAGTTGTGGTTCTGTTGCCCTTTCTAGTGTATCTTTAATCATAGCATCCTGCAATTAAGCTTGGTAATGTTAAAACATAAAGGGTAGTTTTGTCTTTTTCACATGGGTTGTATGGTTAAAGATTCAGGTGTATTGTATCATTCTTTATCATTGCATCCTTTAATCAAGCTTAGTAATGTTAAAACATAGAGGGTAGTTTCGTCTTTTCACATGGCTATGGTTAAAGATTTCACTTTTGAGTGTATCTTTAATCATTGCATCCTCTAATCAAGCTCTTAGTAATGTTAATACACAAAGGGTGGTTTTATCTTTTCACATGAGTTGCATGTATAAAGATTTCTAACCTGTAATGGGAATTTTCTGAATGCAGATTCAAACCGGTTCTTGCAAAACTTGTGGAACCAGAAGGTTAAGATCGGGAGTACGATTAGAGCAGGCGTCGAATTTGCTGCCTGTTTTGTGCTCAAAAGTCCTAACAATGTAAACTGTGAAATGATTAAACCTATCAATATGCGTCGATTAACATCTGGCCAAAAAGATGCTGCACTCTCGTACTTCTGGTTGTACACGTTGATGATCTAATTAAAAACCATATAACAAACCCAAGAAAAAAGTATGTTAGTGAAATTCAACTCCATCTAGTAGAGGGGGCAACATAGTGGGTGAGACTGAAACGGGTCAATTTTAGTACGGGCTGAAATGAGTAGGTTGAGCCGCAAACACTTTTGAAATTTTCAGGTATAATGTATACATACGCCACACAAGTATACAACAGATTTAACTAACGCCACCCAAATATCAATTTGGTTTTGTTTATGCCGGATTCTGACAAGTTCTAAAAGGCCCTTAAAGGGTTAAAGTTTTTGTCATGTCTTGATTTAATAAAATGGCAAAATCACCATTAGAAATTCTCAAATATGTCTTGACATTCAATCAATAATTGATTCATTGAGTATAATCATGGGTACTTTTGTCATTTTACAATTTAAAAAACTTCAAATTTAGGAGCCATTTGTTGTTTTACAATTGATTCATTCAAGTTCCTTTTATAGCAAATTGGAATAAATGAAACCAAAATGATACTCGGAGGCCTCCAAAGTTATTTTAATATTTTTGACGCCTTGGTAAAAACTTTAGATACTTGGGTGGCTTATGTATACATTATAATCTATAATTAAAATAAAACAATTTATGAGGTTGTATGCATTCGATATAGACACCAGGCAACTTTCAATCCACTTGCCATGTTCCCACTAAATCATTTATATTTGACCCATTTGTGATAAAAAAACACATCCCAAATCAACCCATTTATAAGTAAACGGGTTTAAACTGACACATCTAGTGTTACCTGATGACGGAAAATCAAATAGGCGAAAGAAAAGAAGATGATTATGAAGGGGAGGAGTATAGGAGTGACGGTAGAGTACACAAGTCCAAGTAGGAAGTACAACTGCAAACGAGGCTCGGTTATGGGCCATTGCAATGAACCAGGGTCCATGGCCTCCTCTCTGTCCTTTTCGGTTTTCACCAAGAAAATGTTTTTCAAGTGATAGATTACCAATGGAACCAGTCTCAAGATCTCTGCAGCAACACTAGCCCAACCATCAACCATAATGTATGTAATGAAAAATGTTGCTTTCATAGGAACCGACACACCCACAGTTTTTGGAATCCTGCAACGGAGTAGCAAAATCATGTTAACATCTCGTTGATTATGTATTAAAGTGACAATTTTGACCTCTTCACTTTGAAAATGTGTCGATTTGGGTTGTGTTTTGGCTCCAACGGGTCATGTGGGCCAAATCTATAAAAAATCAGATAAGAATCAACCGAGCCTCTAGGGTTGAAAGTAGGCAGAAGTATCATTGGAATGTGATTCCTTGAATCAACTTATTCAAACAAACTATATATTATTATTTTGATAATAGAGTTTTTGTCACAATATTCACGGTGATTGTGGAGAAAAAACCTATAGATATTCACTAAACTTGTACTTAAGTCTATGGACTTAAGTTTTTTCATGATTAAATCAGTAGCTTTTAGAATTAGCGATAAACTCTGTGGACTTTATTTTATTTTTCGAATAAGTTCTTGTTTTTTCCAAGATTAAATCCTTCAAGTTTTAGAAAAATAAAGAAAAGGTCATTTTTGTATATTATTAAGTATTAAAAGTCCCTAAACTTTATTAAAAGGAATTTTCATTACTTCTTATTAGTCCATAGATTTAATCATATGAAAATTAAAGTCTTTTAATGTGCGAATTCAATGAATGTCCATAGGGTTTTTTCAACACTAGTCCATTATATAGTGCATTCATCATTTGCAAAATTCAAACTAGTGTTGGCATGTCAATTTACTCTGTCCCGACCTGTTTTTTTAGTAATTACCCGTGTGTTTTGACCCAAACCCATGTGACCGTTACCCAACCCACTCATTTGCCGCCCCTACATACACATCCATGAAAACTAAAAAGGGTAAACACATACTCGGATGCAGACTTATTCAAGAACTCTTTAAGTTGTTGAAGTGCGGTTCCTGTAACAATACTTCCAAGAAACACGTTCACAAGCAAGAATAGATGATATTTTGCAGCTGATCTTGCTTCCAAATCCGAAACAGCAACATATCCTTCCATTTTAGACATTTCCATTAAGATCATTGGAAGAACAAGGAGAAAGATCTTCAACACAATCCCGGGAAGAAACCCTTGAATGAAAGATTTGGCAGATCCTCTGAACACGACCAAGAATTCAGGATACACCAAAAAGATTTGATTTTGATAAAGATTATTCGGATATTTAAAAGTTTTACTTACTTTTCAATAAGGGGTTTTAAGAAGGGAAGAACTTTTTCGATTGATTCAATGTTGGCCAAAGTTTGAACAATGGCTATTGGGATCATGAAACAGAAAATAAGGCCAAATAGAGCACCAGCCATTATCAATTTTCGCACATTGAGTTCCACAAATGGTATGGCTAGGTTGTTCCAGTAAACATCACGTGGTTCAGGAGCCCATTCTGTGAGCCAACGGGTCGGGTTCCTAGTTTGTTGGGTCTGTGCACAAACGGCTGCACCCCATCGTGATCTAAAGGAGACAAATGCAGCTGGAACCACGGCTTCAGGGTCACCAATCACCCGTTCTCGTTCTGCTACTTCCTAGTTTACAAAATTATCAGATGTAAAAAAACTAAAAAACAGTTAAAGAGGTGACAAAACAAGAGGGTCAAACGGGCTGGCATGGGTCATGATCACTCTTCAATATGGCTAAATTTGGTAGGGCTGGGTTCAATTACAAAATTACTGATGTAAAAACAGTTATAGGTGGCAGAAATATGCAGGTTGTATGGGTTGGATAACAGGTCAAAATGAGCCAGACCAGATTATCATATTGTCCTTTTTTAATTTAATAAACAAACGATATAGTATATATGATTGCATACGTTACACATTTCACTACACTTCAGCAACTTTTGACCTGTTCAACCATCAGACCATTACTTTATGGGTAATTATCTTATTTGACACACTAAGATTATAATATAAAATTCGATTTTTGGGTGCATGGACCAAAATGTCTCTTGCACATACTTGACAATCAAATTATGATGCAAAAAAGATCTATGAATCAAATGATGCACACTCACTTCTTTGCTCAACTTCTCGATTTCTTCGGTATAGTAACTAATTGCATCGACCTTCTTTCCCCAAAGACCCCAAAAACCTGTCTATACAGATAACTAAACATGATATTTAAACTTCAACAGTTGTAAAGAAAATCAAAATGTAGAACAAATGAATGTTTAACCACAAACCTTCGTGGTTGGCCTTCTATTGGGTTTCCTCTCACACTTATTGGTGTAGTAAATAAGCCAATTATGCAGATCCTTTTTCTTACTCACCATTTTCGCAAGCTTATTTGCATTGTAAACTACCTTAAGATTCAAGAAATAAACGCTTATATTAAATCTAGATACAATTTACAAGAAAAGTTTCATAATTGAGCAAATTGAGATAAAGACTATCCAACTTTTGAAACAAACCTTATGTGTAAGATATTGACCAGGATGATTAACACGAAAGAAATGTTCAACATGTTCACTAACAGATTCATCAGGATCCGAGGGGACGTTTCTGACAAGAACCTAACGAGAAATAAAAATCATGAAAAAACCTCAACAATATTATCAAAAAATTATAAATGAGCACCCGGAACTTACTGTAAATTGGTCAGGACGACGACTTTGAGAAGCAAGGAAATGCAACCTCATGTCCGTTACAATTTTGTATTCCTTATAAAGAATATAACATGTCCAAAATGTGAAGACATACGCCATTATTATATGTGCAGCTAACCTGGTAAAAATATAATCAATTTTTCAAGTGCTTAAATGCATAAACACTTTCGTTTGAACGTTTTGAACTTTTTAAAACTACTACTTATGTCAAACACTCATACTAATATGATAATTTTATCAAAATATTTAGGAGGTTTTTTAATTGAAAAAACACTTTTGGGGACTTTTGACCCATTTGACCCGTTAGAGATAAAAACTTATCAGGAATGAACCCATTCATGAGAAAACCTGTTGAATTTGACGCCTACAATGGTTTGACAACCAATACAGACCTTTTTGATGCAGGCGGGACATTGGATATTGAAAACTTGTCTATCTCACCGAACGTTATATCTTTCATACTGAGGCTCATAATATTAAAATTTCCACCAGTATAATTGACAGGTAACAGCACACCAAAAGCAAGTAGAGCAATAGGAACAAATATTTTCAAGCTGCATAGAATTAACAACACTAATAAGTGAAAATAAGTAATGAGAATATGAAACAAACAGTTCAGGTCAAAAGGTTCAATAAGTTAAACAGGTGAGTAAATGAAACGGGTCAAGAAAAGGACTAACCCGAGAAGATATAGTCGAATGTACACAGCAGAATCAAGGCCAGCATGCACTATAAGCTCAAGTTCCGGCATCTTTAAAGCAGCAGGCACCCAATTCAAGAATCTTATATACATTCTAACATCTAAATTGACAAAGTGTTTTACTAGAGGGCCTGAAGTGCTTGGATTTTCCCGTATGCCTTTGATATACCATTTTGGGAAGTAAACCCGATCGTTCATGGGTTGAAGACGTAAAATTGCAAATGCCACAAGAAATAGGAATGCAGATAAAGTATTAATGGAAGCAGAAACTGATATATCTGAAAGAGTAGCCATTTTGTGTCTTGAAGATCAAATGCTACCTACAATTCAAATAGTAGTTGCATAAGATTTGACATTTAGATGGGAGCGAATGAGATTTCTAACTATTTTATTTGCTAAAGTGCCAAAAAGAACTCTAAGGAACGCTAGAGTGAGCTTTTTCTAACCGCTGTACTTGTAGAATCATTTGGCTGATTAAGATTAACAAAGAACAATGAATTAATCTCAAAAATCAAACTCTAATCTCTTGAAAGACAACTGATAAACCATCATAGTACCATAAATGGCTTTTATTTTCCGGTTGTTATCTACAGAAAGGTATGAAGATTTTGATCGAAAAATATAAAGTGCAGTCGTTTTTTTGCATCTTTATTTCCACAGTTTGTCCAAGATTGCTCATACTTATGTATAATTTATGCATTTTACAAAAATGGTTATTAGTTTGCAACAAGAAGGCAACTAGTTCAGATAACTAATCACTCGATGATCAAACAAGCCCATAAATTGGACAACACCCATTATGCAAAGATCATATTCTTGTTTCTTGAAATCAAAGATCAGATGCAAGCAGAAATTAAGGAAACAGATCAAGACACATAAAAAATTAAAGACAAATGTCATTATACCATACCCATCTATCAAGTTATAAGATAAAATCTCAAAATTCCTTTTGTATCCAATAACAGAAGATCATACTCCAAAAAGACTTAAAGGCATATGTTATCCCTCAAAACTAAACAAAAAAAGACACAATTTTTATGGGTATCTTGAAAAAGACTTTATTGGGTTTAATCATACTCTTTAACACCAAACCACACCCACAAATTGGATTACAGACACCATCTTCTTGCTTCCCAAACTAAATCAAGAAACCCACAAACAACATTTTCATTCACCAAATGCATTCAATTCTAAACACAGAACATATAAATCGAAAGATTACACCATAACATCAATCAAATCACCATAAAACCCTCAAATCAAGCTCAAAACTCATCTAATTAGCAGAATCAGAACAAATAAAACCCCCAAATTTCTGGGTTTTTCAAATAATCAAAATCTTGAAGCACAAAAAATCAAGAGTTCAACTTTACCCTTTTCGTTGGCAACAAAATGGAATGATTACAATAATCAAAGCTCTTGGAGTTTATATGTTTGGGGCTGTGGTGAAAGACAGCGTATGGTCGAGCAACGGCGGTAGTAAACAAGTATAAAGCGCGGAAACAACGTGTGACGTGCCTCCAAGATGTTAGCTTAACCGTTGCATATCTTAAAGGAATTATATGGATTTTTTGAAGTATTCTATGCCACATTTATTATTATTTTTATTAATATAAAGATTTAATTCTTTAAAAGAAAAATAAAGGAAAATTTGTAACCAATAATATGATGGTCGGTTTGACCCGAGTATTTTATTTGTTTATATTTTGATTTTATCTGTCGACATGAGATTATGGTCTTATTTATTGTTATTTTGATTATATGAAGTTATTAGCCATGTTAGTTTTGCTTAAATGAGACGATATTGTAAACTTAATGTTCAATGAATAATTAGTTATTTTCTTTATTAACAAGTTGTAAGCAATAAATCTTTAAGCGTGTTTTTGTATTTTCTTTTATGGAGTTTCACGTGACCGTACAAAATATATGAGTTTTAAATTTGTGAGCATTTGCGCACGACCTCCTATTATTTCTTGGTCATAACAAAATGACATACCTTTTCAAATTTAAATTTGTCCTGTTTTAGTTTTCCAAGGAGATTTACTTATAAGAGTAATTAAGAAATGCCTAACTTAAACAATTAAATTTGATTAGTTTGGTATTTAGTATAAGTTTTTAAGTTAAAGCTAGTGTACGTATTTTCATAGATTGAGTTGTAAAGAAAAATAATACAGATAAAATATAAATTAGAATAATTTAAATTGTACATTTGTTTAACATTGCCATCATACCACACTGTCACCACCTAGATTTCGTCAATGACAACGTCTCCACCTCCAAACTATCATCGTGTTCCTTGTCGGTTTTGATTCGAACCTATTTTAGTTGTTACTTAAAGATGTTTGTTTTATCTATTACATGTTCGATCGGATGACTCTATCATTCACATAATAAGGTTTTTACGACTAAAACTATATATATTAGCCATATAAATTTAGGTTTTCATTGACATGGGCGAACTAAATTTAGATGGGGTACTATTTGAGTTAGACTACTTTGATATTTGATTTATTATTTAATTATATTATTTAACTATATACTAATTAACTTACATGTTTTTTTAGCAAGACAAACAAAAGTGACTGCTATAATTTGTGTTTTGACTATTAAAATAGTAAATAAAACAATGATTATTATATTGATGGTGGTGATGATGACCACGCCACCCCTCCAAACCCCAATCTATAGACATGCTGCTCATTAACACACATGAAAGCTCATTAATACACAACCATTTCTTCTTGAGAAATTGCCAACAAGCATGGTGCTCATTCAATAAAGGAAAGTGATGTATAAATCATAGAAATATCCTACTTTTAATAAATTAAAATGATTTTGTACATGTGGTATTTTTTTAGCTTTTTTTATCTTTTATTTTTCGTTCATAACAAACTAATTAATATTTACTATGATTAAGTTTATACCATCTATACTTAATAATTTTAATTTTAAATTTCAAAAATTTATACCTTTCTAAATATCAGAATAAATAAAAGAAAACATAAATCTTTCTACTCTAATAAAAGAGTAAATGGGGGTGCCACGTGTCAGCACCATATTCATTCTGATCAAACTTTTCCCGCTTCTCTCTTCTATTAAATAACTACATTAATTACTAATAATATTATTTATTTATTTTTACATTATAATTAGTTTTCTAATAAATTAAGAAAACGATATTTTTATTAATCTTATTTCTATAGAAATAGTTTTTTATAGAAAGAATTTTTTCTAAAAAAACCTAACTACTTTTACGTAATATTTTAAAATTAATTTTTGTAATAATTAAAACGGGATATAATAGTAAGGAAATAAAAAAAAAAAATTTAAAACGTTATTTTAAAATAAAATATTTACTTTATCTTTGAAAAAAACAAAAAAGAAATTAAAAAGTTCATATTATTTTGTTACTTATAGTTATTACTTATACGTAATTCTAATCATATCATGTCTTAGTATATCGTTTTATAATTAATAATTTTTATTCTACTTAATATTTTGTTTATTCAACCCGTTTAATACACGGGTTTACTAAAGCTAGTTTTTATATATTACTCAAATTCATGATTAACTGTTGATTGTAATTGTAAGTTTCAATAAATAATAAAAAAAACTTCAATATTTATATTTTAGTCAAATATATAACCTTCAATCATTATACACTTTGATTTGTGTATTAATACTTCATTGCATGACTATTTTTCTATATCATTTAACAAAACATAGTGATGGAATCCGAATAACTATTTTTTATATCATTTGAAGATCATGACGTTTTCAAGTATGACTATATCATAAAATTATGTATCATCAGTCTATGTAAATGACCAAGTTTCAAGGATCCAAATAATTTTTACTTTGTTTTTATTTTCCAAGGTAGGGTAAGAAATTTCAAGGCATGTTATAAATAGAATCAAAAGCTTTTGAAAATTTTTAAATATGTGAGAATGTTTGTTTGTACATAAACAAATATTAGCTTAAAATCCTTCTACATGCAAATGTCAAAGTGCACAAAAGGTTTGTTTTAATAATAACACAATGGTGACAAAATGCTACAACTTTGTCAAAACAGATATTTTAAATTATACTTTACGATAAAACATGTGCTAACCTGATGTTCTAAATTGCTTAAAAATTTTAGGTCTTCCAAATCATCGTTTAGTACTAACGGTAGATGTTCCAGTAATGTTACTAAGAAATATTAATCAAAGAAATGGTTTATGTAATTGAACAAGATTACAAGTCATATCACTTTGTAATCGAGTCATAGAAGTAGAGAAGATAGTATTCAATTTTAGTGTTGTGTGCAATGACAATCAATGTCAAAGGTTGGAATGTTTTTGAGACAACCGGTATTCTCGCATGGTCAATTATATGTAGCGTTATCCAGAGTTACAAGTAAGGATTAAATTAAACTACTAATATTAGATAAAGATGATATATCTACAAATAAACATCACGTGTTGTGTATAAAAAATATTTAAAGATTTATAATTAATGCACCTACTTTTTTAAAATATGCTTATTTGTTCAACCCGTGTATTACACGGGTCTATAACCTAGTTTGACATATAGGAAAATAAGAAAATATTTAGTATTTCCTTTTTTATACTTATTCGGCCTTTCTTTTTTATTTTAACACTTAGTTCTAACAAGAAGATAAATATGTATTACAATAAAAAGATAAAGAATTTACTTCTTTCGATCAAGTTCAACCTTAAAGATTGATTGCTGACATAAAAATTGCATTTGTGTAAATCACAACAAAATCTCGTGTATTACTTTGAATACATTAGTCTCACCTTTATATTGAGTGTATGGTCTTTAAGTAAGACAACACACAAAATTCAACATATAACAATACACAACTACATGCATATAGAACAATATATAGTAATTACGTTCAAACCTTAACCCCATTTTATTCGTTTTGCCCCAAAAAAAAAACATCTGATATTATAGTTAGTTTATTCTTTGGGAATGTTACATTGCTAGTCAATTCCTAATTTGTTATTATATATAATAATTAGCTAGTATTATATAAGTTGTGTTTAACAGTTAAGCATTGATTTCGAGACCGGATCGGACAGGCCGGTCGAACCGGTCAGACCGGGAATCGGAGGGTGGACCGAACCGGTTCAGATCAATTCGTTTTGGAGGGGTTGGACCGGCCGGTTCGTCCCGAGCCGATGGTCGGACCGGGAACCTGACCGGTGGTTGGACCGGATTTTAATATTTTTTTTTGGATTTTAATGGGTAAAAACGAGGGGTTGAACAATAAATTAATATGTTGAACATAAGATTATTGTTAAGTTTTGTGTATAACTATAAAATACACACATAAATTACTTATATTGAATTATATATATAACTATATATATAATATACGATATATATAATTATGACGTTATCCGGTTCTTCAATCCGGTCCGACCACCAAACCAGTAAGGAGTCCGGTTCGACGTCTGATACGGTTCTAAAAACATTGTAGTTAAGCACGACAGAAAGCAAAAAGGAACGAAAGTGGTGACACGTGCAACTAGAAGTTTCTAACTAAAACTAGCTTTTACATTCTATTGATAATTTGTTTTTCTTTAATTAAAAAATTATTTTTCTATAAAATTATATAGATTATCCATGTTGCTAAGGAAATTGAATTACTTGGTTTGATTTTATGAGGTTACAAGGATTTCCAAACCTTCTATTTTACTCGCCAACTAGAATTTTAACTTGTGCGAAGCAGCATGTTTGTTAATTTCGTTACGCGTGTTCGTCGTGTTGCGAAGGTGACATCAACTTAGTTAATTACCTGAAAATTATATATGAAGTTACGGCTACTTGTTCTAGAGATCGAAAGATAAATAGAAAACAACATTTGAGATAACCATGATAACATAAAAAAGCACCTTATGCTGAAAATAACCTCGTTTTTACAAAATTTATACTAGGATTGGGTAGTAACATCAAAGTGATTAAGTACATAAAAACTAATAAAATTGTGATGCTTCAGTTTTGTGGATTGACATATAGATAGAAAATATAATCAATATAATCTATGATAACAAAAAAAAAAAAAAAAAAAACTACTCTGATTATCAACTTTAACAAATTTATATCAAGACGTCAAGAAAACAAAACTAAATGCATATACAAATTAGTTTTTTAACGTTAACTACCGAAAGTTAGTGAAGAAAAACCATTTTAGTAAAAATTTAATTTGTTAAAAGAGTATATTATATCAATACGAAGGATCAAGTTGAAACTTTAGAAAGTTAAGAGTTAAAATGGAAACCTTTGTCAAAGTTGAGAGTTAGATTTGTTGGTGGCAAACCACCGACATTGCTAGTTGTGTTATAAATAATGCTTTTTTTTTTTAACGGCCAATTAATTAAAGTCCGGCTACCCGGGGTACCCCAATGGCGAAAAGGCACCCCATACGCTCGCGATCACAGACAGCGCTGGGTAGCCCAAGCCCACCAACCACCAATTTCAGGGAAAACCCGCCACCCGAAGGCCCACTGCGGTAAAACCCGGCCCACCAACAACATTTTGTTGCTAGTAGGACTCCAACTCACAACCTCCCCTAGAGGAAGTCATGAGGCTACCACTCAACCAAATGGTTGGTGGTTGTGTTATAAATAATGTTGTAAGACGCATTTGAACTTTGACCCGAACATGCATGACCTGATATTGACCCGACCTATTTGTTTTGTCATGTTTTGCCAGTATTACTTTATACAGGTTTACCATATGCGATGAAAATTTAAATTATATTAGACCCTTGTGACTTTAAGTTTTCTATCACACGAAAATGTCTAAGATAGTTAGATCCATAAAATTCTAGTCATGCGACACACATGTTTCTAGGGGCTTTTTGTCGGGCATTTGCGTATGGATCATTCATTTCTTGCTAAACCTTAAATCAAATTGCCAGTGTACATGTATAAATTATTTAAATTATTAAAACAATACGTGTAGGTATATATGTTTAACGCTTGCTTGTATATGTGAAAGTTGTTCTTGTTGGTTGCAATCGTTAGATTTAAGAATCCGCTTCGAAAGGGTTCAAGGAGGCTGTTGAAACTTGAAACTTGGTCAGCTGCTAGTATAATTTAAATTATGGTTAGCGCCTAGCAGTGATAAACTGATAATATTAGCAAAGAGAGAGATAGATACGTTTATTTCAGAACTAATAATATGTTAAAAACCATAAGAACCACGTATTATAGTAATTTGTCTATTTCTTTGAATATGATACACAAAAAGGTTAAGTAACCGTTTTGTTCTCTTCTCCACCGCTTCTACTTATTTTTATGTATTGTGTGCAAATATATCATACGTTTCAATATATTATTAATTTTCAATATATATATTTGTGTCAAGCAAAACTCCATCGTTGTACCGCCAAGTTCCTAACTGATAATCATATATCAACACCTACATTATCCTAGTAAAATATGATGTTATTTTGCATAAGTTTATTTGTCAAAGAAGTTCAATAAAAATCTTCAACAAATTAAGCACCCAGGTTACCCACTCAAACCGAACATTATGGTTTGGCCTGGTTCGGTTCGGGATCAAAAGCAAACCGAACCATCTTCTGCACACCGATAACTGGACATTAGAATAAGCAAAATATAACAATTGTTATCATTTATTAAATATAATAAATTTATCAAAACAAATATTTGACTGAGTAAACATTTAACTTTTAGTTTAATTTTATTAACTTCCAACCAATGAAAGGCTGGGTGACAAATACTCACGTGCTGGCTAAGTGGGTTACACCATAGCCGACTTGACTTGGTCTTATCGCAACACAAAAGTTTTAATACTAGTTTATTTCATAAACAATAAAATGTGTATTTTCAATTTTGAAATAGAATCTACCACTTCCTTATTAGATTATAAAACAAAATTTAAATTTACATGTCTCAAACTGCAAAAGAATATGCAAATATACAAGGATCATTGACCGAATGCTTTACGGTTGAATGTGTGGTTACTCTTTCCAATAATATCAACCATCACTGTATAATATGTGTCTATAAAAATATATCCTTTAGGAACTCGTCATTGCGATTACATATCGGTTTAAAAATATGAATATAAAAAGTAAGGCTATATTCAATTTTTTTATACGTAAATTTATACTTGTAATAGAAATGTCGTACACGTGTTACTTTTTGTATTTATCAATCTTCATGCATCACAATCAGACGTTATAATAATCATAATATGACATAATAGGCTTATATGATCATTTATCTTTATACGTATTTATTTTCTAATGAAAATACCGTTACACGTGTTACTTTTGTTATCTATCTCACCATGTACCACATTATGTTATAGTAATAATCATACGTAATAGGGTTTAAAAATTAATACATGAATAAATCAAAATCGACACGTCTGTACGTTTATCTGAAATCCTTTTCAACCAAGTGAAGACGCTGAATATCCCATTCCCATTTGAGGTATGCCAATACTTTATAAAATAAGGGACGTGGGCTACTGGCCTTCCTAAATTAATCTTAAAACTTTTTGGGTTTAGAATTTTTTTTTTACTAAAATGGTTTTTTATTAAAAAGTATTTGTAAAAAATATGTTCTTTTTTAACATGTAAAAGTAGTTTAACCGATGAAACCGGGGTTAAAGTCTATAGGTTCAATATTATTTGGCTCCAAGACACTGATTAAGTTAGTCGAGATGGGATGAGGGAGGATAGAATCGAGGCCCTAACCCAGGGTTGAACTTTGTTAAGGCGAAATTGATTTCCATGAGTCTCTAACTTAACCCTAGGTTCAATAGTTTACGGGATGACTACATTTTCTATATCCATCGTGTTAACCTGTTACGACCTTTTTCTTATCTTTTTTTGAGGTAACAAACGGGTTGATCTGGACAGATAACATACTAAAATACATGATTTTTATAATATGGCTCAAGATGGATCTTGGCTTGACAACCTTTAAAAAATTACTTATTTGCTTCTTAAATTTATAAGTAGTTAATGCGTTAACCAAATAAAGAAATACACTATTTTCTTTTGAACAACCATAACTACTCCTACTACTAACTACATATTTTAGTTACATCATTATTTGAGATTGAACCTAACATCTCCATTCTAAGAGGCATAAGAGCCTCTACTGTGTGACTAGCCCCACAATAGAAAAGAAATATATTGTTACATACAATGATATTTTAGTTTTTGAAATAAGACAATTTAAGTTGCCTATCTATAATTCTTGAATTTTTCTTGTTAACGAATTTGATGGGTGCCCTTTGGTTAGTTGTATACTATATATTAGGTAGGCCAAAATTCGTGTATTTGAGACTTTGAGTTTGTTTTTTACCTTCTATGTATGTTAGCATGTATGGAAAAAGAATGTAACTAATGTGGGTGTGATATACGGATAACAAAGAAACCAATATACCTAACGAAATCCATCCAAGCAGTAGAATTTGAGAGAGTAAAATGATGACAACTTATACCTTTATCTCATAGGATACAAAAACTGGCTTAGAGACCATCGACTCAGTCTGCCCTAAAGACCACCGGCTCATTAAAAAACTCTTTTTTTTTACTTTTCTTTTCTTTTGTAGCATAAACATGAAACATACATGAAAAGTTAATACCATAACATGACATATATCGTATACATTATAACAAAACTTATTAATAGCAAAAGGCAAAATAGCATATTAGCAGTTTATCGGGTTTTAAGTACGTTTCCAAACAAACTAGAAAGCACGATATATGGGTGACTTAGTTTATTATGATATTGGTTAATCACCGAATCATATTAAGGTTTATCGATTTTATTCAACTTTTATATCTACAATATCTTTGAATTTCATGGCCAAACTCAAAATTCATATCTAAAATTACCTTGATATTTAGGTTTATAAGCTTATTAAAAATTTGAAAAGGTTATAAGTCAATTTTTCCTACTCACGAGCTTATCATTTCTCAAAAGTTTTACAAGTCGAATAAATAAGATAATCTAGACTAACTCAAAACATATACATGAACTATTGGAGATCACTTGCCTAATGCAAGCTGCAAATACTAGGTCATAGACCCGAGTGGTACCTGGCATACTAATACCAAAAAACAGATATAGTATGTTTGCTACTTTGGTAAAGTTTTTAACTTTTGATTCAAATTTATAATATATATTAGCTATAAGGACTTGACAAAAAGATCGATATGAGGGGAGAAAGTAAAAAGTTAAAACATATAAATCCTTTTTACAAGTCTTTTTTTCAGATCTTTATGAATCTGTAATCAGTGAGTTCAATATGTTTTGAAGTATTCAACATTCTCAAAAACATTGTCATCAATTTATTTAACTTTTGACACAAAAGTTATCAACAAATCATTCTGAATGTTTTTTATTTTGTCATAATTCTTTTGTTGATTTAGTGAATCACATCATTATAGAAGTCTTAAGGTAATCATTCAATCTGATTAGAAATTCAAAGTTAAATCATATAACAAAATAATATGCCATATGTGGCACATACTGTCTTTGCATGAAAACATAATAAAATATGAAAGAGGAGTGTCAAGGTGTTGTATGTGCCAACTGAATGTTGAGAGTTAATAGACAACTAATAGAAGTTAGGGATTGATTGTGTAAATACTTAACCAACTTAAGCTTCTAAGTAACCAATAGTTGATAGTTAAGTAGGAATATTTAAGTTGTACTTAAGGGATGTATGGAATGAGAATAGTAGCTATGAATTGATTTGGGTTGGTCTTCTTTTCTTAACTTTCTGTCTTCTAAACTATATGTAACAAGTTGAGTGTGATGTGTTCGTCTTCTTACGAGATTGAAGGTTCAAGTCTCACTTCAGATGTTCAAAGTTGACTTCAAAGTCTTGAAGTTGCTTTTGTTAGTCTACATTACTTATTTACTTGTTTCAATCAATGCAATATTTTGTGTTCCAATGTCGCAAAACAATAACATAAACTAAACGTACTCAGTAAAACCTTACTCATAGCAAAACTATATAGGTAAGGTTTGGTTTGAAAACATATTATACATTCTTAAATTCACGTCCATCTAAACGACCATGGCTACAGACGCGCTCTCTCTACCTCCACGTCAGCCACCCTCACAGACGCTTCCCCTCTCACTCTTACGATTTCCATTCATGGCCGTCTGTAGCCACAGACAACTTGTTCCCTCTCTTGTGTCCGCCCGTCCCATCCTTGCCACCTGTCGCCACCAGGGCTTACAGCAGCTAGAGATAAACAATGACATTTTTTTAAACCTAAGCTGACGAACTGGACCTTCCTATTTACAAGAATCAAATCTTCATGAATTTGGAATTTGACATTGGGCTTCCACCATATATTCATTCTTATCCATAGATTACCTCATGAAGTTATATAAAAAAACATATGATTATTCGTCGTGTGCATCTAGCAATAAACACTTGTTTAAAAGGCCCATCATTTGCTAATAAACAGAAACAAGATTTGTGTTAAAAGCGGGTTCAAAACTGGTTTCGGTTGGGTCAACAAAAGTCAAGACCGGTTTTTTAAAAACCGGTTCGGGTTGAAACCGGCTTCATCGAATGGGGTAAGCACCAATCTCAAACCTACAGGTTGGAGTAAAACTAGACAAACCAACTTATTTGTCCATCTCTATCTAAGGGCAAACGTTAAAACAACTAAGAAATTTACTGCTTTGTGACCTATAAAACAAGGATTCAAGTCGTTAGAAACAATCTCCTTCGCAAAATGTAGGTAAGGCTACCTACACCAGATTACAAAACAATTAGGCCCCTCCGTAATTCTACACAAAGCAAGAACTAAATCACACACAATACACGTCTTCTAAGATTATAATACTAGAGATACTTGTCTCAAACTAAATACATGCACTAACACACCTTCATTATATCATGATGTTACTTTTAAAGACCACTTTAGATAATACAAATAAAGATAAGGTTGAACACTCAAGTACCATGTAAAAAGTGATGTGGCTTAGGGGTTGTTTGGCAAATTCTGAATGATTAATTGCTGAAGCAATAAGAGGTCTGAACCATTAAGTGCTGAATCATTAAGAGCTAGTGTATCGCTTAACTATTCAAAGGCAAATGTCTGACCAATTCAAATAAGAGGTCTTAACCATTTAGTAGTAGACATCTTAACCATTCAGCATTAGTATAATGCCTAACAATTCAGAGACAAATGTCTGAACCATTCAGACATTTGCTCGCGAAACAATCAGTCTGAATCATTAAGTACTAAACCATTCAGACATCTGAACCATTAAAAGACTGATTCAAATGCTACCAAACAACCTCTTAGATTTGGAACACAAATTTCGTTCTAAATTGCAAGATTAAAGCAAACACATAAAAATAAAAAGAAAGCTAATGTTCATGTATGATCACATCAACCACTTACATGTATTATTGCAAACAAAACCACAAGAATCTTATTTGACAAAAAACTTGTCGCTTTCTAACTCATTGCCGATAAGGTTATGATGACATTTGTGTGGACATGATTCTCCAACAACACCAAGACAAAGGGTATGGCATGTGGGTTGAACCCCATTATGTGCATATAAACCCGACATTCAAATCTTGAACAAACAAACACAGGGCCTGTTTAAAGTTCACGTGAAAATTTGAAAATGACCATCTACTTGTATTGAGAATTATGGTCTCATATCAAGACCCTATGTCCTCAACAATCACTAAAAATAAAGTGTAATTGATAGGGAGATAATTCAAGAGTTAACAAACTCATGTATGGACCAACTGATTGAAGACCGAAAAGGTTAGAGACAGGTCTAACTAAAACGAATGCAACTTTTGTACGTTTGAAGTTATGGGGTCATAAGACATGGATGGAAACGTCTTTTAACAATTAAACAATCGGACAAACGCCATAGAGGATTTGATCAACCTTCGAACACAAATTCAAAAACATAAATCGTGGTCAAATGGTTTCGACTCCAAATAGACCGTTATAAAAAGGTATCAATTTGGTTCGAGTCAAAATAGTCTAACTAGTGGTGACGGATGGCAATAGTGCCGATGTCATCGATGCAGGCATCCACGATGGTGCTACTGGCGGCAACAAAGGTGCCAACAACAATGGTGAAACAATTTTTAATCGGTCTGCTTGACCAATTTTAAGTTGGCAGTTTTATAAAGAGTAACTCAAACTGTTAGTTGTATAATTTTAAATAGGCCCAGCTTGTCCTGTAGTATAATTACCAGGTTACAGAACGTTTATCGCTGGTGAAAGAGTATGAAACAGTTAAACATCGCTCAACGCCAGTAAAACGTATGTTAGAAGTCATTATCGGTTCTATTAACCTCATGTTTTTAAACTAATCTCCTAGCAGACATGGTGGGGAAGGGTCAAATGCCTGAGGTATGAGCTGTACCTAATTTCCTATATGATGATACATGACAAACTGTCGGATTCAAACCCAAAGCGTGCAGCCAAAACTCTCAACTACAACAAATCTCAGCCACTGGAACATGACCATGCCATTTGATTTAAAATCTAAACTCCATGTCATAATAAATAATCACATGTAACAACCATATGATTATGTGTTACTAAATGAAGATCAAGTTACAAACAAACAATTGACGGCCTGATGTTTGAAACAACGTATAAGTGTTATCATAAAACTGTCATAACTGTCCATAGAAATGAAGTTTTAAGCTGTTATAACGTATATACCTTGAGATAAATATAGAAAATAGAACTCAAGGTAACACATATATACCTTAAAATTAATCTAGAAGATAAAACTTTTTTCTGATCTTAAAATTTGGAATGAAGATTAATGAAACTTAAGATTAATCAGTATTTTCTGATCAAAATTTGGAATGAAGATTAATGAAACACTCATTATATACCTGAAGATTAATCTAAAACATAATACTGTTTTTTTTTTTTAATTTTAAAAGTCATGTGTGTGCTTCCTTATGTGTCAGTAACAAAACAAGAAACAAATGTTGGTTGTTTGACCAATCATTCATGTTGACACACCATGTGCCATAGAAACACGCTTGTATCATCTTATCAAGCTGTATATGAAGACATGCATGGTCCCTTATGACTCTACTAAGATAGAAAGATGATGACATGTTATTTTTTAATATTTTAGCCATTTGTTCATAGAGACAAGCCAGTAGCTTTCCTTATCCTATGGACCCCCGCAACAGAAGACCCAAGAGGCGGGTGGGGTCCGCGTTTGCAAATGTACCACATACTAAAACATATCATCTATCCAAAGCGAAAAATCGACTAACATCAAACCAACAATGCTAATATGGCGTGTACCTTACGTAGTGGAAGTTGTAAATGGCTTTGACTTTGTTGGCTTCTGCTCTAGGAGAAGTTGCTTTAGGCTGGCCTATATATAGAGAGACATTTAAGTGCATATGCATAAGTAGTCTTTGAAAGCTTTCAACAAGTTCTCTGGTATTAGCTTCTCATGGCAGCTGCAAGTTTATCAACCTTCAAGTCATTAAAACACCGGTCAATAATGAGATGTTCAAAGCAGATTCGGGAACAAAAAGCACGAATTTATATCATATGGAGGTGCACCATGTTTCTCATTTGCTCACATGATTAGCATGCAGTGTATAATAGCTCTAGGAAGATGCAAGTTATAGATGTTGACAATCTGTGTGTGTATAGAAAGAAGTGTTTTGTAAGGTGCTTTATATATGAATGATAGACAAACTTTCAGTAAACCACAAAGTCACGATTCATTTATTAAATGTTTAGCTCATTTGGGTTATTACAGCTGATTGTGTGATTTATGTTGAAATCTTATTGAGTTTGGTGTGTGGGCAAACCTTTTTCAAGTTCATGTGAAAATCAGAAATCAAACTGAATTTTGAACAAGTCAAATGTTCAAAGGCTGAGGGGGTCCATGGGTATGCCCTTGCTTACCTTAAAACTTCCATATTAAAAAATAAATTAAAAAGGTTATTACATTGTGTCTGTCAAAAAGAAAGATGTAAATTAGTGCATATCCTTATACAATGTCAAAAATAACCATGACCATACAAAGAATGGGCTCAGTTGGGCAAAGGTCAGTTGCATGATGATTTAAAGTTGTACCTAATTCAAAATTGATGACAAATGACAGAAATGGAATGACAAACTCTTTGGTTCATACTCAAAATGCGCAAGAAGTTATTTTTTCTACACAGTTAAACACTTTAACCACACATGCACCACATACGGGTCAACATCGTTTTCGATAAATACAAGAAATAACGATGGTTGTTTGAATGATCATAAATGTCAATGTATACACGCCATCTTTCTGTTGGTCCATATGTCAAATAATCAATTTATCCATCTCATTCTGAAGACATATGACCCCTCAACCATAAAAATCCATTTGCAGTGAGTTTTGCTTATTCTACTCTAATTATTACTCTCGGTGAACTCTTTAGAATAATTGCTCACGATTAGCACCTTTGCACTCCAAAATACAGAAACAAACTTGAAAAGAACATAAAGGATGATTATCCATTTATTGTAATTCCCTGGTGATCATCAGACTTAGCCTATGTCGTCTGCGGCTGCCCTCCCGTCCTATACCATTCACAGACCTTTTATCTTTACTTTCTTGATAATTTTAGCACACATGTGACATCCTTGTTGCTGACCTTCAGTCTTTACTTTCTTGATTCTCTTAGGACATAGTTGATTTTCATGCAGTTTGCTGTTTATCTTCACCTTCTTGATACTTTTAGCACAGATTTGACTTCCTTGTCCTTTGCCTTTTATCTTTAAGCTCTTGATACTTTTAGCACACATTTGACTTCCTTGTTGTCTGCCTTTTATCTTCAATTTCTTGATACGTTTAGCACATACTTGACTTCCATGTCGCCTGCCTTTTATCTTCGATTTCCTGATACTTTCAGCAGACACTTGACTTACATGCCGTTTGCCTTTTATCTTCAATTTATTGATACTTTTAGCACACACTCGACTTCCATGCCGTTTGCCTTTTATCTTTAACTTATTGATACTTTTAGCATACACTTGACTTCCAAGCCGTTTGCCTTTTATCTTTATTTTACTGATACTTCTAGCACATACTTGATTTCCTTGGAGTTTGTGTTTCATATTCACTTTCTTCATACTTTTAGTGACCAGTTCATTTCTATGTAGTTTGCCTTTTATCTTCACCTTCTTGATACGTTTAGCAAACATTTGACTTGCACACAGTTTTCCTTTTATCTTCATCTGATATCGATAAAGTTTGCCTTTTATCTTCACTTTCTTGATACCTCTAGTAATGCCTGCAACCTCATGTGGATTATTTAATACAGCCTCAGAGAATACAATCACACTTTTCATATGCTTATAATTGGCAGATTGAATATGGTCATCACTGAAATCACCTGTCCCAATACCTGAGCCCTTTTTAAATAGCACATCAGAATCAACTGGCTTGGGCTGCGGTTGACAAGGTATTATAGAAGACACTGAGGAGGTTGAAGAAGCAGAAATGGAAAATTTTCTGTCAAATGACATTTTTCCACCTGGAGGGGCCACCTGGTCCAGCTCCTCTTTGAGCCGTTTCACATCCTGACACTTATCAGATATTTCTCCACTGCACATATCAAGTGAACATAGAAATATGGAAAAATTGCTAAAAACCAAACAATTATACAATACCCCTATGAAAAAATGATCACATCCGAGTGTTTCAGTGGCTAAATCCATTTCGAAAATAAGCAATGTTGAGTAAAACAAGATATTCACGCCTACAATGGATGCTAAAACTTACTGTAACATAGTGATTAAATGGCCACGATCTATGAGGAACTCCTGCAACTGTATAATAATGCGGGTTAATTTCTTCTTATGATGAAAACGTAACAAGATGGCATATAAGAATTATTATGATTATCTGCCATATTCGAAAATCCAGTTGAGGGTGGTTACAAGAAAACTGATTATTTATAGTTAATAACAATCTGATAACCAATTTAACAGAACAGGCTGCAACAGATAGTGTGTGGATAAGCTTCATCAGTCAGATAATCAAGTGTTAAGTATTTGGCAAATTCTGATCATTTAAGTGTTTGAAAGTTAAGGTGGTTATAAATAATAAGAATCAGTTTCCATTAGCCAACTTAAACTGATTATTCAAAAATGGGAGACAACCATAATAAGTTTCGCCTTACCCAAACACTAAAAACTAATTATCTACAACTTGAAAATGGAATATTGAGATCATCACTTTCAAAACATGACCTCAGTTCCCAAATACCCCTTATGTTACATAATTACCTTGGAAATCTCGGCCGCTTCTTGTTTCAGTCTATTGGACTCTCGTTCCACCTTTCTCATCTGAGTTTCTTCATATGCAAGTGCGGCTCTAGCAAAAGCTGCATTTCTTTGCTTCTTTTTCAATGCTGACTTCTTTTTAATAATTGCTGAAGTCAATCTCATCTCCAGGGATCTACTCATCTAATGAAATAAATAACAAGGCTTGAAAAATAATTAGCACCAAAAGACCTCAATGCCAGTTTAGATCAATAGTTATTAACAAAGGTAGCACCTCATCAAGATGTTCAAGAGATCTATCTCCTTTATTCAATAAACTTGCCACATGATGCTGAAGCCCCTCCATTTTAGTAGACAGAAGTTTCTTCTGTACATAAGCTTCTCTAGCAAGCTGCAGAAAACAAAGAACAGGTAAACTATCCTGTAATCTGATCTCAACTTCGATATAAACATCCAACTGACGCTACAAGATCCTTAAAAGACAACGACAAGGTTGGTTGGTTGTAAATTACCATGTCATTTTCTTTCGTTACATTTTGCTGCATATACATAAGTTCATACACCTTTAACATAATATCTGAGTGACTCTGAACAGCATCCTTTTTCGCGTGTTCTGCAGCTTTTTCTTCATATTCCACTTCTTTCATAAGACTGATAACCGTATCCATCTTTGAGACCATGGTTTTCTGCAAAAAAACATGTTTAAAAATCACACCTAATGTTAGGATTGTCTTTCACAAAAGCATTAAGAAAACACAAAATCCAAATCCATATTTACTAACTTTGTACTATTAAAAACAGAACAACCATGCATATTGAAGGGCTTCATGTTTGAGCTCATCAAGGGTAATGCACTAGCAAATTTGTAACTCAAATAATAACTTCCCAAAAGATGTTGAACTGCTATATGTTAAACTAATACATTTAATAATGAGATTTTGAGTAACTTTCTTGTTCAAGAAAGTGCAAGATTGCACTGTGAAGGTTGTGAAAATAAAACATCTAGAAGAACACAGGAGAGATACTTTCTTCAAACTTATAGGGTCACACGAGCAACTAATAATAAAGATGTGGGCCCCTGTGCTAATATAGAAACTTAGGAAAACATATAGCCATTTCAATATTTCATACACATAACACAAATATAATCTGCTTTTTACACACTAGAAATCATTGAACAGATACATGACACTAATGAAGTTGCAAATCGTATAGTTTAAAGTCGGATTTACCTTCTTATTTCTAACATCTTCAATCGAAGCGTCGAGAAGTTCAATGCCACAAACTTGTTCTGAACTGTCGATCATATCGTTCAACGTGAAATCGTCCTCAGGATTAACCATTTCGACCTCAAATGCATGTTCAACAATCATGATCTTAGCGTTCTTTACCGGAATCAATCTGAATAGTGTTCTCCTTCTGTGTGGATACAGATATATAATTGATGAATAATACGTCCAATCAATGAAATGAAATTCTACTTTACAAAGGCCCTAATTATGGAAGATCGTTCCATTAGTGCAAAAACCGTTTGAAACGAAGCACAGATGATTGATGATCCTGCAATCGATACAAAAATAATATATAATAAAACGGTAGAAATTGGGTAAATCAAGAGGTTTAGGTTTAGGTGATTTAATATTAGTGTTTACCTCGATTGTGCAATCTCTCGGAAATGAGCAAAACCTAACACAAGTTGATTAAGAATTTAATTATGATAGATAAATAAGAGTAGGTGCATGATTTTTTTTTAACGGCAAATGTATAATTCTGTTTTGAAGAATAGGTGTTATTTTAATCGGGTCTATCTATTTATTTTTTAGTCAGGATGACACCCCCGACCTCCTAAGGAGGAAACCTATTTTTGACAAAACCCTCTTATTCAACCCTGAGTATTTTATTCAGAGTGAGACTTAAATCCATAACCTTTTAATATTTAGATGTAACAAAACGGACCATTGGTAGTAGATGCATGACTTAACTCTTAGCTTTAAGTAAAGGTTAGAGAGATGTTAGGACACTTTTGCGATTTCATTATTTT
The DNA here is from genome assembly GCA_025506505.1 of Flaveria sonorensis. Lineage (NCBI taxonomy): Eukaryota > Viridiplantae > Streptophyta > Magnoliopsida > Asterales > Asteraceae > Flaveria > Flaveria sonorensis. Next base: position 63,600,598 of record CM046424.1, on the reverse strand, counting down.
GTGTAAGACACATGATCACTAGTACTTCTTCCGTCATCTTGGTCCATGTTGAGGCTACTATCACTATTGCCGAGTGTGATTGCTTTGGATTTTGCGTATATCTACTAACTACTCCAACCAAATATGCTAGGTTGGGTCGAGTTTGAGTAGAAAACGAAGACACCCAACTAGCTTTCGAAAATCCATTGCATTCTACTTTGGTATCATCATCAGCTTTGGATAATTTAAATTTGGATCCATGGGTATGCATGTTAAATTGCAATCTTGCATGCTTGCAACTCTTAAGATATTGAAGGCGTAAGCTTCGTGTTTGATAAAGATCTTAATTCTGGTATGTCCCACTTCAATTCCAAGGTGGTAGGCAAGTTTGCCTTAATCAATCATCCCAGAATTCTTTGACATTCCCCTCCTAAACTCCATAATTAGACTCGCATTTGAGCCCGTTACAACTAGATCGTCTGCATAAACACCCACCATAATTAAGTTCTTTTCGGTAGACAACTTGCGCTTGCATACATCTTTGGAATTTCATATCTCTAAGGATACCATCAAGCTTAGCATTCCACACTTATGGTGCTTGCCTCATCCCAGGTATGGGAGGGGGAAAAGCTATTCTAGCATCAACATGGATTGATCAGATACCGGGAGTCATTGTCATCTTAGAGCTATGAACAATGTTCACCAACTCTTCCAAAGTAATCATCCAGTTAGCTCGGAAAAATGATTTTTCTACTACTTGGCATTAAGAGAAGCTGGGTAGCTCCGTAATCTATCAAGGAGGTGGGTTTCGTCTATAAGGATAGTTGGAGTTGACGGTACAGTAATAACTATTGTTGGGATAACTTGTGTTGATGGAATAGAAGCTCAACCCATATAAACTTTTACGCAATGACCTCTTGTAATTTATTCTAGTTATTATTTGGTGATTATATTTTTTTCGGTTATAAAATTTGATTATTATTTAGTAAAATGTATTTGTTCACGGATGCCTTTTACTTCAAATTATTTGAATTTCTTTTTTCATTTATTAGCAATCAAGATTCCTATATGTTCTACTAGGTTAGTACCCGTGTATTACACGGATTGAATAAATAAAATATTAAATAATTAGTACTAAAAAAATTATGCATTATAAAATCATGATTGAATATAAAATATATTTATAATTACGTACAAATAGCTATTTTAAGTAAATAAACAATTATGTATTTTTTTAAACTTTTGTTTAAAAATAATTGTGATTTTTGAATATTTTGTTTTAAGAAAAATGATAAAAAAAAATTCGTTGTATTCTGTATTTTATAAAATATCCGTTTTTAAAAGTGTGTTTTTAATAAAAAAACAGGTTTTAATATATTAATTTATACATTTTTAATTTGAATATGGTACGAGTAATATTATTAGTATTCAGTATTATTATTAACAATATAGAGAAATGAGAAAATAAAAATAACGAGTCTTACAATTGTTTCACGCTTACTTTAATTTTTTTTATAGATAGATGGATAGGTTAAAAACCATTAATTAAATGGATTATACTTAGTAATAAACACGAAGAGTTACAGTATAATAATTTAATATAAAATATAATTATAGTTATATATACGTAATAGTTCAAGAAATAAAACAATTATACTAATTTTAACTCTCTTATTTAAAAAAGTTTCATATTTAAGCATTCGTTTTATTTTTTTTAAATTTTTTAATAAAAGTCTTGCTTTTTAAAAATGATGGTTTGTAATGATTCTTGTTGTTTCAATAGGACAGTTTTTTTAAAAAATTCACCTGTTTATAACTTTTTTTAAAAACAAAATGATTTAAAATATTTTGTTTAAAAAAGGTTTAGTGTGTTAGAAAATTTCATATTATATAAAATTTTAGTTTTTATTATTTAGATTTTAATTAAAAGATGTGATTTTCAATTTCTTTAATAAAATCTATTTTCGAAAAAGATAGTTTGATTTTAATAAGAGAGAGATATATAACAATTAATATAATTCATTTTTAATAAGAGAGATAAATTTGTTTGATATTTAAATTACTGTAATACCATTTTGGAGGGAAAATTAATACGTGCATGTCTAAAAGAATGACAAGTGACAAAAAAATAAGATAAGAAAATGACAAATGACAAAGAAAACCTTGCTTTATTAGAGGTTATAGATTTACCCTAATTTTAACAGGATTAACATTTATTAAAATATAACATAAATATTACTTGATTCGTGGAATGCTTGATACCACCATTATTTACCTTGCCTAATAAATTGTTTGTCAATAAAAATTCTAACGTTAAAAATAAGATGACTAAAATGGTAAACTCAGGAGCAATACATGCCTGTGATTCTAGAACAAAAGAATTCTACTTTAGTAGAGGATAAGATGAATACCCCTAATTTTAGTTATCAGACTTATTTGTTTATCTAATACGTCATTTACCCACAAAGAAGATAATACAATAAGCAATGTTATAGATAAATGAGAATTTGATTAAAAGACTCATTTTTATATAATAGTCTTTTTAAACTTATCTAAAATAAATATACTTTGTGAAGATTTAAAATTACCATCATATCCGCCAAAAGAGTCAAGATTTAATGAATCGGAATACCTAGGGTTCAATAATGAGATGCGGCCAAAAGTGATGAATGTAATGTTTCATGAAATATTTTGAAAATAAAAAATCTAAAAAAAGAGAAAGAACAAACGTGATAATTTCTTTCATTCAAACGTTAAGACCTAATTTTTCGTAAGGTTTTGTTATTACAACATCCACCACCCAAAACTTAAATATGCCATCCTTAAACTTGTTTAAACGGTAGGATGGTTATGAGATTTGATATAAGCTGTAAACAACTGTCTAGCTTGTAAACGATCATTTTGTATGTTTTCAAACGACCATTTGTAGACGGTGTAGGATTAGATTTCAAGTGATATGGTTGGCACCTTCTTCATAATGCACTAGGTACTAGACCCCCGCATAAAAATAAAAAAACTATCCATGTTAAAAGTCAATAAACAATATAGGTTCATCATAAATCATTAGTGAGAACATAAATACCAAAATCTATAAAAATATAAACCATCCATGATTGTCACTCGTTAATTTATAATCCAACCCTTACAGATAACAACTTAGACAAAATTCCACCTAATAGAAGCACTTGATCATGCTACACTTTTAGCAGGCCGGTTCACATCTTGATATAGATTAGTCATCTCTCTACTGCAGAGATAAAAAGTATTTTATGTTATGCAAATCAAGTTATTTAATAAAGCTGTAATGGACTCCCATATTCTCATTCGAGTTCTATGCATTATATAGCATACTTTAATGTAATGGTCAGTTGATCGAGATCTTTAAGTAGCTCCTGCAACTGTAATAAAAAAAAGAATAAGGTAAATTCATCCTATTATAAAAAGATATGGAGAGTATAAATCAAATGTTTTTACAACCCCATGCCATCATCATAGACTTTTACCACATCTACTACTCCATGTACTTACGTACATTCACTAGTTTGACTAGCGGAACACTTACAAACTAAAATACTTTTATTTTTCACATGGAAACCAGCGATCCATGCAAAAATTGCCTACTTCAAAAAATTTCACAAAAATACATCATCGAAATCATATAAGTTACGACCTTTGAATTCTCTGATGTTTCATGTTTGAGCTTATTCAATTCTTTTACCAGCTTTTTTATCTCAAGTTCTTGGTTTGCAAGTAATGCTGCTTCATATTCTACCATTCTTTTATTTGCCAGATCCTTTTTACTTGTAGCAGAAGTCAATCTCTTATTGAGGGCTTTACACATCTAAACAAAAAGAACTTCACAGTAATTAGCAGCTAATTAATTAAGGCCTAATTAGTGCAAGCTTTAATAAAAAACTGTAAACATAACTAGCACCTCACTAAGCACGTCAAGAGATTGATCTCCCACATTCAACATATTCGCCACAAGACGATGAAGCAACTCCATTTTTATAACTAAAACATCCTTCTCTATACTTAGTTTTCTAGCAAGCTGCAGATAGAAACAGAACAAGTAAAATGTAAACTCGCGTGTAAATTATTTAACACGAAGCAATTAATCATGAAAAATGTTATGAAGAACACAACATAAGCTTACAACCATGTTTTTTGTTTCTTGTGCTTGTTTAATTGCTTCATTACGTTTACAAATATTTACTAGAGCTCTTAAGATACCCAAAGTAGCTTCAAATGCTACGTTGTTTGCAGCTTTCTCTTCACGTTCCACTTCTCTCATAAGTTTTTTACTGAATCCATAGTCGAGACCAAATCTTCCTGAAAAAAAAAATGTTTTAAAAGATCTTTTAACAAAAATAATACAGAAAATCAACTGCAGTGTTTAAACTGTGGCCATTTGCATATTGCATTATGAAATGAAACATGCATGCATGTATGAAACTAGTTAAATGCTAAGAATATCAACTGCTAACAATCAATAAACTGATACATGAGACTAATGAAAGTATGAAACTGAAAGGATATTAAGTTAAAAGTGGATTCTACCTTTTTATTTCTAACTTCTTCAATGGAAGTGTCAAGAAGTTCAGTGCAGCGAATTCGATCTGAATCGGAGATCATGTTGTTCGAAGAAGAATCGGCCTTCGGATCAACTACATCAACATCCATCTAAATAGCATCCATCTTACAAAAATAAACTGTTATTATGTATGGAAGATTTTGAGATTTGTGAAGGATGATTAATATTTGTAAAACTCATATACTGCGGTGCTCCGGTTGTTTAGTGACGGTCAGCAGCTACAGTTGTTCGTCTGAAAACGTTGAGAAAGCTACGTGAGATGAGTGTACTTTATGATGGTTTTTCGTATGAAACCGCTACCGTTTTGATTTGGTACGAATGCAACGGATTCGTGGGGATTTTTTTTTTCACTTTTTAGCATGTTTAAATTCATAAAAATACGTGTTATTTATAACTATATTATTTACTAAATACTTTATATTAAAATTTAGTGTAACTTTGTAAAATAATAATTAACTTTCAAAAGTATTCAAATTAGATAACTTAAGTTTAAAAAGTGTCCTAATTAGGTCACTTAGCTTTTATTTATTTTTTTAAATTATAAGTCTTAACATTTTTGTTTCAAATAGAAAATATATATATATATATTTTTTTATGCTGATGTGAAACGGTGACGAGAATTTTAGATACATTTTTTATTATTTTTTAATGAAATTAACATGTTTTTTATTTTTTAAAAATATAATTTTATATATTAAAAACTCCGACCCCCACATCTTCTCCTCCATTACTTTCTGTATATAAAAAAATTCAATGATAACTCGATTTGATGATTTAATAGTCTAAATTAATTTACTTTTAAAACTTTGTTACTATTCTATGATATTTTTCTTAAAATTTATAAAAAGAAACTATAAAGACTAACAAACATAAAGTTAAAGGAAAAAAAAATATAAGGATCAATTCAAGACATTCAAGGGTGTGAGAATGTGATAAAAAAATGTAATACTTTTTCAAAATTCATGTAAATCCATTTATTATTAAAACTCAAACCTAAAGGAATAGCCAAGCTTGAATTAATTTTTCTTTTTCACCAAATAGGACGGGTATGAATAACATGATAATCATGTTGACTCGATATTTCATACCACCTTATTCGATTATATACCTGAAATCAAATATTTATTCCAACTTGGTTGCACCCATAATCATCCATTCTAATCTCCCAACTTCAACTCGAAAGCTCATTTTTTTGGTATGGTTGTAGTAATCCAGTCCATTATATATTTTTTGTCTTTAATTTTAGTTGAACTTTGTTTATGTCAATATTTCCTATGACACTACCCAAATTCCCACAAGCATGCCTGATATCTGACAAAATTCAAAATAGTAAAAGGAAGATAACAATACTAGAAAGATTACTATATGATGCTACCATTAGATCTCATTCACATCATTTGTTACTCTTTTTGTTCTCTATGATCTTCCATTGAAGCCTCATTTGATGCAACTATCATGTTTTGTAGTTCTTGACCCCGACCTAATAAACTTGTCGAAGATGAACTTAAAGGCAAGAATGATAGTATAAAGCTAAACAATAACAATCCATTTAGCCGCAGAACAGGTTGGTCAAGCAAATCTTTAAGCAACTTAAAATCGTGACACTTATCAAATAATTCATGTGCAATTCATGTTAAAAGTACAACTTACAAAGTACAACTTACAATAATTTGTTAATGACAGATTCACGTTCGGTGTAGAAACCTTGCCACTCTAACAAAACAGAGAAAAAACTAAGTATGACAAATAAATGTAATAGCATTACACATTTATTTTGTTAGATTTAAAACCTTGGCAATCTTCAAAGCTTCTTGTTTAAATCTCTCTGATTCTTCTACTAGTTTTAACATTTGGCTTTCTTCATAAGCAAGTGCGTCTTGAGCCAACATCTTTTTTTCTAGCTTTTCTTTGTCTGCTAACTCTTTTTCTCAAAGCTAAAGTCAATCTCTTCTTCAAATTTCTGCGTATCTTATGAAAAAAAGGAACTTGTAAGAAATTAGCACGCGCCCAACAGTTTATGGTAAGTATTAAACCAAAGTAATTAACATAGTTATACCTTATCAAAAACTCCAATATAACTACCTCTGCAAAACAACATATAACTCGGAAAATGTTGAACTTTTTTCAATTCTTCGGCTAAAACCGCCTTTTGTGCATACATTTCTCTAGCATGCTACAAAGTTTAAAAGAATAGTTAAGTTTATCAGTATGAAAGATAAACATTCTGCATACAATATATATATAAACGCGCTAAGGATCGAAAAGGTAAAACAAATACTGTACAAAGAAAGTTTTTTAAAGTTAATAATCTGCAACCATGTCACTTGTTTCCTTTGCGCGCTGTTGCGCCTGTTTAAGTTCATCCACCTTTGCAAGAATATCTAAACCACTCGTAGTTGCTTCCTTTTTCGCTTCTTCTGCTTCTCTCTTTTTTAACAAAACTTCTCTTGTTAAACCGATGATCAGATCCAATGCTGAATCCATGGCTTTCTGCATAAGCTCAAATATTATATAAAGAAAAATCACCTAAACAAAATTCTCAAATTTTATAGAAGTTGTTGTTGGAATAACTAATTGGATCATACCGAAAATATAAGCAAAAGATGCATATTTGAAGTAACATACTTCTATCTCTTTTATTAAAACAAACTTAATAGATAGAACTGAATACATAAGTCAATAATTCTACTAGAAATAAATTAATCGTAGGCCAACTCAAACACTATTTTAATAATCAAATAAACAAACAAACTCACTACTAATATAGTTCGAACTCAAATAAATAAACTAATAATATTTACTCCTAAGAATCCGATAATTATTAAGTAATTAACCAAACCTTTAGTTTCACTTCCTCATCTCTTTTATCTTGTCTAAGTTAACTCCTCTAATTATAATTAAACATATCAAGATTAATTTCATCAATTATAAATAAACATTACAATCAACAACTTTGAATTAACAATTAAGCAAAACTTGGTTTTAAAAAGCACAAACTCCAAAACGCTTAGGTCTTAAAAGCAAAGACACCACACCTTAAATTCAAATACCAAAACGTCTAATTTGAATACCAAAACTAGGATTTATATATTTTAAATAACTCTATCAAGGTGCAGCGTTGCCGCTACATCACGCGACGGGTAAATAAAATGCTACAACGCGCGGCGGGTAAATAACTAGTTGTTATTACTATCCATGATGGGGTTAAAATGAATTACTGCACCCATTCAACAGCCGTGTTTGAGCATTATTTTGACTAATTTTTGGCATCAAATTTAGAGAAATTCTGGTATAGTTATTACATTGAAATTCATACTCGTTACTAAATTTTTATCTTATCCGATTATAAATTTTAAAGTACCATAAGTTTAACTTTAGTGTGAAAGTGATTATACAATTCAAATAGTTATCTAAAAGAAACTTTAATTAAAAACATAACATAAACTTAAAAGAAACAAATATTATTAATAATGTTACTCCAGTGACTAGTCAAGATCTTTCAGCTTTGTTGAGTCAAGTCGGTATTTAGCCAGCGTCGTACTATTGTTATAAAAACAAACATCATGAAAATAAAATTTGATAAGAATTCTAACTTTAATTATAGAAAAGTTCAAGACATCATGTGTTACTTTTTTCAAGAATTTCATATTTTCTTTGCTTTATTTCTTCTCTACTTACAACTCTTCTCTTGACTCGCTATAACTTATTATGACACTTGTAACACTCGTGATCCTTCCTCGGTATCATATCTTCTATTATTGGACTTTAATAACATTCAACAACTTATATTTCCCTTTTATCTTGATAATCTTTTAGCTCCATTTTAAAAGGTTTACATTCTGATGTTCACATGATATCAATACTTTGCTACCTTAAACTCTTGATCACTTCTTTCAAAATATTATATATGACACATGTAACATTCAAAATATTAAATTAGTATCATTTCTTGTCTTATTGGATTAAAATATTATTCGTTAACCAATGTGTCATTTTTTTCTTGATAATCTTTAACCTCCTATTAGTTTGAGCGGGTTCACATCTTAACATTTACAAGATATTTTTTCTCCACAAAATAATCAAATAATGATTTGTAAAACAATATTGTAATATATCAACTTTTTAGTATACAAAAGGTCATGAATACAACTTAGTTTAATACATTAGTTTAATACATTGACTGCATGGCGATAGTCTATGAGAAACCCATGCAAATGTAAAATGAAACAAATCAATCAGTTTGTTTTTTCTTGTTTAGTAGCGTGTTTGTAAACTGTCATTATATTTTTTATTGTGATATTTAATTAGCATATAATCAGTTTTTGGTGTTTACATGTAACTAGTTTTCTAACAATTTTAGAGTGCAATCTTCAATAAGCACTTTGAAAGTATTAAATCTAGAGTAATTATTTTGAAAGTTGTTTTGTTGGATAACTACCTTTAAATTCTCCATTGCTTGTTGTTCAAGTTTCTTGGACTCTTTTACAAACTTTTCCACCTGGCTTCTTTGATATGCAAGTGATGCTTCTTTATGTAACTTCTCTTTATATGTTGCTTTCTTTTGTCTCTTATGCAACACTCAAAATTTTTAAAGTTCAGTCTCGTTCACCCAAACCCAATGTAAGTAACATAATAATGTTGGTTCAGGTTCCTAAGACACTCATAAAACTCACATACAAACAAGAAGATGATAAAGTTTTCTGCTTTTCAAACTCTCTACTCTTCACCGATCAAAATAAATACACATACTATAATACAGAACTCCATGCATGTAAACATAAATTGAATAATTGATTCCTATAAGCTAAAAACATGACCCAAGGCCATGACCAGGGTAATTCCAAAAGACGGTCTGCTTTACCTGTTTATATAATTCTCAAGTGTCTAGATCATTCTTGATTTATAAAATTCTAAAATCTATTATATTTACTTGATGAATTCTAATGAATTTTAAGAAGTATCCTTAACCATTTTAAGGACGTTCTGGAGCACTCTATATCAGCCCCTTAATGCTCTTTCTTGGTCGTTGTGGAGTCTTCTAGGGCTGCCATTTTTAGACAATAATTTTGTAGTATTTTTCCAAATAATTCCACCAGTTTCTTTCGCGTCTTGAGTGGCCTAGAAACTTCTGGAAACTAGGACTAGCGATTTAAATTTTAGATGGGACGTGACATAAAATTAATGAATTATACATTTATGTATGTAGGAAAACATAAATGATAAACTAAATGTCACGTATTGACCTCAATACAAATGCTAACTAATTCATCATCCACATAATATTACCTCATCTGTAGCTGCAAGACATCAATCTCCTTCATTCAACACACCTGATACACGAGACAGAATCTCGTTCATTTCGTAAGTAACTATGCCCTTTGTGCTTACACTTCTCTAGCACGCTCTAAAAAACGGAATAACAGATTAACATATCGTCTCGTTCATTTGCTTCCTTTACACGTTGTTGCGTGAGTATAAATAAGTTCATCAATCTCACAAAGAAATTCAATTTTTCAATTAACAGATTATATAACAGTCATTAACTTTTTGTTTTGCTTTTTGTGCAGCTTTCTCCCTCAATTCCATGCTCTCATAAGGCTCATAATTGAATCCCATTTTCATGTCAGCAATTTTCTACAAAAGAAATTCAATTTTAAATTATAGGCAACAACTTGACTATAAGTTGGTTGAGTTTAGATACAAGACATTGTTGTTGAACCGATTCAATATTTTTCAAAACTTTGCCACTTGGCAAACTACACCCCTTAACTTTAAATCGTTTTTCTTCGATACCCTTTCGACTATATCAATAAAATACATTTACACACGGGAAAAGTATCGCAAGTTGTACTGTGGATGAATAGGTAATAAGATTAAACATACCCATACAATATGCATTTATGGTTTGTGACTCGACATAAAGTTAATGAGGCTAGTGTTAGTGTTTTGGGCAGCGTGTTCACGACATAAGTGAATTGACATGCGTTTGAATAATTCTTCTTGCTTAACTCGTTTATGACATGAATAACACGTTTTGCTTATCGTGATAAATGTGTTAATATATGATGGGTTTGTGACTCATTTATCAAACAGCATTATTTTACGGTTTTATGAGTAATTAAATACATATTTGTAGTTTGTGATTTTGTGGTAACAATTTTTTTTATGAAGTCCTTTGTGTCTTATTATTTTAACGGTGTTTAGTTAATCTTGTTAAACATAATATGATGTGTCATTTGTGCTACCGAAATGTTTATGTTTAAACGTATTCAACGTGTCGTGTTATTGAACTGGTTGCCTCTAATCATATGCAACCCCTTTATTAAGTATACATTGTGTTAGAATTTAAGAAAATGACATGCTTAGCTGAAGGCCCGACCTTAGTAAATCTAGTCGCACGAGAAACAGACATCACTTGGGTCTGGAACATCGTACAGAATGTTGTTGGATGATGTCAATGTGATGGTGGTGAGGCGGCTTTAGGAGATGGTTGTTGGTGGTTAGCATGAGTTTGATCTACAGATGGATATGATGTTCTTGAGGTTTTACAGCATCCTAATATTATTATACTGAAGGCTTATTAGTTTGATATATATTCTTTTCGTTTATACAAGGGGCGACAATTTTTAATAAAAAAGCTCTTTTTAACCCTTATCAAAACCCGTATTGACCCGAACCCAAATGAATCATTTATAAGATGACTAGTTATGACTTATGACCCGAACCGGTTCTGTCTAGTAAGAATATCTTGTCTGACCCAACTAATAAGCATATCTAGAACAAACAATTTTTTTTTTTTGGAAATTAATCACCCAAAAACATATATTCTTCATGTGGTCAAAGTTTACAAATAAGTTGGTGTAATTTGATGGAAAAAATTATGTGAAGGCGTAAGTGTTAATTTTAAAGCCAATCACAATGAAAAACAAGTTAGGATTTCTAGTTTTAAATGAAAATTGTTGTAGAGTTCAATTCAAGGCATTCAAGTGTGAAACAATCCATATCATAATGATCTTGTTCATAACATCTAAAACAATCCTTGCATTTAATCAAAAATACTTGTCTTCATGATCTTGAACAGCTTCTGTGATCTCTCCCAATATCCATTTCTTCATCTCCTTCTTCTTTAAATTCTTCATCAAAGACTTACAAATTTTCTTCGCTTTCATCTCATCTTTGCTAGCTACAAATCTTCTCTCGACTCCATTCAAATTATTATCGCACTTATAACACTTACAATCCTGCATCGATATCATATTTTGTACTATCGGGCTCAAATAATCTTCAGTAACCAAAGTTTCACTTGCATCTTGATAATCTTCAAGCTCCACTTTCAGCAGGTTCACATCCTGATATTTACAAGATATCTCTTCTCTGCAAAAAATCAAGTGGTGGTTTGTAAACAAGATTTTCAAACTTTCAGGTATACAACGGTTTTGACCGAATGCTACAACTTACTTTAACATATCAACTACATGGCCACGATGGATAAGGAATTCCTGCAACTGTAAGGAGAAATGAATCATAATGTGGATTAATTTTGTTGTGAAGGGCTGTTTGGGATTGCACTTGCTAAGTGACTATCATATTATTATGATATTCCAAACACCCATTTTATGATGAAAGTTGAAACAAACTAGTGACATTATGCAATTGTGCTGTTATATAACTACCTTTAAATTCTCCATTGCTTGTTCTTCAAGTTTCTTGAACTCTTCTACCAATTTTGTCATCTCGCTTTTCTGAAATGCAAGTGTAGCTTCCTTTTGCAACCTTTCTTTATCTGCTGCTTCCTTTTGTTTCACAGCTAAAGTTAATCTTTTCTCCAAGGATTTATAAATCTAATTAAGAAAAGATTGATGGTACTTAAAAGGTGCGTAACAACCTCAATACATCTGCTAGTTACTTAATCAGCATTTGTTAAATACAAATTATTACCTCATCAATAGCTGCAAGACATCCATCTCCTTCATCCAACACGCCCGATACACGAAATTGAAGCGCCTTCATCTCAGTAGCTAAATCAGCCTTTTGTGCATATACTTCTCTAGCGCGCTACAGAACCAAAACATAATAAAATCTCATCAGCAAACCTTGTAGAAAAGGCGCGTTCAAATTGCATAATAGTAACATAAAGAATACTAATGCACCACCTTGTCGTTTGTTTTCTTCGCGAGTTGTTGTGCGATTATAAGCTCATCTATCTCTGCAAGAATATCTAAGCTGCAGTCATCAACTTCCTGTTGTGCTATTTTTGCATCTTTCTCCCTCAACTCTACTCCTCTCATAAGTCTGATAATTGAATCCATTTTAGACTCTACAACATCCTGCAAAGTTTCGAATATTAACTTTATCAATTAAAGCGTGTGCTCAACTATTTGATGCAGATGAACTTGATTGCAATTGTTTAGATGAGTTTATGCTTATTGACATTACTATATTTGTAGATGAAACAAAACACAAGTACTAGTACTATATAAAATCAAAAGAGCTATAAATATTCAGTTCTCCATAAAATTAGGGATATTAATCATGCTAAACCATATCATATAATTATTATATTACAGAAAGAGTAAATTTCATTTTTGGTCCCTGAGGTTAGATCTGTTAAATCTTTTCAATTCAAAAGGAATCTTTGGACGTATCAAGGCCCGGCGTTTGCATTTTGTAACAATTTTGGTCCCTGACGTTAACTCTGTTAATTTTTTAGGTTAAGTGTAAGGGTATTTTGGTCATTTTACACATAAAAGACTGTTTATGAAAAATTGTGACCACCCCCACGGGCCCACAACACATCTTCATCTCTCACCATTGGCTAGTTCCACCACCCCTACACCGCCGCTAGGTCCACCACTGGTGCCACCCCACAACACATCTTCATCTCTCACCATCGGCTTCATCTGTCACCATTGTCATCGTCATCGTCATCGTCATCATCGAGTCTACATGACCATCTTCCTCCGCACACACAAATCGATTTAGGGTTTTTGTTGTGGGTTCTTTTCTTGAACAAATCAATTTATGAGGCAGATCGATGGTGGAGATTTGTGCAGAATTGTTGGATTTGAAGCATGTGGGTGCTTGCTTATGTTAATAATCTGATGAATTGAGGTTTGTTTGTTGAAGGATGTTGTAGTAAGAACAGATTGTTGATGGTTGCTAATGCATTTGTGTGGGATTCTAGGATTCTGTTTACATAACTAGTCCCTTAAGTATGAAATGACTGAAATACATTTAACTTAACTAAAAAATCTAACAGAGTTATTGTCTGGGACCAAAACTGTTACAAAATGCAAACCTCGAGCCTTGATATGTCCAAATATTCCTTTTTGGATTGAAAGGGTTAAACAGATCTAACCTCGAGGAACAAAAATGAAATTTACTCTTACAGAAATTTGATGTACCTTCTTAGTTCTAGCTTCTTCGATATCGATATCAAGAACTCGAGTGCTGAATGAATCCATTTGATCGATCATCTTCAATCTGCACAGATTCAGCAACAATGTCACTCATTAATCCCACTAATAATTAATGAAAAATAAACAAACACATTACATTGTTGTGGAATATTAATCAATAACTGAAAGATGCAATATAGATGATGAATAAGTAAATACATAAACACCTGTTTGATTTTTCACGTGGATCTCTTGATGGAGTTTAGGGTTTATTAATGTTGGCAGTGTGAGGGATCTTATTAATAAACAACAATTAGATAAACACAGAACCCGACTTGAAGTCGGTTTAGATATGAGTAATTGTCGATGATTCTGATTAGATTTTCAAAACTTTGCCACTTTGGCAAGCTAAACCCCTTAACTTTTAAATATTTTTCTTGGACACCCTTTGGAGTATTTGATTTTGTTATTGACTTATTTGTTTCCTGTTGAGCAGGAAATTGCAATTTTCAATTTTGATCTTCATTTAATCCTTTATGTTAAACCTTTGTCATAGTTTTTTGTTTTTTTCACTAACTAACGTTAATTTTTATTTATGTAAATTATCCTTACAACTAGTTTTAAGAATCGGAGGAGCCGCTCTTCTTTTTTCTTATTTAGAAACAAATAAAAATAAAATGATGGAACAGGACACCATCACCCTCCTCCTCGCCTGATCTTCCTAGACCAAAACTCATGCTACAAACCTATCAATGTAAGCTAAAAAGCAACCACAACCGTCGTTGTCCTTAAGCACAAAACCACTAGAGCTAAGCAACCATCGCACACTGTACCTGATTTGCAACCCCTATCACAACCAACCACCGATTCATATTAGCTTAAGTTTAAATTGAATATAAGAGTGTAATATTATGAAATGAAATTTGTAATGAATATAGTAAAATTATCCTTGGTTCTCAAGAGCCATGACAGAAAGATTAACTAATTTGAAGTATTACCATCATGAAGGCAACAAATCCGTCTTGGGCCAAACTCTTATGATTAATTATGGCATGTTACCGACATAATCTTTATTTCAATGAAATAAAATAACCCAACTAGAAATTTTTACAAATTTGAACATAGGCAAACACCCCAACCAAACGAAACGCAAATGTTTTTTTGTAAATGGACCTAAAAGAAAGTTTAGACTTCCAAAATCGGAATCTTGTATAAATGAACTAGTTTTAGTAAACCCGTGTATTACGCGGGTTAACAAATAAAATATTAAATTGAATAAAAATTATAAAACAATATACTAAGACATTATATTATTGGAATTCCGTATGAGTAACAACTATAACTAATAAAATAATAATATGAACTTTTTAAATTTTTTTGTTTTTTTCAAAGATAAATTAAACATTTTGTTTCAAAATAACGTTTTAAAAATTTTCATTTTTAAAAATGTCCTTACTATAACTCCCTATTTTGATTATTTTTGTTTTATAAAAAATTTACTTTAGAAAAACCAATTTTAAAATATTACATAAAAATGTGTGATTTTTTAGAAAAAATCTTTTTATAAAAAACTATTTTTATAGAACTAACATTAATAAAATGATCTATTTATTAATTTATTAAAAAACTAATTATAATGTAAAAATAAATAATATTATTAGTAATTAATGTAGTTATTTAATAAGAGAGAGAAACGAGAAAAGTTTGATGAGAATGAATGTGGTGCTGACACGTGCATACATATTTATCCTTTTATTAGAGTCGGGAGATAGATAGAGATACTTTGTGGGTTTAATAGCTATATTATGATTTGACAAAACACTCTTAACACACCAAACTCCAGGGTTTGAAAAAATCCAAATCAAAGTAAAAGAGTAAGTTTGTAAAACTCACTAAATATAAGGGCATCAAGTAAAACTTTTCAAAAATAAAAAAAGTGAAATTGTTTTGTGACGATCTTCCAGATTAGTCGGAGATTATCGCCGGACTTTTCGGATTAGAGCTTGAGAAATGAGCAGCCGTCAACCCTTTTTTATGTGAAAATTCCGACCGCTTGTCGTAAAATATTGCAATCATCCCCTTTAAACTTTTAAAGCTGAAGAAAAAATAAGATAATTAAATACACTGTTGAAAGTGAAACTAGAAAGGGGTCCGAGAGGTTCGATGACCCTACCACAGGCGAGCAAACCATATTTTCTTACTAGCCGGACTCTGTAATAAAGTAGATTTATAGTAACTTTCACCCTCAAATAATCATGTAGTTAGTAGAAAGAAAAAAAAATATCGAGATGAATGTTTTTAACAATAAAACCCACTAAATATATATTGGTTTCAAAATATAAGGAATTAAATGTTATGTTTATTGTCTGACATTATTCTCATACATGTTGAACATCATCGGAATTAAAAAGTTTGTGAACTGTTTTAACAATAAGTATAATTGCTCCAAACATATCACATGTCACTAATTTTAAGAGTATAATTGCCTCAAACATCACATATTACTAATTTTAAGAGTATAATTACCTCAAACATCACATATCATCACTTTTATGAATAAATTTGTTTCAATATAGTTGTTGATATACACACACATATGCAAATTTAAGAGTTTGCAAACCGTTTAACGATGCTT
Organism: Flaveria sonorensis; assembly: GCA_025506505.1. Taxonomy (NCBI): domain Eukaryota; kingdom Viridiplantae; phylum Streptophyta; class Magnoliopsida; order Asterales; family Asteraceae; genus Flaveria; species Flaveria sonorensis. Next base: position 63,583,992 of record CM046424.1, on the reverse strand, counting down.
TTTCACACTGAACCAGATCCGGCCCGATCTGATCCGAACCAGACAGAAAAAATATATGTTATATTACGATAGTCAAATTTTCTCCCGCCTATGTCAAAATTTTCTGGATCCATCACTGTACCTGAGTGATCATAAGACACCACCATAGCCCCACAGCGAGACCAAAAATTCCGGGAATAAAGGATGTTTCCGGTGAGATACTATTGGCTACAAAGTTCCGATCAGAAAGGTATTCCCGTGAAAGTTGTATCGTCACTTTAGTTGATCATTTGGGAAATCTTGATGTTAATAATCGGAACTAGTTTTGATGAGGATGATGAAGTCATAGGACAATATTGGGCCGGGTATTAGGTTTGTGAGCCCAGTCCACGAAGTCCATTGGGATTTGGGCATATGTGCCTATGTGGCAATTCTACTACCCTTTAAAATGATTTGAGAATTAAACTATACACATACTGTGATCTAACTCTTAAATCTATATTTTATGTTTAGGGCTTGAACCATTAACTTCATGAGAGGGAGATCTCTACGACATATTTTGATACTACAACAAACCTAGCACGCTAGATGAATCAAAGTCTGGTGGTGTGATGGCTATTTGTTATGATTTTCATGATTCGTCGGCCTAAACGTGGATAAATTTGATGTTCGAAATGTTTGATCTGATTTGCCACATATTGAATTTTGATTTGAGATCCGGTCTCATCAGACGAAAAAAATACCCATCAGGGTACTTCATGGTCCCATAGGACGTAAAATGTTCACTCTTGACAACACGTCGGGATCTCATTGGCCCTCCATTCAAGCGTACGCGTTTTACTTCTGACGAATGCTCTTTCAGTGTAGACTACTCCCATACTTTGTTTATTCATTATGTTATTATATATATATATATATATATATATATATATATATATATATATATATATATATATATATATATATATATATATATATATATATTTGTTCGGTGAAATCTTTCAAGTCTGTTTAGCATCAGAGTGTTAGTTTTGTCATTTATCTACTAATAATTTGTCAAGAGTTGTGTTAAACTAATCTTATTTTTTTCATTTATACTTGTTACACTCTTCCTTTTAACTTGTCATATCAATAATATTTAGTCTTTGTTTGATTATTAATTATCAAGTAATCCGTAATTGTTAATTTTAACCTGTAAGTCAAACAATCTTGTACTTTTCTTACACTAAATCAACATTGATATGCATATAATTTATATGGCCATGCTTCACCAACATCACTAGGACAAGGGTTTGGCATGTAGGTCTACAACCAATAATAAGCATGTAAATCCAACAAACTAATCTCAAGACAACCTAATACAAACAAAGGTGGCTTCACCCTCATGCGAATGTTTGAAAATGACCACAGTACTAGAGAGCAGAGGATCTTGTGTTACTATAGGCTATTAGTGACTATGAGTACACCTAGTATGAAGCTAACAACCATTGTAAGTCATGCCCATTGGTTTACTAAAACACATAAGTATACAAACTATCATGCGACACATATTGTTCATGTGTCTTTTCTCTTGATATACATGTGACGCTTGATCTGATTGCTTCTTTTGTCGTTAACTAGGGCATCTCAAGCCTATGTTGCGAGAAGCCCATAAGGCACGCACCTAGGGCCACAGGTGTTTTTTAGGCCAAGTTCTAGCCAAATTGTGATAAAAAATTATTTGAACAAGTCTAAAAAGATTACAATAGCCCCAACCAAATCTAAAATCAACCTAGAACAATCTAAACTAGCGCAAAAGAAGACTAAAACATGTCTACAACACTTAACAATGTTAGATTTATACTATTCGTCTAGCTTAAAAACTTTGTTTTTATAAGCATCTTGTGCCTAGGCCTAAAGCTCACCCTTCATGTGTGGAGTGTGCCTTCAGCCTTGTGCCTTCGACAACTATGGCTCAAGCAGATTTCACCTTCTGGCTAGTATGGTCCTTTTTTATTAGCTGCCTCCCCTGATTAATCCATTGTTTGGACTCCCTTTTCTCCTTATGCTCCTCTGGCCCAAACCTGCCATGCTTTGAGCCTCTAACGTTTTCGTCAGACGAATCCATTGTTTGGACTCCCTTTTCTCCTTATGCTCCTCTGGCGCAAACCTGCCATGCTTTGAGCCTCTAACGTTTTCGTCAGACGGTCTTTGCCAGTAGTGTCATTCTCCCTGGTGTCTATATGGGCAGGTGGTCCATCACTGTCGCGTTCTATTAGGCTATCCATCTTCGCTATCTTAAAAGATTCACAGTAATACCTTATAGATACATCTATAACGAGTTTGACGCATTACAAAACAAACTTGATACCTTATAAAATCATATAAAACTTGATTCTTAACTCTTACATATATAAAAGATTATATACACGTGTTTGAAGTTAACACATATCTACTGTTCCTCATATGTCTAGCTAACTTCATGTGCTTACAATGATCATGATCAAACAAATAGTTCCTCGGTGCATATAAAAGTTGTACAGTACAATCCTACATTGCATGGATGCTAAAATGGTCTTGAGTGACGAATGGAGACAAGTATTAGTTAGATGATGGTTTTAAGATGTACCTAATCTACACATGGCATCACATGACATTGTCATATTCATAATCAAATGTGAATGAATTGAATATATTCTTGATATTTTGATCTCTAAGCCACAAAAACATACACCTAAAAAACAATCAACAATCCATTCATTTTGTTTTATACCTAAATTGTGATTATGTAACCGGACAAAACAATGAATGTGTTGAGTAAGACTAAACAAAAATCTTTACCTAACTGATTTAAAGTCTTTACATCCTAAAAACAGCTACCCACTAACCCTAATTGTAGGTACCTTGCGGCATCATGAATGTGTATAGTTTTTCTAACCTTTTCTTATAATCATGGCCTAACCAATGCGCTACTAACCTTAAATTGAACACATGAACATCAACGGGTTAAGACATTTTGTATCGTTGTTATGCTAATAATCAATGTGAGATTGTGAACATAGCATATGCTTATAGTAACGATCATAAATACTACATCTGGTTGGATAAAATCTTAGAATCATTCGAGTACATGACAGATATTTGATTTTATCAGTATATATCAGATGCACTATATTAGTTAATGTTAATATAAAAGTAGAAGATATGACTTAATTAGGTTTTGTTTGTAAATGTTTTTATCATACTTTTATGTACCTTTAATGCATGATACATTAGAGAGTATAAATAACAAAATTCATGTTACAAATATTATAATACTCATATGAACATGTTGAGTAGTTTGATGATGTGTCATTTTCAACAAAGGTTTGGCCATTGGACAAAGGATATCACATGAAATATATGGTTGGAGGGTTTGGATATGAAAACATACAACATATAAAGGTAAACCATCTTTCCAAAGCTAGAATGAACAACTAAAACATAAACGCTAGTATGGTTTGTACCTTTCTTATTGAAAGTTGTACGTTCCTCTGGATTTGTCAATTTAAGCCCTACACAAGTTGTTTTATGTGGCCTTATATATGGACATATGCAAGTATATGTTGATAGGATTTGAGGTCCTCTTTGAAAGCCTTTAACAAATCCTCTGCTCCTAACTTCTCATGGCAACTCTAAATTCATCAATGTTGAAGACACTAAAACAGCGGTCACAGGAGAGATGTTCGAAGCAAATTCGAGAGCAAAAGGCGCGACTTTATATCATATGGAGGTGTACCATGTTTCTTATTCGGTCACATGATTAACGACTTCAGATGATATAAATGAGTGTTAACATGTTTAGTGTTACGCGTAGATTGAACTAGCTTTGTATGTTCGTTATAGACAGATGTGCTTATGTACGGTGCATGATTAGAAAAAAAAATAGTCTTTTCTCATCTAATGATAATGAAACAAAAATAAAAAAGAATCATAAGCAGGGACGAATGGACAACTAGATTGAACTGACCAATCCTGTTTTCAACCATTCAGTCATTTATATTAGAATAAATTTACTATTTGTGAATAAAATGTCTAACTCCTTTACGACTCGTTTAACCCACCATTCTTTTTAGATAATTCAATGGTCACGTTAAATCTTCTCGTTATGGCTCCCCTTTTGACACAATCAGTATTTGAGTTAGTTTATACGAATTGATTACCCCATCAATTGTTGCCCAACCAAAGCTTCTTAGTTAAGTGCCCATCAAAAGATTTTCTATTCAACCGACTACAAATAACAGGACGAAGTCATGTTCTTCTTTAAAAATACTTTGTTTTATATATAAAAAACCAACACGTTCCGAAGATTAGGAGGTCTGCGCACCTTCTCGAGCCTCCCCTGATTCCGACCATGCTATCAAATCTGGCATGAATTTCATGTCCTTGGTTTTTATCAAAATCGCACTTTGTAAACTTCAAAGACTTATCTGCAAATACAATAAGCTCACGCTACTCGTGGATTGTACATTGAGTTGCTAAGATTTAAGCCCTACAACACCTTCTCCGCTCTCCACTCGCATTGTTGAGTTAGACATTTGGCCTAAACCCAAAAGAACACGAGTTGGTACGCAAGTGACAAGTCGAGCCTCGTTGGACTTAAAAACACATGGACCAATTGTGTTTATTAGGCCCGTAAACAAATACATACGAGGGTTTGTTTTTGTTAGTTCGTATAACTTTAACAAAAAGAAAAAAAAACAAGAGGACACAAACACTTAATCAAACTAATTTTCTTGTCCGTTTTCACTCGTTAAGAAAATTAACGTGTTCACATTTGTTTATATTCATTCGTGAATATTCTAAATGCACACAAAGACACATAAATGAACATAAACGAAAACAAGTGAACGTAAAAACACAAAAATATATCAAGTAAAAATACATAACAATGTTTAAATTAAAATCTATTACCATCATCATCAGATTAGTTAACGATATGAAACATTTCAAAAATATACAACACCATTCAATCTAAAGTCCAAATACCATTCGAAATTCAAAAATCAAGTCAAGTTTCAAAGCAGCGAACAAATATGTGAAACATGGGCCAATTAGTATTAATAACAACTAATAAATAAACTTAAATAATATGTAAACGAACATAAATAAACACATATAAAAAAAACAAACGTAAATAAACATATATAACTGATGAATATGTAAATGATGAGACAATTAACCTTACTAATAAATATTAAATAAATTACATATGATCTTGTTTTAGTGACATTTGTGATGGTCACCACATTATGGTGTGAATAAAATCTTTAAAAGTATAAAATTAGGTGCTAAGTAGGAGTGGAAAATTGCTATTAAAAAACTAATAAATAAATTGAAATGAGTACCTAATCAAATATAAAAATATAGTCATATTACTGTTGTTTCTTTAGTTATAAACTTTTTAATCTACTCTTACATCAATTAAAATGTCTCCATCTAAATGTCTTCTTGCTATATGTAGTGGTTGTTTAATTATAATACAAACTAAATGTTATGTAGATAAAAATTATCTCACTAAAACCCTTTTAAATCAAATGTAGTGGGTAATTAAATTTTGAAGCCCCTATTGATCTAATAATTTAGAAAAAACTATGTTTGGTATCTAGGTGTTTGCATCTAGATACCAAGTTAATTAGGCTATTATACTTCTCGATAAATCTTCATCTTCATCTTTATCTTCATACTCTAATATAAAAGTAATTGAAATGACACGAGGCAGCACCACAAACATTCTCATCAAAATTTTTCCGTCTCTCTCTCATATTAAATAATTACCTTAATTATTAATAATATTATTTAATACTTTTTTAGATATAATAAATTAAGAAAGAAATCTATTCATTAATGTTATTTCTAAATAAATAAATTTTTTATAAAATAATAATTTTTTCTAAAGCATAAAACTTTTTTAAATATCCGAAATATTTTAAAATTGGTATTTTTAAAAAGTCAATTTTTTTAAAACCAAAAATAATCAAATTTGGAAGTTATAATTTTTAAAAATGACATTTTTATACGATTTGTTTTAGAACAAAATGTTTAATTTTTTGAAAAAAAATTAATTTTTTTTAAAAAAAATATTGATATCACTGTTTTATTATTTATAGTCATTTCTTTATGTAATTTCAGTCATATCATATTTTAAAATATTATTTTATAATTATTTTTTTTATTATATTAATATTTTATTTATTCAACTCGTGTAGTAAACACGAGTTTATCATAGTTAGTATAGGATAAAGCGATCTAAATTGCAAATGATCTAACTAGACTTCACATAATCAAACTTGTTGTCAACACTGGTGATCAATTGTGAGTTCTTTGGAGTGTTGAAGAAGCTGACCCTTAATAGAAAAAGAAGTTTGAGATCTTAAGTTAGAAAATTGATTCTGATTTTTCAGATTCTTGAGCTCTCATCACTTCCTCAAACAGTCAAACACTCATAAATCACAATAAATATAAAATCCCAAACCCTAAATTAACCTGACATTCACCAAATTCAAAAAACCAGTGTGTGTATTCATCGTTTTGTTTGAATATTGTGTGACACAGGCATCATTCCAACACAAGCTCAACTTTTCAGCAAGGTATGTTATTTCACAACCCCAATATCTCATCTTATTTCAAGGCATCTAGACACTCGACTGCAATAAGGGTTTGGGTTAGTTTTACTGCATCAATTTCTAGTCTGAAAGTAGTTTGGCGTAAAGATCAAAAGCTAGATCAAGCAATCGAGAACGATAAATTATGGAGACAATGTGCCAAGGTTGTTAAAGAGGTGTTAAATGAGCCTGGTCAAGTAATCCCTCTTCGCTACTTGGAGAAACGTCGTGAAAGATTACGACTTCCGATCAAAATCGAAACTTTTTTATCTCGAAACCCTTTGCTTTTCGATGTGTATTATGATCGAATCAAACCTAAGACTCAACCTGTTAAGTTTTTAAGGGTTAGTGATCGACTTCAGAGAGTTTTAGATGAAAATGAAAGGGTTTATCTAGAAAATGAACCATTAATTGTTGCTAAGCTGTGTAAGTTATTGATGATGTCCAAAGACAATGTGGTTGGTGTGGATAAATTGGTGCATGTGAAGAGGGAATTTGGTTTTCCTAATGACTTTTTAGAGAATTTGGTTCCTAAGTATCCGGATTATTTTAGATTAATCGGGAATCCTCGAGAAGGAAATTCGTTTTTGGAGTTGGTTTCTTGGAACCCTAAGTTTGCAAAATCTGTAATTGAACAAAGAGCTGATGAGGAATCAGAGTTAACTGGTATAAAGATTAGACCGTATTTCAACTGGAAGCTGCCATCAGGTTTTCTTATTAGGAAAGAAATGAGGGAATGGATTAGAGATTGGATGGAGCGTCCCTACATATCGCCATATGATGATGCATCAAATTTCGATCAAGCATCTCTAGAAATGGAGAAGAGAACAGTGGGAGTTTTTCACGAATTACTATCATTATCGTTGTATAAAAGAATCCCAGTGCCAATATTGGGGAAATTTACTGAAGAGTATCGGTTTTCAAATGCATTCTCAAGTGTGTTCACAAGGCATTCAGGAATATTTTATATGTCACTGAAAGGTGGGATTAAAACAGCAATGCTGAGAGAAGCGTATAAGGGTGATGAGTTGATTGACCGAGATCCATTACTAGAAGTTAATGATAATTTTGTTAAGTTATTGACTGAAGGACGCAAGCAGAGAGAAGAACAAATGAATCTCAAAAAACAAGCAGTTAAAAACGATATAGATATGGTGTCCGTGACAAATGATCTTGATCTTACTGAAAGTGAAGAGCTTTATAGCTCTTGAAATTTCTATGTTCACGGCAATAGAATTATACTATCTGCTTCCAGTTCTACCCTTTCTGTGGCTCTCAAGATGTGAGTCTCTCTTCCTACTTTATAAATGCTTGTGCTTGAATATGTTAGTTGCAAATTTGCAGTATTCTGACCCATTAAATGAAAAGACAACCATTGGCGGCAATTAAACTGCATCATTGTCAAACGATCATCATATCGGACATTAACTTTAAGTTGAAATATCATGTGACCTGTCTTCTTGGCAGAAGCAACATGGTTCTGTAATTTTAAGACGATTCAGCTTTTTAGTATTGCATCCACCCATACATGCTGGTTATTCTTGTATAAGGGTAGTTACTTGTATATCTGGGTCTTGATGTTCAATCATTAATATTACGAGTACATGCTGGTTTGGTTGTAGACTCATAGATGGTTAAGCATATTTATTTGTTGATTTCTATTTCACATTACACTCATATTCGGTTAAGCAAGATGAATTCTAAGATTGATTGTTTTCATTCTGGTTCTGGTATGTAGGACCTATGGCAGCAGACTCTGTTACCTATAGTATTGTAAAAGATGAAATATTTCCACTAAAGCTTGGCCACTTGAGTAATAGTACAAAATGAATCATTTCCATTTATTTTTGTTTCAAATCACACTCTTACAATTTTTACGGCATATAGATATCTTTTAAAATCATCTAAACCTAAACCACAACTACCTCTTACCATGGAGTTGAACCCCACCAAAGGTGCCCTCTCCCTTATGATGCATATCTAAAATCTTGGGTGATTATTTCTGCATGTATTTCTGTTTCCTCTTGTTTGGTGAGTCTTGATGGAACATTTTCCTTTGAAAATATGTTTTTAGCCTTATAGCATTAGCATCTGGCCACCAAACAGTAATACACCAAACATGGTCTATTCAATTATCATGCAAATGGAATGAAGGTGACATGCCTCACTATAATCATATTTTTTATCTTGTTGCAGTTCATTATAACTTAATCCCAAAGGCAGATCTACCTACTAAGATCACACGAATTTTATGAATGAAATTCTATGCAACAATGTACAATGTGTTAGCTATATATTTGAGCAGGGGCAAAGCATTATGCAACGGCAATTCATACAAATGACTATGCACGCTGTCAGTATTCTTACATGGGCAGTTCTCACATTTTTCCCTATAGCCAGCACGGTCCCAATTCCCCCTTTTGCCCCTCGTCCACTCTGTAATTTTCAGTTGGCCCTTGCAAATCAAGCCTGTGCATATCTTCCATCATCACGAGTCTCCCCTCCGCCACCATCACCTTTTTCCCAAGTTTTTCCCATTCAACCATCACCACCACCACCACCACCACCTGGACGCCATGAAGAGATACACAGTCACGGACATAAACATGGTCACTCAGAAGGTGTTGAGAACAGTCAGAATCAAACTCACGTGCCCAAGCATGGTGGTCATGGTCATGATCATGGCCATGGTCATCACATGCATGATCATCATAAGCGTGTTCATGGTCATCATCACAAACATAAAATGTCACCTGTAGAACAGCAGTGCTGTAAATGGTTAGCTCAGGTTGATGATGAGTGTGTTTGTGAGCTGCTTGGGCGCTTACCGCCTTTCCTTGTTAGACCCTTTCATGACTACACTGTTAGAGTTGCTGGTTCTTGTAATACAACCTACTCATGTGGGGCCCAGTTAAGGCTTTAAACACTATTCTTATGGTTATCCTCTATTTGTAATACATTTAATTATCTATGCAGAAAAGTTCATATATTCGTGTTCATATAGTTGCTTTCTCTTGTTTTTAGCCAAACTGAAGAGAAACTTTGTTTACTGCCTATTCTTTTTGTAACATCTAAATATATGCATAATACACACTCACACACACATATGGAATATGTTCAGTTTAACATCGAAGATTGAATAAACTGAATTGATTCAAAGGGTGTAGCTTTCTCAATACTGTTTCTATTCTTTTTTATTAAGGGAGGACTTGAACCTATCGAGTTTTGTTCTGTTCTTGCTTTTCTTGTCCTTTTGGCAGCAACAAAGCTGCGTGAAAATGAAATTGTCTGTTGGACCAGCAGGCTATAAATTCTTTCTTTGTGGGGTGCATTCTATCAAGAAAATGTCGGATCTTTTGGTCCTGTATGTATGCATAGTAAGTTTTCGTTACTATAAACTTGGTTTTATAATCTTGTATGCAAGTTTAGGTGGTGCTGATTCGTGGAAGCTTAGTTTTGTGAGTTTTGGAAGTCGATGTCCACGGCTTAAGTTGATATGTTGTCTAGATTCTTGATCTAGCTGTTAAAATGGATGTCAAAATCCGTTTTAAAGGTCGTGGTTTAGGGTTTTGACCTTTTGTAATCGAAGTGGGGCTTCTTGTAATGTGGACGTCGTATTCATGGATTAAAGATAATCATTGTTCCGGCGTTGGAATTGATAGGTCAAAACCACCATCCACAACCAGTGTCGAAACTATTCAAGCATCTATATCGCACAACTGAATATGAACCTTGACTATGGTAGGGTAATAAAGTAGCATATTGACCTTTTTACGTTATATGTTTGAAGCTCTAGAGTTGATGTCATTCTCGACCTACGGACCACTATTCCACTTTTGGTATTGATTCGTTTGTCTTTTATGTAAGTTGTTAACAACTTGTGTGTCATTTGTATACTTGGATATGTTCAAGTTTGACCTTGTGGCTTCCTTAAAAGTTGAAAGGTGAAATCAATCATTTGTTTGCATCTTTTCTGCATATAAACTGGAATGTTTAGTATGGTGTTGATAGATAAAAAAGCTAAAAACCATCAACCCCATAACATTTTGCAAGAATTAATTCTAACATCATTTTTGTACAACTAATTTGGAATATTGACTATGTGATGGTCGTGGAACAATGGATCATTATGTGGTTGATAAGGTTGTTTTGTACAACGTTAGTCATGTAGAGCTAGACTAGAATATGGAGTATTATATGGACTTAAATTGAGGGTGTAAATTGTGCCGGACTGATGAATTCAAGAGAATTCTTCAACTAGAACATGGTTCGTATTTTATTTGTCATGTCGTGTCAGAATTAATTAAATTTGTGTATTGTTCGGCTCATGTTTTGAGTCGCCCCGTTAATGTTCATTAGTGAGTAGGTAATAATTAGTGGCTCGGTAACAAATTAAACATTCAATTGCACCGGCTCAAATGAAGTTGGAAGTTGGTGTTCTTGTAATGGTTTTTGTTTCTTATATTTCTCGTACACAATTACAAATTTTGGTTTTATATATTTAACTTGATATTAGAAGATTTTAGCGGTTTTATATATTTAACTGATATTAGAAGAATTGAATGAAAAGGATTAGAGAATAAATAGTTATAATTGATGAATAAAGTTTTTTGAAACTAAATGATAATTTAAAAAAAAATTAATTTCACTTTAAAAAATAATAGTTAGAGGAAAATTTAGAAAAATCAAAAATCAAAATGTAAGTTTTAACACTTTTTAAATAACCTCATACAAAGTCTAAATAGAAACCTTAAAACCCCATAAACAAGTTAATAGCTTAACCCATTTATTAAACATTTCGTGTTTAGGTTCACCTATTTACTAAACGTGTAATGCTTTAGTTGACCTGTTAAATACACAAGTAATATTAGCGGACTCATATTTACAAAATTTGTATATTGTCATCCATGCTTCACGTCTGTAAAATTGCTCCAAAGTTCCGGACCTTCATAAAGTTAAAAGTAACTTCAGTGTGGCTATAAAATTGAGTTAATGTGAATTATATTACTGTTTGATCGGAAAAAACAATTCAATTAAAATTCCTACTTTATGTAATCTCTTGTATGTAAACCCAGCCGGTGTGAATTTGTGTAATCTTAATTCTATTAGTTTTTGATATCGACCTAAAGGACTTAACTTGATATGTTTTTAAATTCTTGATCTAGTTGTAACACTGGATGTCAAAATCCGTTTTGAAGGTTGTGAGTTGCGGTTTTGACCCGTTGTAATCGAATTGGGGCTTCTTGGATCAAAGGTAATTGTTGGTCCATTGATTGGTCAAAACCATTACCCCCACAATCTGTCAAAATGAGCTCAGGCATCTATACTGTCAAAATGGTCCATTGCGGTTTTGACCCTTTTACGTTAAGCGTTCTTTAGAGTTGATGTTGTTAGTGACTTGTGGACCAATATTCCACTTTCGGTATTGATATATACTATGTCTTTCAAGCTTAGTTTTTAACAACTTGTCGGTCATTTGTAAAATTGGATCCTAAATTATGTTCAAGTTTCGATCTTGTGGCTTCTTTAAAAAGGTGATAGGTGAAATCAATCATTTATTTGCATCATTTGCGTATATAAACAGGAATATGGAGTATGGTTTTGATAGGTAAAAGCTAAAAATCATCAACCCCATAACCATTGCAAGAACTAATTCTAACATCATTTTCGTACAACTAGTTTGGAATATTGACTATGTGATGTTCGTTGACCGATGGACCATTGATGTGGTTGATAAGGTTGTTTTGTACAAAGTTAGTCTTGTAGAGCTAGAATAGAATATAAAGTATTATGTTATACAGCGTACAATTCACATTTCATCCATCGGAACAATAGCGTCACATCATTGAAGATGAGGGGGCCACATTATAATTGTTCTCGTGACCAAAATCACACTTGTGGACGACTGGCGTCTACCATGCCACCCAGGATTAATATATGTTTTATTTATGTCACTTATAATTGTTCTCGTGACCAAAATCACACTTGTGGACGACTGGCGTCAACCATGCCACCCAGGATGAGTATATATAATATATAATATTCTTTTAATCTTAGAATAACTCTTCACAAAAATATAAGCTACACTAAGTTTAATTAAAAAGATACAAGCATCATGCAACATTATTCTTTGTATTAAAATAACTTCAAGGGGCGAAATCATATAAGAAGATTGGCTAGCATATGGAGAAAACTCTCAATTCTTAAAATAAACATATAAAAATTCTAAGTCTTTTAAAACAACCTTTGAAAAACGCAAATCTCATAAATAAACATGTATTTTAGTGCAAAAAAACAAGCCACAAAACATCTTTAGTGTGAAAACGCACGCCACATGGACACCTTGGCAGTGATACGTGTCCCTTTGAGCGAAAACAAAGCCAGTCAGTGAAAAAGTTTTTTTACAAAAGTTCATTTATGCCGCATGACCGGTGATCTCAAACATTTATTTTTTCAATATCGTTTTTCTTAAAAAAAACATATGACAACTCTCTGGAATGTTAAGTCAGATACACATTTTAACATCAAGAACATAAGTGACTCGTGACAACGTTTTTCGCACTAAAGATACTTGTTAGTTTTATGAATTTAACATTTCAAAAGTTACCTTAAGAAGCGTGACACTCCACATGTTTATTTTAATAATTTTCCTTAGTGATATATTCTACCCAAAATTGTTCATATTCCAAAATATTTAACTTTATGCCTTGTTAACACTTCTAGTAAGTTGCTGCAGCCATCACCACCCCCATGCCACCCTCTGCCACCCTCTACCACCAATCTCCGCCGCTCCGGCGAAACTCCGGCACCGATCACCACCAAACAGAAACTCATCAACAATTGCCGCCGCCGGTGCCACCACCGTATCCTCCCACGCCTCATCAGCATCTCCACCCTTCCTCTGAAAAACTCCGGTGGCATCTAACCGGTGAATTCGCCACCCTTTAACGTCGATCAGCCGGTGAATTTTCTCGATTTGCCGACGACCCAATTTGCACGTGTTGATCTTGGTCTCATTGATGGCTGTTTGTAGCAGTGTGGTGAGAGTTTTGTTATCGGTTGAAGATGAATATTGGGCGCGAAAATATGGGTCGAATTCGGGCACTCCGATGGCTCGTCGGATTCCTTTCGAGTAGTCGGAGTTGGGGTCGTAGATGTGGCGGAGCTCGTTGACCATCCCCGCGGCCACCATGCGGTCAACGCGGTCCGATACGAATTGGTGTAGGACTTGCATTGATACGTCGACCCATAGGAAGCAAACGTCGTACCTGGTTATATATGTGAACGTACAAGAGAATTCTTATTATTGTTGCAAGTTGTTTAAGAGGTATGTTTTACACACGTCACTGACAATTTAATCATATCGTACACTTATTTAAAACACTTTTGAAGATTATGGCTTGCGTCATGCTTATCCCAAACGAACGTTTGAGGATTCACCAGTGTAAAAAGGTTCCTTAATGGAGTTTAAAATTTTATATTAAATGGGTACTAATAATACTTGTCTTATAAGACTGATGCAAAAAGGTGACATTAGATTAAGCGTTCTAAAACATCTCTATAAAAAATATGTCAAATAAGGCGGTTCTTACAAACCTCCAGACTAAACATGTAATTTTCTGTTCTTAAGTATAAAATGTGGAATTTAGTCAAAATTCAGGGACAATCTATGTAATTTACTCTTAAATAACACAAATTCTCCAAACGTTATCTACGGTATCAACTTTTGAGTTTTGACATTTTTTACGGTGTAATTTACTCTTAAATTTACCGGAGGTTCTTTTACAACGCTTAATCTAATATCGCATTTTCGCATTTTTTGCGGTTGTTTTGTAAAACCGTTTTTTTAGTGTCACATTCGAACGTTTGAAGGTTAGGGCTTGCGTGATAATCTTACCCGTGAAACGCGTCGAACAACCGTTTGAATTTCGGGTGTTGTATTTTACTTTGAAGTATGTGTAGAAAATAGTAATGGTCTTAAATAATACTTAACACACCAATATCACATATTCACATGTGAAACGAAACACCATACCTTGATCGAAACTCATAATTCTCATCATCAACCAATGCTTCAATGAACGAATTCGAACCACCCGCGATCACCGGCAACTTCCGCCTCCCGACGATCGATTTCATGGCGAGCGAAGCCGAGCTAACGAAGTGTCCCGCGTTAAACTCCGATTCGGGGTCCACGATTCCCAGAAGATGGTGAGGCACACCACGACATTCTTCTTCAGTAATCTTATTAGTAACAATATCCAACCCTTCGTACACCTGAATCTTGTCGGAATTTATTATCTCCGCCGGAAATCGGGTGGCGATGTCGATCGAAAGTCTCGATTTTCCGGTGCCGGTGGCGCCCATCACCACCACTACTTTGTCCTTGGGTGGGCGGAGTCGGGTCGATTGTAAGTCTAATATTCCTCCGGTGGGTATTTGCATTATCGCCGCCGGAGGTTGTTTGCACATCATCATTATTTTCTGTCGTACTGAAGGTTGAAAGATTACTAATAATATGTACGTAGGTAAGTGAGACGGTGATTGTTAGCGGTGGTGGTGGTGGTGGTTGTTACGGTGGTTGCTGGTGGTGTAACAGTTGAATTAATTGAAGAAAGACGTGTGAGTTGAATATGTACATGGTGGAGCATTAGCTTTGGGGTATTTATAGCATTAGAATGATTGAGACTGTTGATCTAATACATGTGTTAGATTATGTTAATAGATTATTTTTTTGAACTAACACAGTGGATAATAAGTATTATTTTAATCGGATCCATTCATTAGACTTTTAGTAAAGACTGCAACCTCAACTCATTCAGAAAAAACTCAGAACTAGAAAACCACCTATTCAACCTAAAACATTTTTGTCTCGAAAAGACTCAAACTCATAATCTCCCTGAAAGGCTTTATGGTATGTTGATAGATATGTGAAATTTGGATTTTTATTTTAATTTAACTAATTTATATATACTTTCATGTCAATTGAAAAGTAGGTGTTAGTGTTGGTTTGTCTTTTTCTATTGATATATCAATGAATCTTAATTCTTAAAATAGGATGGGTATATATTCGTTTGATTATATAATAGTGTTGGTTTTAAATATGAGCTAGAATCAAACCCACAAAGAGTTTAAAAATCCATTCACTCTCTCATGGCTTACATATTAATTTTTGAGAGAAACTCTCAAGATGATTGTGAATAAATCTTTTTAAATTATATGTACCACATAAGTGTCTATATATACGAATATAACAAATAATTTATTTTACCATGGTCACGTGACACTAGCCTTCATGTTCGATAAGCAACTCTTTACTCAATCAAAAACATTTTTTATAATAATTAAATATAATACCCAAACATATAAAAGAATATTAAAAAAAACAATAAATTATTCATCTAACCGCAATTAAAAAGGGTGCTCGATAGTCTTTTTGTAGTCATTAGTCAACTACGAAGTGGAAGAATGATCCTATTAGAATAGAACAAGAACCTCTCTTAAAGATCGAGTTCTTTTAATCTAAAAGATGCTTTCATACTTTTTAACAGTTTTACCAATGGGGGTTTTCTATATTATTCTTTTGGTCTAAATAATAGGTTCTAAATAATAACCAAATTTCTTAAGTAATATATTAAATTCATTCGAAATTTTTAATGAACGAACTCAAATTTCAGTATGTGCATGTTATAATTGTATGAATTAATTTGTAAATGTTTTTTCTTAATATTAAGTGACATAAATAAGACATATATTAATCCTGAATATCATTTAGTGATTTCTTTTTTTGAGTTTAACTTAAACTAGAATGTGATAATGATAAGAATAATTCATTTAATGATGATAAAGCTTTATAATTATTCAGTTTAACTCTATTTTAAAAAATAGAAGTTTATTAGTGAATAGCAACCATCATTCATATATTTTTCATTTATACCGTTTTTAGAAAAAAGTATTATTTATTAAAATATCAAACATTTAGAACATATAATGAAAAATAAATGATTTTATAATGTAAAAAACTATGAGTGACTTTACTAAATAATGAGAAATTTAAATTACTATAATATTATCTTTTTCATATAAATAGTATATATATATATATATATATATATATATATATATATATATATATATATATATATATATATTAGGTTTCTTAGTATGAACCATCCACGGGCGCATTTGGTATCTAGAGTTTACGTTTTTATTCTATATATTGTAATCTATTATTCAATAATATCAATAGTCTTTTACCATCTAACAATATATTCATGAAATAATATAGCTAAATATACTCTAATTTTCATAAATATTAAATACATTTTAGACAAATTTTAATTCGTTAATCAACTTTTTTAGTTGTATTTTAACGTGTTAACTAATTTGAGAAGGATAAAATATAACTCAAATTACTTTCTAATTTGATAAATTGCCATACCAAGAAGGATATGTTACGTGGATTTCCATTAAACGAAATGAAAACACTTCGATAAGTTAAATTTTAAATGGGGATCTTATGTGAATGCTTTATAATAGATTATGTATTAAATTGTTGATTAGACGTAACGGTAAAACAATATGTTATATAATCCTTAATGGGTTCGGGAATACTTTTAAGGTTGACATTTGTATAATAGATCTTTAGTAAAAAAAAGCTTCTAAGCTATATATACATCAATTTTTATTATCGAAAAAAATAATAATCAAGTATTACAAGATTTAAACTCACAATCAATTAATTTAAGTGTTCATTATTTGCCAACAGTTACCTTTTAAAAAATAATCACATTCTTTATGTATTTTATTCTTAAAGTTCGATCAATAAATGCAACTAATAATAAGTAACATCTGCTTTAGCGATTTACACTTCATTGAGAAATAAACGATATGCATGTTTATTACTATATAAAAACACAACTTACTGAAATATATATCTAGATGACGCAAGAAGCACGATCTATATATTCAGTATTGGTGTCATGTGACAATAAAAAAGTTAAATGTATTTGTATAGCATCTGATATTCGCTTATATGTGTTATGTACATATCCAACACTTAGTGACACGCATACTCAATAAGCATTTTCAAAATGCGACACTGCCAAAAAATCCAGGATTAGCTAGACCGCCATTGAAACGCCAAAATCCAATTGCTATCTCGTTTTTATCTTAAAGCGAAAGGAACTTTTTCTATGGAATCTTATATAAAGTTGCAATTTGAAATTTTATCTCTAGGTGTTTAAATTATATTTCTTTTACAATAAATTAGATGATAATCAAGTTTATTTTTACTTTTGTAAAGTCATATAACTTAGTTTTATCTCATTATTATGTAATTGTAATTGTAAGTTGGCTTAATATTCTAACTTCACAGACCCAATAAAAATGTCCCTAAACACAGATTCTATACTTATTTAATTGAGGGTTTTTTTAACTAAGTTTTCTCTCATTAAGTTTTGTTAGTAAGTTTTGTTAGTAAGATTTTAAAAAGACAGAATAACTGATCATGTATTTTCATTTAATATCAATTTGAAGAACCAAGACAACATTATCCCGTAGTTAACATAAAAAGTATATAGTATAAACTTTCGAGGGGGAATATTATAAACTTAACTCACAATTCACTACAGACAATTATACTTCATTATGATAATTAAATGTCATAATATATCAGCTTCAAGTCGTATACCACTATATATATATGTATTGTATAACAAACATGGTAAATGAAAACGAGTCTCTACTGATTCGTGCTTTCTCTAGTTTATTATAGTTTAAATTTAAGCACACAGTTGATATTTTTTTTATTAGTTTTATGTTTTATTTTGTAACTCTTATTATGATTACCATTTTCATTCATAACCACTCTCATCTTTGTATCAACTCCATCATCCCCATTACTAGAGGTGCACAAATCAATTCCAAACCCTAAACCAGTTTGGGTTGAAAGTGCTTCGATTTAGTCAACGAAAGTCAAAATTGGTTCGAGCTACAACACATTAACGAGCTTTTCCTATGGTTGCAGCAAATGCTTTGAACCAAGACAAGGAAACCGATTCCATCATTGACTTAGATGCTGGTGTTTTCTTTTTATTCGTAAAGCATCTACTCGAAGCCTCGTGTATCTGGAATTTGCTCCAACAAATCACCATCGCCATTTTTAGGGACACTTCGCCATCTAACCATCACCTCCCAACCACCAAAGCATTACCACTATGACAACGTACCCACTATTGTCACCAACGACGCTTGGCTGAACATCATTTCCCCTAAATCGAACCACCCATTGCCACCATCATTATTTTCTTCAACAAAAGTTGAATAGTAGCTTGAAATTCAAATAACAAAGGATGTTTTGAAATCTTGTTGTGCAACTGTTAAGTTATAACTTGCGTGGTAGTTTAAGAGGCAATGTTGTAAAGGGTATTATAGCAAGTCACTCAAACTAATAACAACGACTTAGTTAATTAGTTAATGACACATGTTGAATTGTTTTTTTTTTTGTTTTGAACGGTAAATGTACGCTTTTGCTTCAGAACATAGGTGTTATTTCAATTATGCCCACTTATCTGTTTCCTAGCCGAAATCACACCCCAACCCCTTTAAGAGAAAACCTACAACTGGGAAAATCCTCTGGTTCAATACTGAGGATCTTTGCTTAAAATAAGACTTGAACCCAAAATCTCCCTATATTTACGTGCTTGTGTACCTCATCTTAACCACTTGGGCTAAGGATCATTGGTATTGAACCGCTATAGTACGTAAAAGCTTGTTACTGTGTTAGGAAGGACAATTAATGAATACCAGTATACTTTTTTTCTAAATTCATTCAAAGCTTCTAGCAAGGTGAGGGTACGTGTCCTCATTAAAGATTTTGGGTCGAAGTACATTTCTGTATGGAGTGAACGTTAACTTGCTTTATGTGTGTTTAGATGAACATTTTTGTATTTGGTTAATATGATTTAAGTGATTTTAGTGTCATCAAGCTATTTCGGGTAAATAGATTTAGTTAATAACTAAATGTGAAATCATAATTAAGCATCAAACAAGTTAAAAGTATGGGATACACATGTTTTAAAATGTATTGATTTCAAGTATTAAGAAAACACTAGAATACGGGTTGTGGAAAAGTTATGAGTATTGTATAGTTTAGAACTCTATTATTTGAAGTGCCGTAACTTCATAAGGAAGTTATGAGTATTGTTTTAAAGTTTTGCACTTTGTAGAGTAAGTTTCAACATATGCAGCACACCTTGGTTTCAAGGTGTGGCACACACTATTCTTTTAAACTCGCAGGATGATTGATGAAATGTCTAATAAAATCAACAATGCGATCCGTGATGACCGATTTCAGGTGATAGATAATAAAAATATATAACATTATATTGGAAAACATGATATATAATATACTTACTTTTAAATCGACATACTAAAAAAATACGAACTTCTAAAATATGTCACTTTAGTTTAACCATGTCATGCGTATAACATAAAAGTAAACTTTCTTGATAGTTTATGGAATTTGCTCTTGAATAACTTCAAATAAGAAAACCCTGAAATTAGGTTTGACAAAAGTAAAATTATTAATCCAAAGCTTTTACAATAGGTTTCCATGTTTAGAATATAAGACATATTTGGTTGAACTTATCTCTAATGATCTTTTTCCCTTCAAACCGATGACTTTGACATACAAAAATTTGAAGTAAAACAAAAGCTTTAGATTTTCATCTAAAAAGTATCTTTTTAGGTAATTTTCAAAAAAAGAGTTATCAAAAGTTTTGGTTATATTTTTTTACTAAGAAATCAAACACATGAAAATTAAACACACGACATGGTCAAGGAAATCGCAATATAAAACATTTTAGATAAGTAGGATATTTATCAATTAAAATAACCTTTCCGCATGTTCTTTGAGCAATTGAAGATTTGAATTCTTTTAATTTGGATTATTTGATTTGTTATCCAACTCAGCCCTAATCGCTTCTTTCGTATGCTTTATAACAAATGAACGGAATTGAGGAGTATGGTATCTTAACAATAAGATCAACCTTTTTGACTTTTATATAAAGATTCATGTCATTTGGCTTGTTAGTCTAGTAATAATAGTTAAAGATTCTTTACTAACGTCCATAGTTTAAATCCTTACTTGGTGTAATCTAGAAATTAATGCCCTTTAAGTGTAGCAGTATACACTGTATGAGAATACTGTTACAATCAACCTTTTGATCACTTCTAAGCCTAAATCTTATATTAGAATATTAGAATTTTTAGTAAACCCGTGTATTACACGGGTTTAATATAAAATAATAAATTAATAAAATTTTTACTTAATTATAAAACGATATTTTAATATAAGATATGATTTAATTTATGTAGGAGTAAAAACTATAAGTAATAAAACAACGATATCAACTTTTTCATTTTTTTTTTCAAAAAAAGATCAAACATTTTGTAAATTTTTTTATTATAACTCTCATTTTTAATTATTTTTTGTTCATAAAAAATTTACTTTTAAAAACACTAAATTTAAAATATTTCACATTTTTAAATAAGTTTGATGTTTTAGAAAAAAAGTTTATTTTATAAAAATTTGTTTCTTTAGAAATAACATTAATAAAAAGATATATTTTTTAATTTATTAGAAAACCATTTTTAATTTAAAAAGACTTAAATAATATTATTTGTAACTAAGGTAATTATTTAATAAGAGAGATAAACGATAAATTTTTTATGAGAATGAATGTTATGTTACCACGTTTGCTCAATAGTTATCCTTTTATTAAAGTAGTAGTTACCTTTTTGTTAAAGTAAAAGGAATTTCTAGTGCCATTCATTGAACTTTTTCTTGACCATAGTTGCTTTTTTCACTTTAATATACAAATTTTAACTTCGATATCTATGAATAATTTGATTAATCAAACATAAAGTTTGGATAACTTGAATTTAATTAGCTTAAATTATGATTTTTTAATCGGTAATAATTCATATAGTCTATTTGATCAATAGTTATTACTATAGTTATGAATTAAAATAATACTCATAAAATCATCATAGATTTACACTTGATTTTATTTAAAAAAAAACACATTTTTCTCATTTCGCTCATACAAATCTTTCTCAGCAAGGTCAAGTGGAATTGTGGAAATTAAACGTAAATGTACAATGTTTAAGCGAGCGAGGTCGTTCGTGTAAACGAATGTGAATGCGGTTTTTATCCCTGAGTTTTCATATAAATTGTCATTTTAGTCCAAAAGTTTAAATTTTGTCATTTGCATCCAAATGTTTCTCAAAAATTGTCATTTGAATCCGTTTAACTATTTACAATTAACACAGTTAACTTTTTCCATTAAGTTTCTAATACTATGGGTATTTTTGTCAAAACAATTAAAAAATAAAAAATCAATTTTACGTGAGGGGTTTTATGCGTTCAGTCTCGTTTGATAATCATCATTGGGATTTGAATCCATCTATTAGATAAAATATAATATAATAATAACCATTTAAAAGTGACTCGTTTCTAACTTTATAAAATATACAACACAAAAAATATATATATATAAATAAAGGATTACAAAATAAAACTTTTCACGTGGAGTGGTTTATTTATATATTTTTTTGTGGTATATATTTTATATAGTTATAAATGAGTTGCTTTTTAGGTGGTTATGATTATATTTTATTTTATTTAATAGGTGAATTCAAATCCCAATGATGATTACCAAACATGACTGAACTTATAAAATCACTCACGTAAAATTGATTTTTATTGTAGTTGTTTCGAAAAAAATACCCAATATAGGAAACTTAACGGAAAAAGTTAATGGTGTTAATTCGAAGTAGTTAAATAAAGTCAGATGTCAATTTTTGGGAAACATTTGAATGCAAATGGCAAAATTTAAACTTTTGACCTCAAATAACAATTTTTATAAAACCTCGGTGACGAAAACCCCATTAAACTCTATTAATTATTATCGGCTAATAAGTCATCATTTGAATTATTTAAATCCTATTGGTCAATAAAATATTAAAATTATTATATATTGTATTTGATCATTATCCTATTTATATAAAGAACAACCAAATGCTACAATAACTATTTGTTTTGGTAGTAATACTTTGGTTTTTCACATAATGATCACTAGTTACGAAATAAAAAAATAAAAAAAGTACGTGATAATAAGACGGAAAAATGAAACACATAAAAATAATGATGAATTTCAGATTGTAAATGCATATAGTCTTATTTTTGTTTAATAAGTTGCAATTATCAAATGAGAAAACTTGATCGAAGAATTTTTGTTGAAAACACGTACAATCATTATCATATTACAATGAAAACACGTGTTCTTAAATTTTTTTTAAAGGTCTGTGATTTGTATATTAATGTTTATGGCATGAAATTCTTGTTAATAAAACCTAAAAAGTAAATAAAAAACTAAAAAAATAAAACACTAATAAAAAAGGAGGGTTATATAGTTCATGATGTTTGTGATCACATCAAAAGATAATGTAGTGGTAATGTAAAAACAAAGAAAATCGGATCATTGTAGGCTCTTCAACTGTCATTTTCATTACTTCGTAGTTATTTTTTGCAAATTTAGGAAAATAAATTGCTTATTTCTTTCATTAACTAATTTAGCAAAAAATTTTAATGTTGTCTTTTATAAGCTTTAAGTCGTGGGTTTCTAATCATATGACATGATCTTTTTAATAAATTTATAGTTGGTTGTAAACTCAACCTCACGTTGAAAAACAATAAACAAGGTAAACACGCACACAATAAGCCTATGCTGCTATGCATTATAATTTTTTTTTTACTTTTTAATATGATTTATTTATTCCTAAACACCATCTGACTTTACAGACTTACCGTTACATTGATATGAATGTACATCATTGTTATAGGATTCGTTTATCATTTCACTAGACTAAAAGATAATTAACAATTTTTTTACTATCAATTGATTAATTTTAGAATAATATATAGTTAGTAAATATGTTTAAAAAAAGTAGGCTGAGTAACTAAAAGCATTGATTTCGAGACCTGATCAGAGCGGCCGGTCGAACCGGTCCAACCGGGAATCTGAGAGTGGGCCGAACCGATTCAGACCAGTTCGGACCGGATTTGATTGTTTTTTTGGATTTTAATGAGTAAAAAACGAGAGGTTGAACAATAAATTAGTATATTGGATATAAAATTATTGTTAATTTTATATATAACTATAAAATACACACATAAATTACTTATATTAAATTATATGTATAACTATATATAATATATTATATATATAATTGTGACGTCATCCGATTCTTAAATCCGGTCCGACGACCAAACCAGTAAGACTTTCGTTCAATCCGCTTTTGAAAATATTAGATTAAAAGAATCAATTATACCATTTTTAGATTAATAAAAACCCACAACCTAAAAAAGTAACAATGACTTGACAAAGAGCATAAGACAAACATCACAAATGAAGTGATAAACCCTGTAGAAAGGCGAATCCCGAGAGATACACTAGAAAAGTGAATAATATTATATAAGGTATAGTTATAATAAAAATGGTATTTAATTTGAAAATTTTTAAAAAAATTATAAGCTTAACAAGTATTCTTTTATTATTTTAAAGAAAATGATATTTTAGTTATTGTATCAAATATATCAGCTCATTATGTCATATACGTTAATTGTGTCATATTTTACATCAATTTTTATATGTATTCATCAATTTATATGTATTCATCATTGTATTTTTATGTTTTAGATCATTTTATGTTATTATTGTCATTGTTATAGATTATATAAACTTGTTATCTATTTTCAACAATGTATTTAATAAAACTCATAGTGTTTTACAATTAGAAGTGCACAATAATATACTTTCACCAATGTATTTATCGAGACTCATAGTGTTGAAAATAACACATTGTGTTATTTTTGTCATTATTTTTAATACATTATATAAACTTATTGTTATCTATGATTGTGTTGTACATTTAGAAATACACAATTATTTTAGTTCATCAATATTTTTTTAAAACTCATAGTGTTTAAGATTACACAATAACGATCAAAAAACACAATGAGATTAATTGATTGTTAATTAATTATTGTGTTTTACATATTAGAGATACACAACAATATTATCTCATCATTATACTTTTTCAAAATTCATCATTATAGAAAAACACAATATTATTTAGGAAAACCTAATAATTAATAAAAATACCCAATGAACTATATTAAAAGACACAATAACAAGATATGAGCTTAAATACGTAAAAAAAATTACTCGTTTTAAAGATAAAAATATTTGTTTTTATGGTGTAATTTTTATAAAAAAATAATATCGTACATAAGAGTTACGTACGTTTTAAAAAATATATATATGAGAACTTGTAAAAAGTCAACAGAAGTGGTTATTCCTAAAACCATTAATTAAGAAAATAAATGATTGAGATTACTTCTTATACTTTTTAGTTTGAGAGTCCTTTGTATTTGAACATTTCCAAAGGCAAAGATTAATAGGGGCCGGGGGAGCCTCTTTTTTTCGTCTGTAGTGTAAACTTTTGGTTCGATATTGTAAGTTTTTAGTCTGGTAGTTTAAATTTATTTATATATATATATATATATATATATATATATATATATATATATATATATATATATATATATATATATATCGAGTTCGCCACCGCCCCCTTATGGGAGCGTTTAAGCTCCGCCACTGTACATTTTCTTATTATATATTAATTTCTAAGAGTGCAAAGGGTAAAACTTTTTAACTAAGTTGATAATGATGCAACCTCGTTTATATTTATTTTTAACAATTTTTGTTTTTATTTATTTTAACTGCTCTGTTGGTCACAAATTAAAAGATAAAATTATAAGAAAACAACTCATCAAGGTAAGATAAAAAGCTTTTTGAATTCATGATTCCCGGGTGGATTTTTTTCATGATACCGTTTTCAAATAAAAGTATTTTGCTTGTATATAAATGAGTCTCCAAATATATGATAGAAATATCATAATGATTAGGGTGAACTGTTACTAACTTATCATGAAATTAAGTGTGCAACTGACGACGGTTATAAGTTATAACAACCAGTAATTGACAATATATCAATGATAATTTACCCTCCTAAGGATTAACATTATCAACACATAAAATTGAGCGGGTGTAATAAAAAAATTTGTTACTATTTCTTTTCATGCGTTCTTTCAAATGATGTGAAATCCATTATCTTGTTTTTGTTGAGCACGTAACAAGTACCATCGATATATAGCCTTTTAAGCCAACTAAATGTGGGTGTTTGATGATTCATACACGCATGGATCATAAGAAAACAAACTTTATACAATTTGTGCTAATTTAATATTGATTAAAATTTTGAAGAATGAAAAAAGGGTGATTTGACTATCATTTGTATCTTAGGGTTGGCATGTGCTTCTCTTTCCTTTTTATCCCCTAATCATATGAAAGTTTGAGTGATTTCATGTCATAATTTGATTCAATCAAATCCATAGTAAATTAAAATAATAATATGTCACAAATATTGGAGAAGTGACACCCCCAAGGTGACAATTCTCCATTCAATTCTAATTGTTCCTAAATAATCATTTTGATATACTAAATTGTTTGTGACTATGTAGTTTTAAACGTAACTAGTAGGTTAGCCCTTAGAGAAGTGTGATGGTCTTTTAAATGGATATATACACCATGATTCATATATTTTATCCATGGCTTTTTTCTTCGACTATTTGATTAGTAATATTCTTTTTATTTTAATAAATAATAATGGTCAAGTGTGATTATGATATCAATCTAATTTTTAATAAAAAGATTTTAGATTTGTATGTAATAAAATTGGAGTCTTCCACTCCTAATAATGATATTTGACTCTTTTTAACATACTCCATCATGACTAGTAATGTAGACATAAGAGAATCAATTTACCAAAGGAAAATTTGGCTTACGGCCGATTTTCAACCTTTTGGTTTTTACCCAAGTTTTGAATTAAAACACATTTAATTCATGTTTATCTTCTATTTTGACATAATATGCACGGATTGCAGGCAACGGCTTTTTATTTCAAAATGTACTTTAATAGATGTTATCATGTATAATATCCATTATGGCATTATTAGACTAGATGCATTGTTCTAACATGTAGAGATGACAAAAAAGCCAACCTGACGAAAACATGTGAAGCCTGAACATATGGGACATTCGCTCGGATATGGGACCTCGTACGAGATTAGTTTTAAAAAGTTTTGCATGGTAGAAATGAGACGAGTATGTTGTTAGAAGATACTCAACCTGATTACTTGATATCATACATCCATTCGCCCGAGTCACATACTGAAAATTTTAATTTTAATCTTTGGGCAAGTTACATAGATACCTTTAAACACTTATTAAATATATATATATATATATATATATATATATATATATATATATATATATGAAGTGACCTCGCTTTTAATTTTCAAGTTTCAATCTACGAAGTTTTTAGTGTTTTAGAAACATGGAGTGTAGTGTAAGTCTCGAAATGATCAATGGGAATTAGCAAAAATGAAATCACTGTTTGACCATGATTTTAGGTTTTATTAATTTTAAAAATTACAAGTACTGAGCTGAAGAAGCAGTGGGAAAAGAAGACCAAATTAAGACACAAAGTTGAGAGAAAGTAAATGCAATTCAATTAAAACTTACCCAACCCTTAGTAATGTCATTTTGCAGAAAGTTTTACGGCATTCAGGTTGTTTCTAAAAGTCTCAATTTAACAATTTTTAAGTGAACTATATCATATTCTTCCAAGGATTTGTATATATAACTTATGAAACAAGTATCGCTATGTAAATAGTCGCATCCGTAGCATCGCGTGGGTTTCTTATTAGTATGTATATATGTATATATATACCCAATCAAAATATAGATATGATATATTGATATATACCCAATTTGAATAATTGTTTCTTTATGACCATTTCACCCTAGTCACTTATATGACTTTTTACAACCAACTTTTTTATTTTTATTGACATTCAAGCCTCCCATCGTTTTGTTTGATGGCGGCGATTGAAAACCTGAAGAACCGATGTTGAATTGCATTCCTTTACAATCGTTCCCCAATAATTGATTGATTCAGTCGCAAATCCTTCGGTAAATGATTCCATCGTTTTTGTTCTACTCATAGGTTAGATTCTCTGTAGTTCCATTCGGTGGCGGGGCTTGAACACCCCCGTAAGGGGGCGGGGGCGGAATTAAATTTTTTTAAGGGGGGCGAACTTCATATTTATATAAAATTTTACACTACCGGACAAAAAATTTACACTACCGACGAAAAAAAGAGGGGGGCGGCGGGCCCCCCCCCCCCCCTGCCCCAACTATCCTTCGCCCCTATTGTAAATCCAATATGGGTTTGTGTTCCATTTTGATATTTAGTTTTCTTCTCCAGTAACAAATTTAATGTATTTGATGAACAATCTTGAAAGTTTTATAATCGTGGAGGTTTAGATAATCATAATTCGAAGGTTTTTCAACCTATTGGCCCATATAACACAAGAACACATCGAGAATACGAAGATAACCCATCTTGACTTTAGAAATATTACTATAAACAAAACCACACCAAAATACAATGATTATGACTCCCTATTTATGCTATACGTATGCTTATTCTAATCTAATTCAAACTCAATTAAATATTAATAAACTAATATCAATAATTTTCTTTTTATTTAAATCAAGATTAAACCTTTATTTTTCACCTTAATCTTGATTTGTACCACCTGGATCTTGAATACCGTGTCACGCTCGTAATTCTACAACCTTAATCATTGGTTTCTTGATTTCAACCCACAACAAGACTGTCAATTTAACAATCATAAAGATACCCCCTTTTGATTAGCCATCTTCGAGTCTTTTGGACGTCCAAACACTTAGAATAAAAACACAAAAATTAATCATCATTAAATCCATCAGTTTTTGTGTTTCTTTTCCCACGAATCAGCAACAAAATCATCTTTTTCTTTTTAATTCTATCACTTCTTTGATCAGATCTCCACAACTCTGATTTCTTTTTCAGATCCTAGAACTACACTGTTCTTGACCACTGATCAAAGAAAAAAACAAACTCGCTACCATGCTGCTTATTTTGTTTTTATTATTTACCTGCTAGGCAAAACTAGATTCAAAGCCTCTGGCTCTAACGAATCGTTTCCCGTCCGCCTACTTGCAAATCTGATCGGATATCTTCTGCCTAAAAAACAACCTAGCCTGATTGTTCTGTTTTTAATTGACGGGAAGAAAAAAGATCTGCTATTGATCCTGATCTTTACGATCTTGTTAATAAAACCAATCTCACCTTGATCGAATTCAGAAGAATCCAAACAACCGTTTTCTTTCACTATGTGTGATTGTTCCCTCCGGACACAATCGGTGGTTTGTTTTCCTGATCTCATGTTCATTTCTTTAATATTTGATTCTTGATCTTGACTACACCCAAATCTTTGATTTCCTGCCTTTCTTCCCACATATAAGTTACACCTCAGCTTTGATACCAATTGTTGGCCCATAATTAATATATCAACACAAGAACACACCGAGAATATAAAGACAACCTGTCTCGACTCTAGAAATATTATTATAAACAAAACTACACCAAATACAATGATTATAACTTCGTATTTATACTACACTTATGTTTATCCTAATCTAATTCAAACTCAATTAAATATTAGTAAACTAATATCAATAGTTATCTTTTCATTTAAATCAAGATTAAACCTTCATTATGTATATGAGTTTTTAATTATAATCTGGGTAGGTAAACATACTAGTCATAATTTTCAAACCTTATTTTCTTTTAACCAATGTCAAAGTCTTAGTTGAAAATTTTGAAAGTTCCGAGTTTTATTTGATTTGAAAGGTATGTTTACATTTACTCATTCACATAACACGCGAGGGATTTAATTGAAGAGACTACGAATCAACAAATCATCTTTTGTCAAATAGGGGTATCGTTTCCTTAATTTGGTTTGTTAACAAACTCCACGGCTCAATCTTTTATCAAGCTTGATTCTAATGAGAATTGTGATTCGACGCTTTATGTACGAGATATAAAAAAAAGTAACCATTTATGTGAAGATGGGTGATAATATTTACGTCAATTCAATACAACAGAGGTATAAACATGCAATGTTATAGATGGGTAAATATATAAATTTTAAAGTCTATAAATAAGGTCTAAATGGTAATTTCTTGAATTGTTCTTGATGAAATAAATTTTAAGTTTTGATTCGATATATGATATATTTTCAAGTTTGTAAGGTATAAATGAAATTGACTCTTATGATGCATAAAATCATAAGTTAGATGGAAATGTGTAGAAACATATTTATCTTTTGTGTCATCTTTTAGAGGAAATTAGTTTCTAGTAATGAACTTCTGGTACATAATTATTATTATTCTTTTTAGTCTTTGCACTATGATCAAATAATGACACGTAAAAACCAACTGAAAAATATTTCTTACTTTCAAACATGCACAAAAGTACACAAGAAAACGTATTTTAATAACTTTTAGTTACTTTTCTACTCACTTTTCTAAATATATCAATCTGTCGATCTAACACGTTTAATAGGTGACAATTAGCACGGATTCAACCCGAATTTTATACTTTTTCTGTTGTCTTTGCTTCTATGTTTTTAAAATAACAATTTACGATATACTTTCTTTTAGATGTCAAACTAAAAAAAATTTAAAATTATTCAATGTTAAACTTGAACCTTAGATTAGAAAGTATACATTTTACTGTAAGATTTTACACAGGGGATGTATTAGTAAAATTTATAAAAGCTCTTAAAATTTGATTTCATAAATTACCTCATTACGTAGTAACAAATGATAAAAGAAAATAATAAGTATTGTGTATTTGCTTAACTTAATAAGGTAACTTATTATCATTTTTAGGTTCTTTTTACATTTTCAGTTAGCATATACACGTAGGAATATATATTTTTTCAAATTTATATATCATAGACAATTATTTAATGAACTAAAATTCTTTTATAATTTAATTTATAACTACTACAACTTGATATTTAAAAAATGGTAACCTTTATATTAATTTAATCGTGCAACACACTCATAAATAAGCTAGTAAAACAGCATAAAAGAGTTTATATATATTACAATCCATTTTTTTAGCATCTTTACACACACTTAAATAGAACATTTGAACGTGTAATAAACTATAAAATTAAATACAAGTAGTTCTATTTTATAACATTGATGTGCAATTTACAACAATACTAATATACTATCTTGTTTTTATTTGCTTCCATACGACCGTATGTTGTATTTTAAAAGAAAAAGAAAAAGCATACGGATGATTTTGAACTTTTGATAGTGATATAATTAGAAGCCCAAATAAAGCCCAGTAATATACGGGTAACAGGTTCATTGAAAATTTGAAATATTAAATGGATTTAATTATTTAAAGTTGGTCCATAATGAACTTGTACTGGGCCAATGCGAGTGGGTTAGATTGGATTGGGCCGAACGGATTTAATATATCTGATAAATTCTGAATGACTCTGATAAGTGATAACAGATAACATGCTGATTTATATTTATTTTGAGATCAAATTATTAATTACCACAACAAGCGTCCAAATATTTTGACTTTATGTTCGATATTGACCATGTAATTAGATCGAATATGCTTATCTATAAAAACCTCAAGTACACATTACAAAGAAAACAGGCCAGAAGACTTACAAGGGTTTAACCTTGTAAACCTATGATAAAAAAAATTAAGTCGTAAATGTTAGATTTTAATTATACTTTTACATACACATCTCTAGTCTTTTATTGGATAAGGCGTCTAGTGCTGGCATTGACAAGCGGTAGAGAGTGTCTTATGAGCCAATCAAATGTTGTCGCGTGACATTATTACATTTTGCTTAAATAATGATATGAAATTAAGTGTAAGCTTAAGATGTCCAATCAAATTATAAAATTCAAAACCATTTCCATACAACAACATTCGACTCTAGTAACCAACCCTTCATGACTTGAGCGTCATCCTCACATAATCCTCCCTTTTGATGGTTTCTTAAATTTTGGTTACCATTTAAATTTATGTCACTGTCAAGTTTAACCGAACTTTATTGACTAAAAACTCGTATACAAACACAGCATCATAACATCACAGTATTAAACTAGTCAAGTTCGAGTTTTTTTTTCTTCTCACTTTGTATAAAATCTTAAACACTAATAAGCATTTGGAAAATAAGAAGTTAATAATAGCCCTTGATGGCATCATTAGTGCTAAAATTAAAATTAGCACACATCGTCTTATGTTGCAGAAGCGTAGAACTAAACCCTAACGTCTTCGTCCCCAAATCAAACTGCAGCAGATTATCCTCCAACTGATGCCCTCCGATCACCACCGCCGTCGCCGCCCCAACGCCACCGTCAACCACCGCCAAACACCACACATCCAAACCCTCATCCACAATCCTCACCATCGAGTTCTTCCCCAAAACCCTCCAAACCACATCGTTCTGCATCACAAGCTCCATCGGAGGTACGTTTGGCCCCAAATGCGTTTCCGTAAGCCCATCGGCTTCGTAGCATAACCTGAACGGCTTGATTGCTTTGATTCGCTTGATTGAGTTGATCGATTTCAGCTTCATGGCGCGAGATTCTTTCCTGAAGGCTGCGATTACAGATGTGTAGATTGATTGTTCTAACACGGTGAACGGATTCGTTGTGCTGATTCGAGTCCCTCCGTTGCCGTTTTGATCGACGGTGAGGAGTGTTTCGTTTAGTGTTATCGGTCTTCCGTTGATGTTGATTGATTTCACTCCGATGTAATACGCATCTTCGTGTTCTCCGGTGGCTTTTCCGGCGAGTTTTCCGGTGGAGATTCCGGCGGGATGTGAGAAGATCGGAGTGTAGTACAGGTGATCGGAGACGTCGATTCCCGGCAAAAAGTAGTACGGTTTCACGTGATCGAAAAACGCAACGCCGGGAGCCGACGGTGAGCCGGAGAGGCAGAGTGCGAAAACCGACGAGTTGGTGCTAACTTGCGCCGGGAGTGAATAGCTTGAAAACCCTAAGCCGGCTAAACCGTTGACAACTGTTTTCGCACGGCCTTTCAGTAACCGTGAGGATTCGTCGGAGCAAGTGAAGACGAACTCGGAGAACGTGCTGAGTTGACCCGGGTTACGTCCGTCGGTGGCGGGTAACGCGAGCGAGTCAACCAACGCGAACGAGTTACGACTTGAAACGACACAGCTTGTGTTGGCTTTACGGCATCTGGTGGTGTTGAATTGGTTGAGTTGGAGGGAGTGGCAGAGGGAGGAGTTGCAGGGGACGGTGCGGGAGGTGGTGGAGGTGTAGTTGCGGCGGCAGTCGACGGCGGTGAAGGTGGCTCCGACGTGAAGTAGCAAGTATGTGGGTTGCAGAGGGGTTTGGAGCTGAACTTTGAGACTGTAGAACGGGGTGTTGTGGACATGGTGTTTTGTTACAGGGGCGACGAAGGCTGAAAACGAAGGGGACACGAACAGAAGAAGGAAGAAGATGGTGATCGTCGACATTGGGTGTTAATTGGAATGTTTGATCGTTTGATTGCTGCCAATTGTGGGATTCAATGGGAACCTGTGGTTGTTTATATAGGTGAGGGTGATGATGATGACGGCAGATTGCAGCTGTGGTTGGTGTTTTCCGATGAACCACTGGAAATGATGGGGGATTTCAATGTTGATTGCTGGATAACGGTGGATAATTGTATGTTCTTGCTGTCATGTGACGAAACACTTACTATTTTGAGGTGTTGGTAGCATGTGATTGCATATTGGGGTTGAAATCGCATACTATTTTTAGCTGTGGGTGAGATTGTGTTGTCGTGTGTGAAGGGAGATGAGTAGCGTGATTGAAGTAACAGCAGCGTTTGGGCGTATGTAGTTAGATAAATATATGTAGCCGCAAATCTTCATCGAGTCGTGGAACTTGTTCACATGTTTATTCATGATGTGATGCGTGAAAAAGGGTTGGGGACTGGCGAGCTCGTGGCACTATGGAAAATGGAGCATCAATCACATTCAAGAACAAGGACAAAGTTGGTAGCAAACGCTGGGGGTGGGTTGGTAAGGGGATAAACGCGAGTATCAAAAGTAGTTCGTTTTAGAAAAAACATACATCAATTTTGTTTTGAAACACGTTAGAACCAAATTAGTGTTGTTTTAAAACGGGCTGTTATAAAAAATAACATAATGGTTTCACCCGCATCATTAGGCATTGTTGGGCTGTAATCCTGTTTTGGGCCAGTTACCTCGAGCCCATGAGGCAGCCGAACCCTCAAGCCCAAGATAAATGGATTCAATGAACATATGCTATACAGCTATAGTAGTATAGTCCTTATCCTGCTTTGTTTTTTATTTGAATTAATTAATTAGTTTGGATAATTGTAAATTTCAAAATATAAAATGATAACAATGTATATAATGCTAATTATAATTATCATTATCAACTTAGTTTATGCATTAGAGTTCGTACTTTAAGCTTGTAATAGTTGTATTTTCAATTGCTGCTGCCTCTAGGACTTTAAAACCCTATATATATATATATATATATATATATATATATATATATAATATATATATATATATATATATATATATATATATTTTTTATTGCTTACGGTTTGATTTTGGTAGCAGATTTAAACTACCATTTGAAGGAATATATAAAATCAATATTGTCTCAATTTTGTCAATACACAAACCTAAATCTTGCTTTTTGCATATACTGATGTTAAGGAATTTTATTTTAAGTGATTTTGACTTCAAATGATTAAGTGTGAAGGTGAGGGTGAGGGTATTGATGATTGACTTTGAACGTGCTGTTAGAGAAAATAAATCAAATCGTCGAAGCTTGCTATTGCTGAGAAAATCATTAGAGAAAAGCCGTGGAGAAACTGAAAGCTCACGATAATCCATGTCGTGTCATTCTGAGTGACTTTTTGATGATCAAGTATATTCAACGCATTAACCATGTTCTCATTTTCATGTTCATGAACACTATGTGATGAGTAGAGTATAAATTTCATTGGCAACCCCATGTCATAGTTAGTCATTAGACCGTCAAACTAATTTCTTATTAATCTTGTATATATATATATTACTATCAAATTTACTCAACATGTAGATAATTATCAAAATTATGGCCAATTCAATTCAACCGATTTTAATCACCACTTTAATGTTTGGGTTTGAAATATGGTGGCCTCAGAAAGGGGTGTTTGAGACGGCTTATTGAATTTAATTTTGAGTTCCCTCTTTTCAGCATGTCTTGTATTGTTATCTAATTACAAATTCTAAGATGAATCACAATGAAACTTATTGACTCAGGAAACAATATTTTTGGGTATGTGTAGTTTTGGTTCACTGTATGTTTGTGGTGCATTGTTAGTTATTACGTGTTAAAGAAAGGGTTTGATTTGTATTAAGTTTTTTGGTTGTGTTGTGTTGTTACACTTAGTGTTAGCTTCTTAATGTTCAATCCTTATCCATGTGCTAGAAGGGAGTAACAAAGTCATCTTTTTTGTCTAATTCACTGTGGTCTATGAACCTTCATAAAGACCGGAAAGTTCTTGGTGAAATCTAAAATTATACTTTCAAACAAGGTTTGTGATTTTTTTTGGTCATATAGACTATGCCTTCGTCCCACTATCTAATTCAGATCTAATTTTATCTTTGTTAGTTATTATTCAAATAAGTCTTCTGTAAAGTTTTGCACTCGCAACGGATGCAAGGAAAACAGAAGGGGGTTCAATTAGGGAAAAAGAAAGTGGCATCCGGTCAAGGAAAACAGCAGTAGCCTCTGTGTTGTACATCATACATACTCCAGGTCCATTGGAGTAGTTTAGGTTATGAGTAGGTGTATTATAGCTTGAAGTAACAGTTTTGCTTTCAAAAAAAATATGTTTCTGTATTTGTCGCGTCTGTTTGTGCATTGGATAAAGTTAAGCCTCCTATTTGCTAACATTTTCAGTAGTTGTTAAAACGATTAATGTCTCATATGTTTTCCTCTACGTACGTTACCGACGCAATCTTTCTGACGCAACACGAGGTAGCGACTTCTAGTTGTAGCCTAATTAGGTGACCAGTTTTCCAAGTTTTTAAGTCTATTAATACCCAAGCATATGGAGTCCATCGGTATCAAAATTTTAAGCTAATAAAAGATTAAGGATCGAGCTTGAGTTCTTAATCGTATGTGTTCAATTATGATTACCAACTTTCAGTTGGTATCAAAGCTTCGTTTGCGATCAAACTACTCTTCTTCTACTCCTTAGTTAATAATGGAACGCAAGTTTCCTGATCGACATGCCCAAATCGCTAACAACCATGAACACCATGATCATTGCTGCATAGCTATTCACCTGAACAGTTGTCTGTTGCCCAGAAGGTTTTTGAGCGACGCCAATCAAACCTATTGTAGTCACAAAACAGGGCTACTAATACCCTGTGTTCGGATCTGATCAAGCCGCTTCAAGATCTTATCCATCCCTTAGAAACTCTTGATGTTTGATTTCTAAAACATGTAAGCCAAGTTTCAAGCTACATTGTGTCTTAGTTGAGATCGAAAGTTACCTTAACGTATAGATGAAGAAGTAAAAAAAACAAGAGCATGGCACAATCGTAGAAGCGGATTGTTTAAGTCCATGAAAAGTCCTTGGTCTCACTTCAAGTTCCGATGCTTACCAACTCTAACTACACCGTAAGGGCGATCCTGATTATAGTCCTGTTCCGGTTCCATGATTTGTTAGATGTTATTAAACCCATAGTTGGTGCTGATGTAGCCGAGAAGAAAAACTCCTCGCAGTTGCGTACTTGTTTCAAGCCCACTCCCGAAAGTCAAATCATGCAAGTCGCTTAATATGAGAATGCAAAAGACATAAATGAGGTCATAAAAACCCATCATGTTGGTGCGGATAGGGTTAAGGACACTCGCCTTCATACCCTAAACACCGAGTTCGAATCGAAAAAGATGAAAAATTCGGATCAATTGATGATATTGCTGGAGAATTTTCAATCTTGCAACCAGGGCTGCAAACAAACCGAATAAACATGAATAAAACCTTGTTCGTGTTCGTTCATTAAGGATATAAACTTGTTTGTAAACTGTTCACGAACACTTACCGAACAAGATTTATTGTCCGTGTTCGTTTATTAAGAAAATGAACTTGTTTATGAGCTGTTCACAAACACTTATCGAACGCAAACAAACATAAACAAAAGCAATCAAACACAAAAAGAATATTAAAGAATATAATTGAACACAAACAAAAGTTTATGAACACAAATGAACATAAACAAAAGTTCAAGATTTAACACAAATTAAAATTAAAATGATCAATTGGACGATGTTGGCTTTAAATGAATAAACACAAACGAATATAAATGAACACATTATTGAAGGTTCACAAACATAAATAAACAAACACGACATGTGTTCATGTTCGTTCCTTTAACTAAACGAACTAAATTTTCTTGTTCGTGTTCATTCTTTATTAATTGAACGAACATAAACAAACTTTCCAACGAACGATTCACAAAGTGTTTGTTGAATGTTTGGTTCGTTTGCATCGCTGCTTGCAACACAATATTCTACCTATGGTTCCACAATTGAAGAAAAGTTGGTGAAAAAGTTTTTAACCATGATGCCAAAACGTTTTATTAATATCATAGCTTTAATTGAACAAATAAAGCAAGTTTGAAGAATATGTTGGTCGTATTAAAGCGTTTGAAGAACAAGCCAAAAATGTTGACGATGAACCACGATAAGTTGATGTTCAATAAAGTCACTGGTACTAATGTTTTCAAAGGTGATTCCTAATGTTCAAAAGGAAGTTAAAATGGCCAAACCAACTACCAGGATCGAGGTTGTGGCCGGTGGGAAGGGGGGCAGATCCGGACAAGATCGAATCAAAACCAGAGAAATAAATACTGAAACGAGAAAAAAAAGAGGGGGAGGGGGGGGGGGGGGGGGATAAGTGTTGAATACAATGCTTCTATGTGACAAGGCGACAAGCTAGGTCATTATGCTTCGGTATGTCCGGATAAAAAAGGAAGAAAC
Organism: Flaveria sonorensis; assembly: GCA_025506505.1. Lineage (NCBI taxonomy): Eukaryota > Viridiplantae > Streptophyta > Magnoliopsida > Asterales > Asteraceae > Flaveria > Flaveria sonorensis. The sequence goes on along the minus strand of CM046424.1, from coordinate 63,546,233 downwards.
AAGAGGCAAATGATACCGAAACAACTGAACCCGAACCGGATGTTCTAATGAAAATCAAACAAGTATTCTTAAATGATAAATAGATGAATCCAAAAAAATACGAGTCGGAACCCAAAGACGAAGGAGTTTGGTTGGGTTTCAAAACCTTGCGTGTAATCAGTTTGTTCTTGTGAAAGTTCTCCGTCTATTTGTTGGTTGGCTTTTTGTTTAAAATTGTCAATGTCATATTACACATCCCAAATTGTGAATCTCAATCTTCTTATGATCTATCCTAGTAACATAACTACGTTAACAAATAAATAAATTGTAGAGTGTATCGGGTGTTTGACTTAGCTTTAGCTCCTTCTTTACGCAGGACCGAATTGCATCATGATCTAGTATACACATTTAATTATATTTGATTTACGTGGTGCATAATTTGACTTCTATGACGGTGATTTGCAGAGATCCTATAATGTGTCTATAACAAACTTTGTTAAAGGTTATATCAAATGGTTAAGTAGTTTATAAATTATGCACAAAGTAACAGTTTCATTAGGTCATGTTTAGCTTCTGTCTTTGACAAAGAACACAAAGCATTCAACCTTTCTTTCCCACAACTCATTGCTTCAATTTTTGCATTCAAAAACTCATATTTTGTTAAAAGCGAAGGTGTTTTTATTTGATCATTTTGATCGAATAAACATCAATTGAACCTAATCTACCAACAAACATCAACAAATAAACAATAATTTCAAAGATCAAAGTTCAAGTTCTTACCTGTTAGAGATCAGGATCCTCAGTGAAGTTGAAGCTCCCACAGTCAGTATCATGCACCAAAACAGACGAACTAAACCCTAACCTCATCGACACCAGATCAAACTGCACCAAATTATCCTCCATCTGACGCCCTCCGATCACCACCGAGCTCCTCGGCCTCTCACCACCATCAACAAACCCTAAACACCACAAATCACCATCTCCATCTCCACCTTCAACCCTCACCATCGAATTCGCCCCAAAAATCCTCCAAAACACATCTTCACTATGCATCACAAGATCCACAACCGGAACCGCAGGCCCCAACGGCGTGATATAAACACCACTCACCGCATAACAAACTCCAAACGGACTCAGCGGCTCCGTCACCGTGAGGTTTAACGCCACCGACTCGTTCACAAACAATTCGACGAAGGCGTTGTAGATGGAGGTTTGTAAGGCGGTGTAGGGAGTGACGGTGCTGAGTCTGGTGCCACCGTAGCCTTCGCCGTCGATGGTTAAGAGTGAGTGGTTGATGTTTAACGGTTTGCCGTTGATGTTGATGGAGGTGAGCTGAATGAAGTATTCGTCGGAGGGGTGGTTGGAGTAGGTTATGACGGTGAAGCCGATGGGGTTTAGGATGAGGGGGGTGTAGGTGAGGTGGCTCGAGAGGTCAAGGCCCGGGGTGAAGTAGTATGGACCGCCGGTGTTGAAGAAGGCTGGACCGGGGGATGTGGTTGATGGACCGGGGAGGCATACGGCGAATATGTTGGGTGAAGCGTAGACGCTGCTAACCTGCGCGGGAAGAATTGAACGTTATTTTCGTTGTTCTAAAGGGTTTTGTTAGGCAACATGTATTCATTGCTATCAACTCACATGAGTGTTTACGGTCTGGTTTTACGGTGGTTTTAAACAAAGATTCTGGATTGAACCGTTAATTGTGATTTTTGGTAAAGACAAATGAAACCGACTGGGTTGAAGGGTTGGCTTGACTGGCCAACGGTTTGGTTTTTGATGGTATAAACTGATTTATTTTGTTTTCTCGAATCGTTAGATTAAAGTTCTAAAATGATGAACTGAACGTTCAGCGAACAATTCGTGAACTGTTCGGCGAGAAGTTCGTTTATATTCGTTCCTTTAGTAAATGAACGAACATGAACAAGAAAATTCCGTTCATTTAACTAAACGAACAAACATAAACACAAGCCGTGTTCGTTCATTTATGTTCGTGAACGTTCGATAATATGTTCGTTTATATTCGTTAATGTGTTCGATTATGTTCTTAATTTTTGTGTTAGTTATTTTTATGACAGTTATGTCAAGTGTTTTTGGATATTTATGTTACGTGTTTATTTATTTTTGGTAAATTTTCTAATGAAAATACTAATTTTATTATGAAACAAATATGTGATCATTTGTGTTCATACACTTCTTTGTGTTCGTCATGTTCATGAACATTTATTTGATTTCGTTTATCTTGTTTGTGTTCGTTTACGTTCGGTAAGTGTTCGTGAACAATTCATGAACATTTTCATTTCCTTAATGAACGAACACGAACTAGGAAATCCGTTCGGTAAGTGTTCGTGAACAATTCATGAACAGTTCATGAATAAGTTTATTTCTTAATGAACGAACACGAACAAGACCTTGTTCGTGTTCGTTCGGTTCGTTTGCAGCCCTAAATATAATCCATATAAGGTATTTTAAAAAAATAAGAAAAATATATATGAATAACAAAGGTTAAATTCCCGAGTAGGTCTATATGTAGGCTCCAAGTTTCAAATCAAACCAAACAATTTAATCATTAAATTTATATTATCGATCAAGAGTTTTGTAAAAATCATTAACATTCCGGTTTTCAAAACCGATGCCATATAACATCCTGAAAATATTCTTTTGGGCAGGTTAAATCATGAGTTAACGAATAAGGCGTAACTATTTAAAGCCCGCTTCGAGTTAACTTAACAAAATCATAGTAAAATCAGGTGTAATTAGACTATGCCCGTTTTTGCCTAAGGAGCCTCATGTTATTAACCAAAGTTTTCACCTCAAAGGTCATTTCAGTTTTCAAAACATTATTATATTTTATTTTTTTAATAACATTCTCATTATCAAAAAAAATATTAATTAAACATAAACATTATAAAATTTGAACCCACAATAACATAGTGAGTGCATACATCATTAACTATCAAGTTACACTTCACAAAAACACAGTTTGATATATGGGTGTTCAAAAAACCGAAATAACATAACCGCAACCGAAATAACCATCGCAACCGAACCAAAAAAACCGAAACCAATTAGAAACCGACGGTTTGGTTTGATGGTTTTTTAAAAACCGATTTTTTCGAAATAACAGAAACCGAAAAAACCGAACCGAAACCATAAAACCGAACTTGTAAATTTAGAGGTGTATTCATATACTATTAAACATGACTAGCCTATAAATTACTTATTTAACTTATCCTATCTAGAATAGATTGAATATTTAGGTTTCAAAAATAATATTTAAACTTTTTTGTTTGGTAGATTAATGTGTTTTATTGATTTTTTTGTTATTGGATTCATAAATTGTAATTAATTATAATGTTAAGTAATTTATAAAAATATAGAGATTATGTTTAAAGATCAACAAATGATGTAAACCCAAAACTTCTAGCTTAATTAAATACTTTAGACTAATTTTAAAAAAAAAAAAAAACTTAAAGCCCAAAAAGCAAAACCGAAAAAACCAAAACCAAACCTAAACCAAAGTGAAAATCGAAAACCAAAAACCGAAACCAAACAGTTTTATAAACCTAGAAACCAAAATATCGGTTTTTGGTTTCGATTTTAAACTAAAACAGAACCAAACCGACCATGCTCACCCCTAGTTTAATAGACTCGATCATATTCATACTTTCCTAAAGTGGTCGTGGAGTCAAAAATGGACAAAATTAGTAACAACAATAAAAGTACAAGGACCAAAATTGACAACTTCACTACCATCTTTAAACTCAAACAGTGGGAATGAAATCATGAACAAAGATAAGAGTGAGCTAACCTGCGCCGGTAGCGAATAATCACCCCTCCCCAACGCCACCAATCCCGTAACCCCCTCTGGCAACCCAAACAGCAACGACTCATCGGAGCACGACATCACAAAATTCGGCACCACCGCAAGCTGGCCGGAGCTCCGCCCATCGGCGGTGGTCAACGCAACCGAGTCAACCACGGCCTGAGCCAACACACTGTTCCGAATCACCGGATTCTCGGGGAACAAACCACACGAATTGTTGTGGCAACCAGCACCCGACGGTCGATAACAATTCACGCAAGCGATTGAATCAAGCGATTCACAGAGTCTCGTGCCGCAGGGGATGTAATGGTGACTCGAGGAGATGTAAGTGTCGGGAGTGCAATCGATCCAGTTGAGTCTGCCGCCGAGATCGAGGAGGAGATCGGTGGATTCGAGAGGCGTTTTGGTGAAGATGGAGACGGTGTAGAGGAGAGTTGATTCGTCTCTGGTGATTGGGGATACTAACGGTGTCGATGAATCGGTGGTGTTGAGGTTGAAGATGAAGATGAAGATGAAGATGAAGATGAAGATGAAGGTGAAGGGGAGTGAAGACATTGGAGTGTTGAGGGTTTTGATTTTTGAAAGAAAAAGGTTAAATTGGTGAATGTGTTTGGTGAAATCGACGTGTATGGAAAAGGTGTTATTAAAATATATTGAAAATTTGAAAGGTGAAGTCTTTTGGCATCGAGTCTCATTAATTGTGATTTTATTTCTTGTTTAATATATAATATATGATATTTAATATATAATATCAGAGGGTTGGCGCGACCTCTAATTTGAAAAACCATAATACTGCTAGCAGATAATAAGACGTTTACATGAATACAAACTACGTGATGTATGAAATTAGTTTATCTTTTTACAAAAACATAAATTGTGTATGAATCAGAATCCTTTGTTTAATTGCTCATACTCAACTTTTACTATGTGGACAAAATATTCAATGCCCCTTATTCGAGTGAGTTGGTGGTTATTAGTAGTTAATTTTATAACAAAAACAGCAAACATAATAGTAAAAACTTAATTCCTTATTTAATATGTTCTAATATGAGTTTGATAACATAAAAGGAGTGTGTTATGAGCATTTAAATTGTAAGCTAGGATCATTGACGGGAAATAAATGGCTTTAGTGTAGAATGACAATTAATAATATTATAAATTTGGATATTGAATAACTAATATGTAACAAGTAATTTTGATTGTTTCTATAGTAATTACACTTCATTTGATAACTTTATTGGGCAATGAAATCGTAAAACCATATGATTCGTCAGAAAAGAAGATGATAGCTACTTTTTTATGTCTAACAGGATTATTAATCACTCGTTGGATTTATTTAGGTTTTCCCACTAAGTGATTTATATGAGTCATTAATTTTTCTTTCATAGAGTTTCTCCCTTATTCATATAGTATCGTATTTCAAAAAAAGAAAAATTATGTAACCACAATAACTGTCTCAAGTACTATTTTTACTCAAGGTTTTAGTGTATAAATTTTGATTAATAATATTATTTCCTTTTAATATTTTTCCATTTGCAGTAATTGTTTTATAGCAAAAACAACAAATATAATAGTTAAAAACTTACATTTCTTACTTAATAAGTTAATTAGTTTATAACAAAAAAGTAGTGTGATCATTTGAACATGCAAGGGTAAAGTGTTATATAGGTCTTGGGATATCATAAGAATAACTAGATATGACCTAAATTGTATAGGTATATAAGTATATTGTGTATGATATTTTTTTTTTTTGGCGTCAATTCACAATAAGCTACATAAAATTTTAATTTATATCATGGTATCAAGGGCGAAGCTTCTTTGGGACCCCGACCCTTCTAAGTTTTGGTTCAAGCTCCGTCGCTGCATGGTATGTTTGAACAATGGTCTTCTCTTTAAAAAACACAAACCTCTACCATCCAGTTGTGTCTGGAATGACGTTTGTGTTTGGACTTACCTTGAAGTTTTATAACGAGTTGCAAAGTGAGTAAACCAGAGCGGATCTACGTCTAGATTGGGGACTGTGGTTAGACCTTTACTTATACATTCAACTAGCCATTTTGCGAGCTCTTGTCATTATCATTTCGCTTTTGCAATTAAAATAAATATGCCCCGACAATTTAATGTTAAGAAACTCAAACAAACATATTATTTCAATTTTGTCACAATTTTGATATTCCAATTCGAACTTTTGAAGGTGCACGTTAAATGAATCTCAGTTTTGGCGATTTGAACAACAATTCAGTATTGGGTTTTGCAATTTGAAATATCGAACAAACAAAAATTCAAACGCTTTTGGCTCCCGCAACGCAATTTGATTTTTATTCCTTCTTGCCTATTTATTTTAAGTATTTAAAATCTTAAAATAGCCATGTGAGAAAAAAAGAAAACATATGCCATATCGGCACAAGAATATGCTAATGTTGTGCCATGTGGCCATAACTCGTTGGTTGACTACCTTTAAATAAAAGATCAATGTCTACATTTGTAATTTTCTTGATCAACATGACCAATTTGATGATAAATTCTAATTTCACGTGTTTGTTAAACTTTCATGTTACTTGTTGAAATTAACGTGTGTTATGAACTATGAACAAGGGCGGAACTATGCCTAACACAACGGGGTCAAGTGACCCTATTGATTTTTAAGCCGGTAGTGTATCGTATAATACCGAAATTTTGGGTGAACAATAGTTTTTCAAGAGGTGAACCTAGGGATGAGCATTTGGTACCCAGTACCCGTACCGTACCGGTACCGGTACCCAACTGGTACCGAAAATATATATAAGGTACCGGTACTTAATTTTCTTATATTTCGGGATCGGTGCTAGCCGGTACCTGTACCGATACTTTACCCAAAAGTCTCGTATAGTCCCGCTAGTACCCGAACACGAATAGGTTATTTTGAAATTTATATTTTGTATTGTAATATTTTTCACCTCATCAACTAGTATTTTGTTTTGACTTTTGAGGATAATTATTATTATTTTTTTAATATCATTCTTCTTACTTCACTACAATGTCAAGATATATACTATTTATAATTTTAATAAAAATGAATGGTGGACTAGTGTGTGGATTGAGTTAGCAGGAAATAAGGAAAGTAAAAAACTATCATTTTAAGTGGATGTTTTTTTGATATTTTGTTTTTATTTAGTTATTATAAACTTTTAAAGGTATCGGGTACCAAACATGTACATGGTAACGGATACAAAAATAGGTACTGGATACCGTAACCAAACATGTACCATGTAGCAAGCCTAAAAAATAATGTACCCATATATCAAATTCGGGTACCAAAGAGATACCGGGTACCGAAATACCGGTACCGTACCTGTACCTGTACCCATATATCAAATTCGGTACCGGTACCGATACTCGTTTTTTATAAGATTCGGGACCAGGTACTTTCGATAACGGTACCGGTTTTCGGTAACGGTACCGGTTCGGTTCGGTACGGGTACGGTACCGAGCTCATCCCTAGGTGAACCCATTAGTGTTTGTAGATTCACATTAAAACTTAAATGTGGTCCTAGCTTGCTGGTTAATGCGCGTGTAAATGAAGGTGAGGTCGTGGGATCGACCCTTGTTAGTTGCAAGCATGCAATTTTTTTTCTCACTATAATTGTAAAATTACCAATTTACCCTTACTTTTAAATACTTAAAAACGCTAACCCTAAATACCCCCCCCCCCCCATCGACCTCATGAGTCCTAGCTGTTGCTCCTAATCTGCCATCCTCCCCTCACATCGACCTGTTGTTGCCTAATGCCTCGTGTTGGTGCCTGCCATAAACTCCGGCGAATGCGAGGCGGTGAATGGTGGCTTGTTCAAGTTTTCAACTATTCAAACTTTTAAGATTCAAGGTTAGTTTTTTAAATTAGTTTCTTTATATATTTGTTGTGCTTTTCTAGTCACAAGGGTTTGTGTTAAGGAAGATGAGACAACTAACTTGTTTAAATTGTCAATATAGGTATTTCTAGTTACATTCAAAACTTGAATGTTAGTTAGAGTCTATGAATAGAATGCCTATAATAGTTGTTATATGTGAAATGCCTATAAGATGTTTGATGAATAGATTTAATTAGGTCTCTCCAACAATTTATAAAATCAATAAGGTTTGTTTAGATAAAGATGCAAACATTTGATTCATCATGGCATCATTTCTTTTTGCACTTGTGTTCATAGTTGAGAATTTTATGAATTTGAATGTTTCAATTTAGTACTCTAGACAACATCGTATGACAATGTTAGATTTTTTTCCTTTTTGTTTTGTTTTTATTAGTTTTGTTTACTTACAATCTACTTTGTTTTTTTTATTGTTTTAGAGACACTAGCCTCATTTGTTATATTGTCTGTCCTTGGAGACGCATATTATCCTTCCCATTTTTTATTTGGAATATTACAACTTTTCAGGTATGTTTCTATTGCCAAAACCTATTGCTTTTTTGCAATAATTATGAAATTATGTGAAAATTTTTTAATTTTACTGTTACATTTTAAATTTAGTGTTACATTAGGCTTTTTCATAGATAATTACAGCTTTAGTTTGCCACTTTACTCGATATGATAATTTTTAGTTTTTGTTACCTCTATAATCATCTTAACACGATTTAAATCACTTTCAAAATCATCATTACACATTTGAAATCACCTTTAAAACAACTAAAAACCAAATTAATCCATCTTAAGCGAGTTTTTTTATGACCCGACCCGATTGACAAAAAAAAACATTTTGGCGACCCGACCAGTAAAAGTACCTCCACTATGGACCGAAAAGTTGTGACCCAATAAAAAAAACTCCTGGTTCACCATTGAATATAAAGTATGAAGTGAGCTGACCTTAAGATTAAGGTTAGTTAAAAAAGCCCAACAAACAAAATGCATTACATATTTATTTTTAAAGCCCAAATGAACTGAATTTGAGAAAGCCCAACAGTATATAAACTAAACTGTAGTTAAATTAATGTACAAACCGAGCCGATTTCAAACAAGGTTTTTGCTTACAAGCTTCAAGCTGAGCCGACTTCACACGAGGTTCTTGCGTACGAGCTTCAAGCCACGAATTGTTTAGTAGTCCTTCGTATTGATATATTAACCAAGTCGCGTGAGTCGCCCAATCTATGTGATAGTTGTTGTTGTTAATTGTTTTCTTTGCTTTCTATTAGTTTTGCTGTTGTTGTTAATTGATTTTTTTTGCTTTCTATTATTTTGATCGAAATAACGGGCTTACAAGCCAGGCTGAAATTTGGTGAAAATAAACAACAAGCCTTTCGGCCCTAGCCCCTTGATTATTTATTAGTAGATCGTCCCTACTCCCTCATGTGAATATTGTACATGTAAGTTTTTATATTTTAAGTAAATTAAATTAATAAAAATTGATACAATATATATTTTTAATAATAATAATTGCATAGATATGTAACATAGTATATTTTATTTAACTTTTTTCATAATTATATAATTGTACATGTGATTATATTTACCACATAATTGTATTATATACTTGTTTTATGTTCATATAAGTAATATAGGTTTGTTTAGGCTATTAAAGCTAATCAAGGTTTATGTATAAAGCTCGAGTGCAAGAACTCAGGTAACTAAGAATCGATTCGACTCATAATTATGAAGTCTTTTGACTTGTCTCCATCAACTAACAAAATCGTATTAAAAAAAAATAAAAGTTAAAGATATTATGTCTAGTAGGATAATGTGTAAGCTTTTGACATGTAAACTATTTTTATTTATAGAGTAAAAAAAACCACTAACTTAAAAAAACACTAAATTTGCTAAATAACAAGTTGTTAAATATTTCTACTCACTGCCTTCTTTCTTCTTCTATTCCCACAAAGTTAAAAGCTTGTAGGTAGTAGTGTCGTTTAACGCACACAATAAGTTCCAATGATTTTGTAAAAATTTAATCCACTCATAAGATAATTTGGAGGGTCACACCTACGTCAAAGCACCCGTTTTATCTCTCGCGACCAGCCAGAGTTGACCCTGGCCGAACATGGATCACGCGCATGGTCCCTCTCCCAATGGGCGAGAGCTTAAATAGAGTGTCTCTCGCTTGAAAAGAAAGAATTGGTTTGCTTGGAAATCCAACATAAATCCCGGATCTTCAAAAGCTTCGCATGGACATACCGTCGAATTGTAGCTTAATCTTATGTATTTGGAGAACACTTTATGAACAACAAAGTGTATAAATAATTAGCTAACCATGGTCACTTTCATCACAAAGTTTTTAAAGTTCTTTCTAATTGCTTTCTTACTAATGCTGAAAGTTTATACATCGGAAATATCAACTAACCTAAATATAATTTAGTTTTTATATCTATGAGACATTCAATGGTTTCAAAAGATTAGAGTTCAAATCTTATATGGTGCATGGTTATAATGTATTTATAGTAGAAATTATTGGAATTATTATTAAAAAGAACATAAGGTGAATTTTACACCGTTACTTTAACTTATACACCATCAAAATAATAGTGTAATATTGTACTTTCTGTTTGTACATTAAGATTTAATGATGTGTAATGGTAGTGTAACATGGTATTTTTTTGTCTGTACATCGATTATTTTTAACGGTTAATTGGATTATTAACGGGTCACTAGTCCATCCGATCATCTTTATTACTTTAGTACGCAACCCAAGATTACCCTCAACCCCCTGACGCAACCTGAAACCCTTTTTTTTTTCATAAGTGCGACTTAAATCCAATACATCTCTTTATTTTAATGAAATCTTGGGGTACCTATTTTAACATTTAGTAACGTGTATATCAAACTTGACGGTGCACAATTAAAATTACCATCTAAAAACTTAGGAATTACTATACCCTTAAAGCCATATTAAATATCACTTAAACATCATGTAATGCATGGCTTTATTTGTCTTTTAGCATAAGACTTATCTTTCTCCTTTTGCCCCTTTAAATTTGACTATATGTCATTTTATATCGTATACTTATAAATTTGTTTTTTTGTACCTTCACAAAATTTTAACTTTTTTATGAGTTTTAAATTTAACTTTTTTATAAACTTACGAATATGTCATCACGATGTGCTTATTTTTATCTATGATTCGATGTAAATTTCGTGAACCGTTCGGTGTAAAATTCGTTTATGTTCGTTCGTTTAGTAAATGAACGAACACGAACAAGGAAACTTCGTTCGTTAGTTAAACGAACGAACATGAACACAATTCACGTTCGTTCATTTGTGTTCGTAAATGTTCGATAACTCGTTTATGTTCGTTAACGTCCTTTTGTGAACGTTCGATAATGTGTTCGTTTATGTTAGTTAATGTGTTCGTTTATGTTCTTAATTTTTATGTTATATATATTTATGACAATTATATCAAGTATTTTTTAATACTTATGTTAAGTACTTGTTTATTATTGACGGATTTTGTGTAATATTTTTGATAAAAATGTAAAGTTTATTCTAAAATAAATATATGATCATTTGTATTTCATTTGTGTTTATAAACTTCTTTATGTGTGTTATGTTCATGAACATTTGTTTGTGTTCGTTTGGTTTTGTTTTTGTTCGTTTGCTTTCGATAATGGTTCATGAACGTGTTCTTTTTCTTAATGAACGAACACGAACAAGAAATCCTGTTCGTGTTTATTTGGTTCGTTTGCAGCCCTAACGGTGAGTTATCATATCAGGGGCCTTAATTAGTTTGATAATTTTGGTTCGGTAGTTTGAGTATAGTTCAAGAATTCAATTTTTTGCACTGTCTCTTGTTAAACATTTCATATAAGCTATAAAGTATTTACCCAAACACAGATCTATAATAATTATTTTTTATTGATATAATAATCGTATCCTTATCTTGGATTCATAAATTGTGGCACAGCTAGAAATCTTTTCTAAATCTTGAATCAATGAACGTTGAACGTTGAATAATATCTCTGTCCCTGGACCCTGATTGATATAGTATGTAGTCAGACTAATTTCCACGAGTATTCATGTTTTCCACATGATTTCTGCATCATCCAATTAACTAGCATTTACTCAATACTGATTCTTCAGATTGACATGACAAAATTATAAATTGGTTATAAATGAAAATAAATAATACATAATCCATGTGTTATGAGACGGGAGCGAGGAGGCGTGAGATTAATACCGAGATTAATGTGGCAGTTAGCTAGTCGTGAGACATAAAAGTCAAAACAAGTGTTTCTTCCGAAGTTGATAAAATCTTTTGAAGCTTAACATATCTTCTGAAGATTTTATCTTCCGAAGCTTGGTTGAAATCTTCCGAAGGTTATGTTTGCTTCTGAAGTGTTCTGAAGCTTAATCTATTTCTTCGAAGGTTAAACTGAAATCTTCCGAAGGTTATGTTTGCTTCTGAAGTGTTCCGTTATAGTTTGTTGGTCATTTATCACTATAAATAGGGATCCTATGTAATCAATAAGATATACACAAATACTCAGAAATCACATTCATTTGTAATCGTTGGTGAATAAAGTTCTTTCTTGCATTCTCAAAGTTCATCTTCTTCGTTCTTGTTATTGTTGAATTGCGCATTCTTGTACTCAATTGAATAACAATTGGTATCAGAGCCTGGTTAGTGGCTCGATTGAGGAACAAGATTCAGTCAAAGATCGTTCGACAGTAACGATGGTGTCAACATAGTTTGAAATTGAGAAATTCGACGGGAAAAACGACTTTGGGTTATGGCGACTGAAGATGAAGGCATTGCTCGTTCATCAACGAGTGGTGAATGCCTTGGCTGGAGAATTTAAGTTGCCGAACACGATGTCAGACAAGGAGAAGAGGGAGATGCTTGAACAGACACACAGTTCAATCATCTTGAACTTGGGTGATTGGGTACTGAGATAAGTATCGAAGGAGACGTCGGCGGCAGGGGTCTGGTCAAAATTGGAAAGCCTGTACATGACGAAGTCTCTTGCAAACAGGTTGTATCTCAAGAAGCGTTTGTACACTTTTCAAATGGCGCTTGGGAAGTCAATTGAAGATCATACTGATGAATTCAACAAGTTAGTGTTGGATCATGAAAACATTGAAGTTGAATTGGATGATAAAGACCATGCGATCATATTCTTAACCTCACTCCCATCATCTTATGAGCACTTTGTGGATACTTTGATTTATGGTAGGGATACTCTTACCATGGAGGAAGTGCTGGCAGCTCTCAATTCAAAGGAATTGAAGAAGAGAACTGATTATAAAGATGATGGTGGAGAGGGCTTGGTGGTCAGGGGAAGATCTGAACAAAGAAACTTCAAGCCGAGAAGTGTCTCAAAGTCAAGATCCAAGTCCAAGAGAAGGTGTTATGTGTGTGGGTCAGATAAGCACTTCAAGAAAGATTGTCCAGACTGGAGAAGAAAGAAGGGTGAATCAAGTGGATCAAAGTCTCGCTCTAGTCACAATGCACGAGATGATGTATCTGATGGATATGAGAGTGCAGATGTGTTGGCTGTCACAAGCAGTGGTAATGAGAATGAGTGGGTGATGGATTCAGGTTGCTCATATCATATGACACCTGTGAAGGAGTTTTTCAAGGAGTTGAAGTTTAAAGATCTTCGTTCTGTAAGGTTAGGGGATGATAGACCTTGTAAGATTGTAGGTCATGGTACAGTGACTCTAAAGATAAAGAATGGAATAGAAGTAGATCTTCATGATGTAAGGTATATTCCTAATCTTAAAAGAAGTTTGTTGTCATTAGGGTTGTTGGAGAGATCTAGTTACCATGTTAGTCTTAAGGATGGTAAGGCTAAGGTATTGGTGGTACTATCTGGTAATAGAAGGGATAATAATATCTATGTACTAGATAGTGCTGGTGTAGTAGAGTCCCATATGGCAACTGTCTCAAGTGATAGTAGTTCTAAGGCCATGTTATGGCACCAGAGGCTTGGTCATATCAGTCAGCAAGGACTGGTGGAGTTGCAGAAGCAACAGGTGGTGATTGAGTTGAAGAATTATGATTTTGGTTTTTGTGAAACTTGTATTCTTAGAAAACACAAGAGGGTTAAATTCACAAGGGCTATACATATTACAAGTGGGGTATTAGACTACATTCACTCTGATTTATGGGGTCCTGCTAAGGTTGATTCTTTGGTTGGTGCTAGATACTTTATGACTTTGATAGATGATTTTTCAAGAAGGGTAATCATCTTAAAGAATAAGAGTGATGCATTCAGTAAGTTCAAGGAATAAAAAGTCCTTGTGGAAACCCAAACTGAAAGAAAAGTTAAGAAGCTAAGAACTGATAATGGGTTGGAGTTTTGTAACCATGAGTTTAATCAGTATTGTAAAACTTAAGGTATTGCGAGACAGAGAACTGTGCCTGGTAATCCACAGCAGAATAGTTTGGCTGAAAGGATGAACAGGACCTTACTTAAAAAGGTAAAGTGTATCTTGGTTAGTTCTGGTTTACCCAAGCAGTTTTGGGCTGAAGCTGTGACTACTGCAGCTTATCTAGTCAATTGGTCTCCATCAGCTGCATTAGACATGAAGACTCCTATGGAGGCATGATCAGGTAAAAAGCATGACTATGGTGATCTTAGAATATTTGGGTCATTGGCTTATGCTAATTTTAGCCGAGGAAAACTAGAACCCAGGGCCTGCAAATGTATATTTCTAGGATACCCTGATGGAGTAAAAGGGTATAGATTATGGAGACTAGATGGTGGCAGACCCAGGGTGATAGTGAGCAGAGATGTGATTTTCCAAGAAGATGTTTTGTATAAAGACATTGAAGGAAAAAGAAATTCAGAAGTTGGAGAGTAGATTGGGATTCAGATTGAGGTGGAGCAGCAAGGTACGAGTGATAAAGGTGTTGATCATGGCACGTTTGATAGCCAAAGGGATGGTTTGGATGATTATCAATTGGCTAGGGATCAGTAGAGAAGACAAGTGGTACTTCCACTCAGGTATAGAGAGGGGATTGATTTGTCTACATTAGCCTTTGTTGCTGCTGAAGAAGAAAGTATCTATGAACCGTTGTCATACTCTGAGGAAATTTCTGTGAAAAAAACCTCAAAATGGTGTAAGGCCATGGAGGAAGAGATGGAGTCTCTTTATAAGAATGGTACATAGGTGCTGGTTGATAAACCTAAGGGTCACAAGCCTGTGTCATGTAAGTGGCTGCTCAAACTGAAAGATGGGATTTATGAAGGTGAACCTCCTAGGTACAAGGCTAGGTTAGTAGCTAAGGGGTTTACACAGAAGCCAGGGGTGGATTATAATGAAATATTCTCACCTGTGGTGAAACACTCATCTATCAGGGTCATGCTGTCATTAACTGCTTCTTTGGATATGGAGTTACATTAGTTGGATGTGAAAACTGCATTTTTTATGGGAATTTAGATGAAACCATCTATATGAAGCAGCCAGAGAGGTTTGAGGTTAAGGGGCAGGAAGATAAGGTGTGTCTCCTTAAGAAGTCCCTATATGGACTGAAGCAATCTCCTAGACAGTGGTACAAAAGGTTTGATGAACATATGGTGACTAATGGGTTTACTAGGAGCAGCTATGATAATTATGTCTATTTCAAGGAGTACAGCTTGAATAAGTTTATGTATTTGTTGCTGTATGTTGATGACATGTTAGTGGCTTGTCAAGACTTGGAAGAAGTTGAAGCTACTAAGAAGATATTGATGTCTGAGTTAGAGATGAAAGATCTAGGTGAAGCAAAGAAGATGTTGGGCATGGAAATCAATAGAGATAGGGAACACAGGGTGTTGAAACTGTCTCAAAGCTCTTACTTGGAGAAGGTACTGAATAACTATAGAATGAATGAGGGGAGGCCAGTAAATGTTCCTATTGGTGCTCATTTTAAACTATCTCACTCTAATTGTCCTAAGTCAGATGCTGAGGTTGATTATATGAAGAAGGTGCCTTATGCCAATATAGTTGGGAGCTTGATGTACTTGATGGTGTGTACAAGACCGAATATTGGCTATGTTGTGAGCTTAGTCAGTAGGTACTTGTCTAATCCAGGTAAAGCTCATTGGGATGCTGTGAAATGGATCTTGAGATATCTCAAAGGTACTAAACATTATGGCTTAGTGTTTGGAAATCATGAACATGGAGGGAGCAAACGGATTGTTGGTTATGTTGATTCAGACTTTGCTAAGGACCTTGATAGAGGTAGATCTATTACAGGGTATGCATTTTAAGTGCTGGGTATCTTGGTTAGTTAGAAAGCCCAGTTACAACATGTAGTGGCATTGTCTACCACAGAAGCTGAGTATATAGCTTTGACTGAGGCAGTCAAGGAAGCTATATGGTTGCATGGTTTTGTTTCTGAATTGGGAATTGATGTTGCAGACTCAATGGTATACTGTAATAACCAGAGTGCAGTTTAGTTGTCTAAGAATAGCATTTTTCATGAGAGGACAAAGCACATCAATGTGAAGTTGCACTTCATAAGGAATGTGGTGAATGTTGTGAAGATGAAAGTGGAGAGTATGTCTACTTTGGAGAATCCAGCGGATGTGTTTACTAAATCTCTACCTGGTGTTAAGTTCAACTTTTGCTTGGATGCATTGGGAGGTGGTTAAAATCTTGTTTTGATTTTAAGGTGGAGACTGTGAGATATAAAAGTCAAAACAAGTGTTTCTTCCGAAGTTGATAAAATCTTCCGAAGCTTAACATATCTTCCGAAGCTTGGCTGAAATCTTCCGAAGGTTATGTTTGCTTCTAAAGTGTTCTGAAGCTTAATCTATTTCTTCCAAAGGTTAAACTGATTTCTTCCGAAGCTTATCAGAATCTCCTAAAAGTTATTTTTTTTTTGAAAGTTTTGGTGAGTATTGGAAGTGTTAGAGTTTTGCTTCGGAAGATATCCGAAGAGTACTTCCTGCTTCGGAAGAATTAGTATAGGGTACTTGTTGGGGTTTGAACAAGTTTATCAGATCTATTTTATCCATATAAAATAGAAAACGCAGCGGCATTTCAGTTTAAAACTTGTTACAATTAGCATATATATAAAACATTTTTATATTTATCTATTAAAACCCCATATGGATCGATATATGAACAACATGCTTACAAACAACCATAGGGTGTTTAGAAATACAACCTTTGTAGAAGAATGGGAGGGAGAACAATGAATGCAAGTCTTCAAAGCAGAAGACCTCAAGCGGTTCTACCCACAGGCCACCAACAGACAGCCGGTTGCTAGGATTTTCACTTTGAACAAACACTCCTAATTTTGCTCTTGACCGATCGAGAGAAAAAGAGAGCTTGGAGAGCCCTTTTCGTGTCATGTAAAAGTAGTATTAGAGAGAGATCAGATGCAATCATATATTGCACGTCCTTGGAAACTTAAACTTCAGGAGATAGAAAAGTAGGTGGGGCCCAACCCCTTAACCCATCCGCATTTCTCAACATCATCCGCATTAGTTAATGCAGATGCATGTTCTTCTCCTAGTAAATGCGGATGAACAGTTTATCCAGCAGCATTTCCATAAATGCTTATCCGCATTTCTTCACACGTAAATGCGGATAGTTATCTTCATCCGCATAAGTAAATGCGGGTGAGTTCTCTTCATCCGCATTTCTTTAACCACATCAAATACGGCTGTTATAAGCAAATGCGGATGAATTATATTCATTCTCTTTCTAAAATAAATTATCCATATAATTTATTTACAACACAAGTACAAATATTTAGAAACCCAATTTCTAAATATTCTAAGTGCTAATATTCATTTATATGATCATATCATAAAACAAATATTGTAGTTGTTTGTCTAGCTTGTTATTGGGTATGACCCGACTTGGATCATGACGTACTAACCACATCAATTCAATATGTATTTTGGGCAGACCATTTCCAACAATATCCCACTTGCACAAGATACATAGAGGATTGATGCAAGTAGCAAATACCGCCTAACAACGGTTTACTAACCCTAATACGCATGACTAAGTGCCATTCAATAACATCATTCTAAGTCCCTTACTTGAAATGGTTTAGGTGAATCAAATCATATATCCTTTTGTTTCAGATGTCATGTTAAATCCAGAGACACAGAATGGTCATTCCCTGTTGATTTAACTTTATCAGGCCTTAGACATCTTACTCTCAACGAATAAGAGGAACAAATCCCATCTTGACTACATACGTTTCTCACAATCACCTTGTATCACACCTGAACATAGCCTTGTGTGCTGTTCATTATTTCAGAACAGCGAAGAACTAGATCAAGGTATTATATTTGGTGAATATCAAAACCCAATATGTATCTCTGGTCTGAGGACACTATGATATTCGCCTTTACTCAAATTTACTTATGATCAATTACAAAATTTCATGCAGTAACATTTGAAAGCAGGTCAGTCCAATATTTGTATCCCACAAATATCTATGAACCTTAGTGGCAACCTCTTGCTCTATATTCACACCTTATGAATATCCACATATCTATGTTCATAATAGCCTTACATTCATATTTGTTCCCACAAATATGACCGACTACGGACATTTAGAATAATAAACATATTCATAGATGTAAACATGCTAATATGGAACATAACTCAAAGTATCATAATTATACAAAAGAGTTAAAATTTACAATCGTTCCGATATTTAAATACTGAAAAGATCAAATCCAATCACTAGAATATCGAAGTCCTAAGGCACAAGTACGACTCTCATGCTTTGGCCTTTCAAGGAGCTTCGTGAGTGGATCCATAATGTTTTGATCGGTGTGAACTTTGCGAATACATATTTTTCCTTTTTCAACTTCATCCCTTATGTAGTTGAATCTCCGCTCAATGTGACTCGTCTTTTGATGTGCTCGGGGTTCCTTGATTTGAGCAATCGCACCCTCGTTGTCACAAAAGATCTCTAGAGGGTCCTGAATGGTATGGACCACCCCTAGGTCGGCAATGAACTTCCTTATCCACGCAGTTCTTGAGCTGCCAATGATGCGGCGATGTATTCCGATTCAGTGGTGGACAATACTACCACATCTTGTTTTGCGCTCTTCCAAGAGAGTGCTCCACCATTCATAATGAAAACATATCTGGATTGTGATTGAGAATCATCTCGATCAGTTTGGAAACTCGCATCCGTGTAACCCTTTACAACGAGTTCCTCCTCACCAGAGTCATATATTAGAAACATATCCTTAGTCCTTCTAAGATATTTCAATATACTTTTAACCGCCATCCAATGGCTATTTCCGGATTTTGCTGGTATCTGCTTGTCATGCTCAAAGCGCATGCACATCCGGTCTAGTGCATATCATAGCATACATGATGAATCCTATAGCCGATGCATATGGGATTCCTTTCATTTTCTCTTGCTCATCCTTTGAGCTTGGACATTGAGATGCACTCAATATTGTTCCTCTTTGAATAGGCACCAAACCTTTCTTAGAGTTCTCCATCTTAAACCTTTTCAAGATTTTATCAATGTATGCACTTTGGTTTAAACCTATCAACCGCCTTGATCTATCCCTATAGATCCTCATTCCCAAAATGTAGGAGGCTTCACCAAGATCCTTGATGGAAAAACAACTTCTAAGCCAGGTTTTTACACCTTCCATGGTTGGAATGTCATTTCCAAACAATAGTATGTCATCAACATACAATATTAAGAAAGTAATGATGCTCCCACTAGCTTTCTTATACACACAAGCCTCATCAGCGTTTTTGATGAATCCAAATTTCTTGACTTCATCATCAAAACGGTGATTCCAACTTCTAGATGCTTGTTTCAATCCATAGATTGATTTCTTTAACTTGCATACTTTATTAGGATGTTGTGGATCGACAAAACCTTCGGGCTGAACCATATAGACATCTTCTTCAAGATATCCATTTAGAAAAGCGGTTTTGACATCCATTTGCCAAATCTCATAGTCATAATATGCGGCAATGGCAAATAATATCCTAATTGACTTTAGCATTGCCACGGGCAAAAAAGTTTCATCATAATCAACCCCTTGAGTTTGAGTAAAACCTTTTGCTACAAGTCTTGCTTTATAAGTATCCAAGTTTCCATGCATATCGGTTTTCTTCTTGAAAACCCATTTACTTCCAACCGGTTTGGAGTTAAGAGGTGGTGCAACCAAATCCCATACTTGGTTGTCATGCATGGATTGCATCTTAACGTTCATAGCTTCAAGCCATTTGTCATAATCGGATTGTGATATTGCATCATGGTATGTGGTGGGTTCATCCGAATCTACCACATAGCATCCATCCATGAAAAATCCATATCTTTCGGGTGGATTACTAATTCTATCAGATCTTCGAACGTTTTGTGTGTCTTGATCAACCATTTGATCATTTTTAACAACCTCTTGTTGAGTGCTAGTATCAACCAAACGTGTATCGGCTTGTGGTTCTCGATCCTCCTCAAGTTCCACCGTTCTATCAGTTCCTTCCATAAGGAACTTAGTTTCCAAGAACTCAACCTTTAGAGCAATGAACACCTTTTGCTTGGTTGGGTTGTAGAAGTAATATCCCATAGAGTCTTTAGGATATCCTACAAAGATACACTTAGTGGATCGAATTTCAAGTTTGTTTTGGGTGTTACGTTTGACATAAGCCTCACAACCCCATACCCTTAAATATGATAATGATGGAACCCTTTCATGCCATATTTCAAAAGATGTCTTGTCCACTTTCTTGGTTGGGGCCATATTTAAAATACGGACTACCGAAAGCAATACGTAACCCCAAAATGATAGAGGCAATGTGCTTCTAGCCATCATAGATCGAACCATATCCAATAGAGTTCGATTCCTCCTTTCAGACACACCATTATGTTATGGTGTTCCTGGTGGAGTGAGTTGCAAGATGATTCCACAACTCCTATGGTGTTCCTGGTGGTGTGAGTTGCGAGATGATCTTGAAAGGCATCATTAAGGTACTCAACTTCATTTTGGAAGACTTTGAATATTTCAAAAGCTTCATTTTTATGTCTTAACAAGTACACATACCCATAACGACTATAATCATCGATAAAGGTAATGAAGTATCTTTCACCATTCCTTGTCATTGCCTTAAAAGGCCCACATACATCTGAATGTATGATACCTAATAAGTTTTTTACCCTCTTATAAGTTCCACTAAAGGGTTTCTTGGTCATCTTCCCTTGTAAACAAGACTCACACTTATCACATGAATCTTCATTTGATTCCAAAAGACCATTCTTTTGGAGTGTATGTATGCGATCTTTGTTTATGTGACCAAGGAGACAATGCCAAAGATAAGTCTTACTCAAATCCATTTTGAGTTTCTTGGTGCTAGATTGGTACAACGAGTTATCAAATGATGTGTTATCATAAACTAATTCATAAATGCCATTACATGGCATAGCTTTAAAATAAAAGACATCATTCATGAAAACACAAATACCATTGTCTACAAACTTCAAATCATAACCATATTGTCTTAAAAGATAAACGGAGATAATGTTCCTACTCAAACTAGGAGCATACAAAATGTTTTTCAAAACAACTTCCAAACCATTTGGAAGCTTCAAAATGTAGTCTCCTTGGGCTTCAACGTCAACTTTTGCTCCGTTGCCCATGAAGAGACTTGTATCTCCTTTCCTGAAATTTTTATTTCTTTTGAACCCCTGCAATAAATTGCAAATATGAGTTCCACATTCGGTATCTAATACCCATGTGTTAGAAGAAATAACATTTAGATCAATATGGATCATGAAAGTTGTACCTGAGGTTTGCCCCGCATCCCTCCTTGCTTTCAACTCCTTGAGATAGGTTGGATAATTCCTCTTCCAATGTCCTATCTCACCACACTCAAATCATGAATCGTTCTCCGTCACCTTTGGCTTCTTAAGCTTTGGTTTTAGAGGTTCGGCTCTAGCCTTTCCCTTACCTTTCCCTTTGATGTACCCTTTGCCTTTGGCAACATTTGCCTTGGGATCGGGGTATTGCCTTTTCTTGTTGCCTCCCTCATTGATCATGAGGACCGGTAAAATCCTTTTACCCATCCCCGTCTAGGCTATTTTGAGCATTGCGTGGAGTTCACCAATGCTCTTGTCCCAGCCATTCATGTTATAATTCATGATAAATGTCTCAAACCTTTTGGTTAGACCATTGAGGATCAAATCCGTGGCCAACTCTTTTGAGACAGGACAATTCAGCCTTTCCAGGCGATCAATGTGGCTCTTCATCTTAAGCACATAAGACGATACCGATTGAGTTTCTTCCATGCGACATGCATGAAGCGCTCGAATCGTTTCGAATCGCTCTACCCTTGCTTGTTGAAGGAACATTTCCTTCTACTGGGTAATCATGTCGTATGCCCCATGATGCTCCAAATCCTTTTGGAGTTCGGGAATCATAGTTCCCAACATAAGGCAAGAAACATGCACAGAATCCTTAGTGTGCTTAACCCAATCATTATAGGCATCAACATCATTAACGTCAGGTTCATCGGGAATGGGATCGTCTAATACATAGGATTTCTTCTCCTGCTTGAGAACAATTCTCAAGTTTCGAAACCAATCCATAAAATTGTTGTGATTAAGACGATCCATTTCTAAGATAGTTTTTTAGTGATAGGTTATAGATGGTCGGGGTGGGAGCGTTGTTGTTTGCGGTCATTTCTACAAATATTAACAAAGTTCAATTTTAGTATTTCCAAAAAAGAAATTTTAATTATTAATACCCTTTCACGTCTCATAGACAATTAATAATTATAATCTAGAATCCAACGTTACATTTAAATAATGGTTAGGTGACCTTTATCCTATTATTTAAATTAACAAGGTAGTCAACACTTGACAATTGCAACCCTTTGCAACTTCTAGTTTTATGGGATCGGTCAAACATCTTTAGGTTAAGTTGGCATGTTTAATCCCATCAACACCATTGTACGCCATGCTTCGGTGACCCTATTCACATGGTTTCCAACTCAAGTCGTCCTACTTACACACACGTGTGAGTTTACACATACAAGTGGTTAGGTGACCTTTATCCCATAAATATGTTAATCCTACCTCAAACGCACAAGTTTCCTAAATGTGGTTAGGTGACCTTTATCCCACAAATAATTCCCAAGTGATTTGAGTGTTGTGTAAAAGGATGGTGTTAAACATGTTTAAAAGGGATTTCAGTTTTCATTAATCTTAGTTTATTTTTGAAAACCTTTTGTATCTAACATTTGCATGCATTCAAATGTGTGGTACTAATATGAAAATAATTTTCAAGGTTCTTTCAATAAAACCCAATTTTTATTGTGAACACATTAACTTTTAATAAATCATTTTATTACCCACGTTAATGTTTTATAAAAACCAATTTTATGCTTGTTGTTGATATTAAATGGTTTAAACATGTATATCCATATATCACAAAACAATAATAACTCAACCACACAAGCATCACATGAGTTCATAACCGTAGCCTACTAAACTTAACATCACTTGTTGACCAAAACAAGTGAGTTAATAAGGTCGTTCCTAAGGGTGAAAACGACACAACATTTGTGTTGGTGAACTCACACTTGATCCCGCATCCAAATGCTTCAAGTGTCCACCTTGTG
This sequence comes from Flaveria sonorensis, assembly GCA_025506505.1. Classification (NCBI taxonomy): domain Eukaryota; kingdom Viridiplantae; phylum Streptophyta; class Magnoliopsida; order Asterales; family Asteraceae; genus Flaveria; species Flaveria sonorensis. The sequence goes on along the minus strand of CM046424.1, from coordinate 63,522,923 downwards.
TTGTGACTTCCGCACCAAAATTCTTTGGGCCTTCATCATCTCCTTTCGGTTAAAACCGAGAAAGGCAGCCTTGTTGCATCTTCTTTTACAAAATATATCCTAAGTACATTTTTCTAGTAAAAGTAAAATACAACTAACCTATTTATTTTACATACCAAATGAAAAATAAATAAATTACATACCCAATAGGAAGAATAAATACATTTAAACAATTACAAACCATTTGAATAATCAAATGCAAATCACAACACATTCATCCACAGGGTCTCGGCTTTGGTTATGAACAAGTAAAACACATATCCAAATATGTAAGTAAAATCCCAGGAGCATCCCCTTGAACCATAGATTCTCGGTTTAGGCATAAACAACCGAGAACCATGGTTTTGTTCCAAATAACAGAATCATCCAAATGATTTAAATTTTTCAAGATTACAATATGCATGTCAAAAGAGATCTTGAAAAACAGAGGATACTAGGACTGAAGCCTCTCGGCCTTTTGGTGAAACATCATCAAGAAATCGAATTTTCAGTCCAAATGAAGCAAGTATCCATATAACCGGCTCTGATGCCATTGTTGGGGTTTGAACAAGTTTATCAGATCTATTTTATCCATATAAAATAGAAAACGCAGCGGAATTTCAGTTTAAAACTTGTTACAGTTAGCATATATATAAAACATTTTTATATTTATCTGTTAAAACCCCATATGGATCGATATATGAACAATATGCTTTGTAGAAGAATGGGAGGGAGATCAATGAATACAAGTCTTCAAAGCAGAAGACCTCAAGCGGTTCTACCCACAAGCCACCAACAGACACCTGGTTGCTAGGATTTTAACTTTGAACAAACACTCCTAATTTTGCTCTTGACCGATCGAGAGAAAAAGAGAGCTTGGAGTGTTCAGCCCTTTTCGTGTCATGTAAAAATAGTATTAGAGAGAGATCAGATGCAACCATATATTGCATATCCTTGGAAACTTAAAATTCAGGAGATAGAAAAGTGGGTGGGGCCCAACACCTTAACCCATCCGCATTTCTCAACATCATCCGCAAGATGCATGTTCTTCTCCCACATTTGTAAATGCGGATGAAGAAAGTTCATCCGTATTTCCAAATGGTCATCCGCATTAGTAAATGCGGATGAACAGTTTATCCAGCAACATTTCCATAAATGCTTATCCGCATTTCTTCACACGCAAATGCGGATAGTTATCTTCATTCGCATAAGTAAATGCGAATGAGTTCTCTTCATCCGCATTTCTTTAACCACATCAAATGCGGCTGTTATAAGTAAATGCGGATGAATTATATTCATTCTCTCTCTAAAATAAATTATCTATATAATTTATTTACAACACAAGTACAAATATTTAGAAACCCAATTTCTAAATATTCTAAGTGTTAATATTCATTTATATGATCATATTATAAAACAAATATTATAGGTGTTTGTCTAGCTTGTTATTGGGTATGATCCGACTTGGATCATGACGTACTAGCCACATCAATTCAATATGTATTTTGGGCAAACCATTTCCAACAGTACTAAGTGTAAATTCTCTCAATTAGTTGTTGAGTGTGTATTGTAACTGTTATAGTTTGTTGGTTATTTATTACTATAAATAGGGATCCTATGTAATCAATAAGATATACACAAATACTCAGAAATCGTATTCACTTGTAATCGTTGGTGAATAAAGTTCTTGCTTACATTTTTTAAGTTCATCTTCTTCGTTCTTGTTATTATTGAATTGCGCATTCTTGTACTCAATTGAATAACACTAGTGACGAGTGTAACACCACCCCTTTTGAGCGTGAGAGAGGCATGCCCTTAAGAGCGTTACAGGAGAAGAGTTTAGCAAATTATAAAGAAATATTTACACTTATTTTTCATTTGATTTTGCTCAAAATAATAATTATAAAGAAATAATAAAAAAAAACATAGAAGTGATATCGAGTGGAGAACAAATATAAATCGATGGACATATGTTCATTATGCTACTAGTCAAAAGAATAGTATGGATTCTTATTGATTAACATGTAGGAATTTGAATTATTAAAATCTATTTATTTTGTAAAATATAATTGATGACAATTATTAACCAATAGTTAAAATACCAGTCACACTCATTAACTCATAATACATGTTTAGTGACTATGATTGTGTGAGCCATGACGCTTACGTGAATACGTTTTTTTGCTTATACTCATCAAGATAACACACAAATATATAATTTTACAATTGATTGGGGACTAGAATACCGAAACTTGTCTCGAATCCAAATTCTTGGCATTCCTAAATAATATATCCTAAAATGTACTCTAAAACTCTATATTTTGTGTAAACAGATGATTTTAAGTATATTGTTGATGAGCCATTGAGCTTAACCATAAGATGAATTAATGTGTATTCATAAATTTATCTCCTCTATTATTCCCTTTGATATTATCAAGCGTCATCATTTTCTTGCTAAAATAATATAACAAAAATATATAAAATAGCTTCAAATACTTGTTTCTTGCTAGTGAACCGTTATAAAAAATAATTTTATTATAAGCCCTAAATAATTTTTATATGCCTATCGACAAGAAGTTTGGTTATAGTAATTTGTTGTCTATAACTTAAAAGAACCGATTGTGAATTTAGTACAACAATGTTGTGTGAAATCTTATTAACCTTCTATGAGTTATAGATGATTAGCAAATTTGACTAGTTTATTGTATAATATTTATGTTAACAGAAAGATGTCATATTAAAATAATATACTTATGTATTATCTATTAAATAATATAATCTTGTCAGGAGCAAATATAAAAAAGGTGTTTATTACTATGACTCTATGAGTGCCATAAATGGAAAGTGATGAATAGTCGTACTCATTATCAATGAAACATTTACTCTCATGTTTGTACAAACGGATACATATAATATGGGAAGGTTAACCTGTTAACACGATGAGATTTTGAGAATGTAAAGATAAAATGATGGGAAAATAACTAGAAAAAGTTTTGTTGCAATACTAATAATAAATATGATTTTCCATTAAATTTAAATATAAATAATTATATATGTATATGAGATACTTATTACACTTTTATATAAACGTTTGTATTCTTTTTGTTGGGAGCCTGTAAGGCTGTAACGTGCTTATATGTATCCATAATAGAGATAAGATGGATGGATATCACGCTCAAAACGGTGAGTTTGATGGGAAAAAAATCTAAAAGGATGAAATGGATAAAGCTCGTCTCATACATGTGTGTAAACAAACCTTTAGAAACGAGTCGATATATTTGATAAGTTTTGTTATAATATGGGAAGGTTAACCTGTTAACACGATGAGATTTTGAGAATGTAAAGATAAAATGATGGGAAAATAACTAGAAAAAGTTTTGTTGCAATACTAATAATAAATATGATTTCCATTAAATTTAAATATAAATAATTATATATGTATATGAGATACTTGTTACACTTTTATATAAAAGTTTGTATTCTTTTTGTTGGCAGCCTGTAAGGCTGTAACGTGCTTATATGTATCCATAATGGAGATAAGATGGATGGATATCACGTTCAAAACGGTGAGTGTGATGGGAAAAAAATCTAAAAGGATGAAATGGATAAAGCTCGTCTCATACATGTGTGTAAACAAACCTTTAGAAACGAGTCGATATATTTGATAAGTTTTGTTATATGTTGCCCCAACTCGTGTTTTGTTATATGTTGCCCCAACTCGTACTGACGGATAACGAGTGCAAAATTCTGCTTGAAACAATAGTATGAGTACTTGGAACTTGAGACACGAGAGGTTTAAATTAAAGTTAAAAAAAAAAAAAGAAAAAGCAAAGAGATAGATACCCTTGAAATTTTTCTATTATATTCACTACTTACTTTTTATAATGGATGATTAACATAAAAAAATATCTTATCTATCTCGGATTGTGTAGTACAACTACTACCCCGGCTTATTATATCATGAGAGAAAGACCCTTTATCTAAGAGGACGTGTGAAATATGTTTTAAGAGACACGAGTTAAACACGTATACCCATGTCGAATATGAACACTCAACCAACCTTAACGGCTTAGTTTATTTGATTATTGCAACCGAATATACCAGATATAAATGAAAACATTGATTTGAAGTTTTCACCTTCGTTTAACATGCATTTTCTATTTACTATAACTTGTTCCATAAATGATATTACATTTCACAAATAGAGATAGCATTTTTACTGATTTGGTTGAAAAAAAAATACAATTTTTCATATAAAATCAAGTGTAAAATATCTATCGTTTTGATTTTGATATAAAAGTAGGTTTCTCTTTTAAGTGGTTTAGTTAGATTTTTTTCTTTAAAAAATTGGTGAATATTTTATTGGGTAAAAATTGAAATGTGTAAGCATTTTGTTACATATTTTAGTTTAAATGACTGATTACCCTACCACTATAATCATAATATCTATCAAACAAATCATCAGTTGCGAGGTAACGGTTGTTTGAGTTTATTGTGATCTTCGATGTTATAATCTCTTTGGGGGCGAATTTCCTATGCAATGGGGGTTCCAAGGGGGCAACGTCTTTTTGGTGAGGGTCCAGGGGCAGCGCCCGTGATAGCGGGGTTCAAGGGGGCAGAGGTTCTGACTAAGCTTGAAATTTCATTAAAAACCGCTTCATTAAAATGCATTAAAAATTGTTTTCCGAAATTTCACATGTATATTCGTGTGGAAATTTAGCACAACTTTTAGTAACTTTGAATTATATTGAATTTCTCAAACAATAGTTTTTGACACCTAACTCCTGCAAAATCGAATTCTATTGTTCTTTGGTCTAAATGAAATTATTCTTCTTTCTTCTGGTTCACAAAACACACAATTTCATACTTTTTGTTAATCAACATTTGAGTTGTATCTGATTGAAATATTCGGGTGAACCATCGAATAGTTTCGATCCGAAAACAATTCATGATTCTCACCATGCTATTGATTTCAAGTTGTTAAGAATTATGTGATATATGTTACAGTGTTACACTAGTAGCACATGGCATAAGAAAGTTAAAAAAAACAATTAAAATAGTATCCGATGAGACTCAACTATAAAAACTGTAATTATCATATGTTATTACCCTAAAAATTTAGTCCTATTTCTTTATTCTACACCCATTTCTTAAGGAGCAGACATAGCTTGATTGTTTATTAAGTAATCATATTATGCTTTTTTGGAATGATGAACAATTTACTAGCTGGGGCGGACCTAGGACGCTCTCCCTTCAAAAAAATTTTTATGTTATATGTATGGAAAAATTATGTTGTGCGCCCCTTGTAAAGTTTTGCAATCGTCTCATTTATGTCATTTATAAAAAAATTTCACGAATCCGCCATTGTTCACTAGTAGACCTAGGGGTCTTTGATGCTCGAATCGGATAAAAAGAAGACAGAAATTCGAACTCTATATTCGAATGTTGTATTCGAAACGCATTAGCAAGCAATTCTAATCTTGAATCAAGCAAACTGGAGATTTTTCACACTAATCTGACCCGATACCCAAATTCGAGTTATATATATTTACTATTTGATTATTTTTATCATAACAAATTAAGCCTAAATTAAGCTAGTTTTTTTTTAATTGGTTAAAGTTCAATTTTGTTTTAAAAGACGAGTTTTTCGAACTCGCTAACCGCCCAACGACTCCCATGCCCCATAACATCCAGGAGGCAACCGAGTCACAATTTTATACCAAGACAAGGATGTGATCAACCTACTATCTATGTTCCACCATCACTTAATGCTCGAGCCCTGACTACCATTCCATGATCATCATCATGGGCTACTTACCCAAAGTGTTTACTTGGGGTGAGGATCGAACCTAGGTTCTCTTTAGAGAACCAAACACCCCACCACCAGCCCATATTAGAGTGGTTGAATTCGTTTTAAACAACAAACAGTTAATTGATATGAAGAACACAAAAACAAGATACGAACACCCTATTAGATCCTTTTGCTATTATACAACTATAACTAACACAATATTAGTGTTATAACTAAAAAACTATAAAAGAAACTTTAACAATAATTGATAGAAAGATAGTATAGTCCATCTGTCCATAAATTTAACAACACCTCATGCACTTGCTCTAATAATAATTCATAACTCTTTTTAATTTTATGTTTGTCCATATTTGGGGAGCATGTTTCAAATATCGTGTAGTAGTGATTTGAACAGGAAATCTCTGACAATAAGCGGTTTTCAACCACATTCTATTGCAACACGACAATGAACTAGATGATTGAAGTTTCTTTCAACTTCTCCATCACAATATGACACGTCAAGCAAAGTGAGGATCCACATTTTTATTGTTGAGGGTTAGGAAAATATTGAAAAGCTTTTAATTTTCAAGGCATACAGAAGTATCATTTATATAGGAAACTGTTATGTTTTGTAGGTTAATTTTCAATAATGTTATTAAGATATATAAAAATGGACTATAAAAACTACATCAAGAATGTGTAATTAGAGGAATATTTGAAATGGCATTCCCTAATGAACCCATTTATCGGGCCACTAAATCAAAAACTAAGGATCTGTCACTAATTTACAATCGAAAAATTCTAATTGAATTAAATATCAAGAACGGAACAGTTGGAAAGGTTATGGAAGAAATAAAAAAATTAATAGAGAGCATGAGACAAATTAATAATATGTCATAAGGGAAGATAGAAAGAAAGTAAAGAGAAATTATTAGAAAGAAACAACCATTAACAGACAGATCGATGAAATTATATATTTAATAATTAAAAAATATATATTTATTTTTTAAAGATGTCATATGGAGTATCGAGTATACAAGGATTATTAATAATTGTACTTTTTTTTTCTACAAGAAGTGGAAATTACATCCGTATGAATTGGTTGTACGCTTAAAATGGAAATTACCTTCATCAACCATTTGGTTGAGTGGTAGCTTTATAATTTTCTCTAGGAGAGATTGTGAGTTGAAGTCCTACTAGCAACAAAATATTGTTGGTGGGCCGGGTTTTACCGCAGTGGGCCTTCGGGTGGCGGGTTTTCCCTGAAATTGGTGGTTGGTGGGCTTGGGCTACCCAACGCTGTCTGTAATCGCGAGCGTATGGGGTGTTTTTTCACCATTGGGATACCCCGAGTAGCCGGGCTTTAATTAGTTGGTCGTTCAAAAAAAACGAAAATTACCAAAAATTCTAAAAGAATGGTGTCTTAATTAAAAGTATTTTCCCTCCACCGTCTGTCCATACATATGGTCCTAGTAGTCAGACTACTCAGAAGTCAGACATTGTCAATATATTAATTTTAACACGTTTTAAATTTTTTAAAACGATAAATCTATTATGCACTTAATTTTAAAATCTACTCTGGATATATATTACACTTGTAATTTTGAACATTTAAATAAGTGTTGTTTTCAGAGCTTTGCTTCTATTACCGGCCGGTGGTTAATACACTTAGCATGATATATTAACTTGGGACATTTCCACATTTTTAGTTTTAAAATAATTAACTGCATATTTCATTATTTTTTATTAAAATATATAAAACTAGACTCTGAAAATTTCATTAAGAATGTGTTGTTAAAGGAAAATTTGAAATGATATTCATAGAATTTAAGACTCATACGTGACCGTATAGAAGGTAAACTCTCTATATTTTGATAGAGAGGTAAAGAATAATTGTTTACAAGGAAATGAAATAAAAGACAATGAATACAAAATGATTGTACAGTAATGATGCAATAATAATATTAATGATAAGGCAATAATCAATGAGAGGATTATACCAATTATGACAACTATTATCTTTTATCCCCCTGCAAGCGAAACGGTGGTGACTGTACCCGAAGCAAATCTCGGAAAAATTCAAACTGTGGTCGCGGCAAGCTTTTGGTGAAGATGTCAGCGAGTTGAAGCTTGGTAGGAACAAACTTAGTATGCAATTTCCCGGACATAACTAGCTCCCGAACAAAATGATAGTCTAAATCGATGTGTTTGGCACGTTTGTGAGAAACCGGATTCTGACTCATGAACAAGGCACTTTTGTTGTCGCATAGCAATGTAGGATGAGATGACGGAAGCGCGTGAAGTTCTTGTAACAAATGAGTGATTCAAACGATTTCAGCTGCAGCGTTTGCCATCGCCCGATACTCAGATTCACAACTAGAGCGTGAGACTGTAGGCTGCTTCTTTGCACTCCATGAAACCAAGTTACCCCCTAGAAATATGGAATACCCATAAGTTGATCTCCTTGTTTCGATACACCGGGCCCAGTCCGCATCCGAATACCCTAAGATGGATGGGGTGGTATGACGAGTGAAGACAAGACCGTGCGAGATGGTACCCTTGACATATCGTAAAATGCGTTTAATTAACTGAAAATGTTTTTCAGTTGGCGTGTGAAGATGTTGACACGCTTGGTTAACCGCATAAGATAAATCCGGGCGGGTGATAGTTAGATATTGAAGGGCTCCAACAAGAGAACGATAGGTAGTAGGATCCGAGTAAGGAGTGCCATCCGTAGTGAATGTGTCGGATGTGGAGAGAGGAGTTGGAGCTGATTTGGCTTCAGTTAAGCCAGCACGAATGATAATGTCATTAGCATACTTGGTTTGTGTGAGAAAGAGACCATCGTCGTTGTGAATAACCTCAAGACCAAGGAAATAGTTTAGGGAACCAAGGTCCTTAATTGCAAACTCTTTGTTGAGACGAGCTGTGAAGTTACGAAGTAACTTAGAACTATTTCTGGTTAGTATAAGGTCGTCTACATAGACAAGAAGGTACATAATGTACTCGCCTTTATGAAAAACAAATAACGACGGGTCTGGTCGACTACAAGCAAAGCCGTATGACAAAAGAAAAGCGCTAAGACGCTGAAAGCAAGCACGAGGAGCTTGTTTAAGGCCATAAAGAGCTTTGGTTAGTTTGCAAATATGAGTCGGAAAACGCGGATCAACGAAACCAGGTGGTTGCTCCATGAACACAGTTTCGGATAGATGATCATTAAGAAAGGCATTGTTCACATCCAATTGATGAAGAGACCATCGATTAATGACGGCAAGGGATAAGACAATGCGAATTGTGGAGGCTTTGACAACCGGACTAAAAGTGTGATGAAAGTCTAGACCCGGTACTTGAGTGAATCCTTGAGCAACAAGGCGGGCTTTGTGACGATCTAAGGTACCATCCGAATGGTATTTAGTGCGAAATACCCATTTGGAGCCAACCACATTGGTGGAGGAAGGACGAGGCACAAGCGTCCAAGTATTGTTGCGATTTAAGGCATTAAGTTCGTCACGCATAGCTTGCATCCAATGCGGATGTTTGGAAGCGCTCTTGAAGCCTTTTGGATTAACATTGCTAAGAAGAGAAGCATGAAGACATGAATTCATGATTGTAGAGAGGTAGGAGGTGTGTTTTGGATTGGGTTTGAAGACACCAACTTTGGAGCGTGTCACCATTGGGTGAGTTGGTGCGGGAGACGGAGGAGGAGTTGGCTGAGGAGAGCCGTTAATGGGCTGAGGTGGATCGGTATTATTGGTTTGAGGTGGATCGGTATTAATGGGGCCAGTAGGAGTGGGCTGGAGCGAATGGGTAGAGGAATGGGCTGGGGTATTAGTGGGCTCAGAAGTGGAAGTGGGAATGGTAGTGGGTAGGGTGTGTTGTGAAGGAGCAGGAGGTTTGCAAAGGGAGCACGAGGTGTGTGTATGAGGAACAGTTTGTTATGAAGGAAGATTTGTGGAAGAATTTGAGGTCTGATTAATTGAAACAACTTCATCAAACGTAAAGAGAAAGAGTTTGGAGTTAAATGGAAAATAATTTTCGTCAAAACGAGCATGTCTCTTAATATAGGTACGAGATGAAGATGGGTCGAAGCATTTATACCCTTTGTATTGAGGAACGTAGCCAAGGAAAATACAAGGAATGCTTCTAGGTGCGAGTTTATTAGGAGCATAATCTCGCAAATACGGGTAGACACAACAACCAAAAACTCGAAAATTGGTGTACGTTGGTTGTGTGGAAAAGAGAATCTCAAACGGAGATTTATTGCTCAACAATTTCGTGGGTAGCCGATTTATAATGTATATAGCAGTATTAAACGCATCAACCCAATGCTCAATAGGAATGTGAGCATGAAAAAGCATGGCTAGAGCCGTTTCAACAATGTGACGGTGTTTTCTTTCGGCTCGTCCATTTTGTGGTGAGGTATATGGACAAGAGAACCGATGAAAGGTGCCATTTTCATTAAATATTTTATGCACATATTGATTTACAAATTCAGTGCCACCGTCACTTTGAAACACTTTAACTTTTCTCGAAAATTGAGTTTGAACCAGATTTAAGGAATTTTGCAATATTATGAAAACTCATTTTTAGTTTTAAGAGGATATAGCCATGAGAAACGAGAGTGGTCATCAAAAAACACAACATAATATCTATAACCATCTTTACTGAGGATTGGTGAGGGTCCCCATAGATCGCAATGAACGAGATCAAGGGGATGAGATGCACGTTTTTCATTTAAAGAAAATGGAAGTTTATGTGCCTTAGGAAGTTGACAAGGAGAACAAAGATTTGGTTTAGGCAAAATAGATGTAAAAGATAAACAACCAAGTTTTTGAAAAATGGAAATAGTATCAAAGGCAACATGCCCTAAACGATTATGCCATAGTTCGAATGAAGCTTTATTTGACGAAAGCGAAGCAACAAAATCAAAGGAGTTATCCCGAATCACATAGAGTCCATTTTCACATCGTCCTTCAGCAAGCGGTTTGCTTGTTTTCCGGTCCTGAATAAGAAAAAATGTATCCGAGAAAAGAACGTCAACGGGATAATCTTTGGTTAATTTGCTAATGGAAAGAAGATTCCGGGTTATATTCGAAACTACAAGAACATCGTTTAAAGGAATGTTATTATTTATTTTAGCATTGCCGGTGTGGGTAATAGGCAATGACAAGCCATTTCCAAAAACAACAGAGTTTTTGCCATTATATTTAAAAAATGATTTAAGATTACCGGTGTCATCCGTCATATGGAGATCGGCTCCACTATCCGCAATCCAATCGGGAACATCATCGGTAACATGACACTTTGAATGAAAGGCACGAGCAAGCCCTTCATCCGAAGCGGCATTAGCGACAAAGGTAGCGAGTTTGGGACATTTGTTGGCGTAGTGACCATTAGTCTGACATAATTGACAATGCGGTGGACGACGGGTAGTCTTTGAAGAGGCGGATGAGGGCTGATTTTTAGTGGATCCAAAAGCATGTCTTGGCCGGTTTGAAAAGGAACCCGAGGACCGATTGTTAGACGAATTGGCATGGAATGCAACAGGGGCCGAAGAAGGAGGATGGAGCGAGGCAAGAAATTGCTCTTGGCTTTCCGCCTTTGTGAGTAAGTCACGAAAAGGTAACGGGTCACGAGTGGTTCGCATAGCCGTGGACCAGCTTTCGAATGTTGGTCCGAGACCACATAGGAACCAATGAGTTTTATCGGTATCATTAACCGGGTAGCCGATAGCCGATAATTGATCGCAAATACCTTTAAACTTGCGACCGAAATCAGCGACGGTCGAAGATCCTTTGGTTAATTGACGGAGAGTATCACAAAGAAGATGCATACATTCAAGGGACGTGTTGCTATAGGCTGCTTCCAAAGCAGTCCAGATTTGCCGAGCGGTTGATAAACCGAGTATCTCAGTGATTGCCTCTTCAGTCGAAGATCCTTTGGTTAGGATAAGAATAGCTTGCTGATCCCGAACAGACCAGGTGAGGAAGTCAGGGTTCGGTTGTTGTGTGTTGTCGACTAAAACAGTTTCGGCCGGTGGGGAAAGCAAGCCATCGACGTGACCGATAAGACCTTGGTTAGAGAGGAGAGGAAGGATTTGATATTGCCATGAGAGATAGTTGGAGTTGGAAAGCTTGATTGTGATCATATGAAGGATGGTAGCAATCGGAAGTTTGGAGTCTGTGGAGGTAGAAGACATGGTGATATCGAAAAAAAGAAGATCAATGTGATGTTTATCTGGCTGATACCATGTAAAAGGTAAACTCTCTATATTTTGATAGAGAGGTAAAGAATAGTATTTATAATTAATTTACATTGTTTACAAGGAAATGAAATAAAGAACAATGAATACAAAATGATTGTACAGTAATGAGGCAATAATAATATTAATGATACGACAATAATCAAGGAGAGGATTATGCCAACTATGACAGCTATTATCTTTTAGACCGGTAGTAATTATTTGAATCTGTTTAGAGTGGGATGGGTGTCCGCACCATGAACACTACACACCCACTAATCACGTTTTGTCATGTAACGCTATAGCACAAACTCAAATTTGTTGGCGGTGGTGGTGCCACACCAAACAACACCACACAACATACCGAGAAATTGAAAAAATGTAGCGTAGAGGGGGGCGGCGGCGGTGTTGCCGCTCGGCGCCGACACATGTCGTGAGGCCACGGCGCTGGCGCCCCCACCCCCTTATTGCCCCACTAAATCAAACTGATTTACAATCTGTAAAAGTTCTAATCGATTTTGAATATCAAGACGGTTAACAATGATGGAATCATTGTGTTTTCGGTTAGAAGAACCAAAAAATTAGAATGAGAACAATATAAATAAATAAAAGACACATACGCGAATGACTATTTTACCTTTAGATTTTACTAACGAATTTCGTTTTTGATATGTTTGTATGTTTCTACTTCAATTACGGGTTTCGTTTTTTTGAATTCTTCCGTTTTGATAATATTTGTGTGGGTATTTCATCATCTTATTCGTCATGATAGTTGTCGAATTTCTCCGAGGGTCTGTTTTTTCTTTTGAATGCCTTCACTATGTATTATGAATGACTTAATTTGAAAAAATAGTTTTGAAAGATGAGGTTAAAGTTATATATATATAGGGTTAGGTTCTTTGCAAAACTCCCTTAAATAAATAAAGAGAGTTTAAGCAAATAAATTCACCCGTTTATACATAAAAGAACACATCGAAATATATTAATTTTTGGGACACTATGTTAGAAAATATGTCTACCAGGGTACAATCTCATAACATATTGTATTATCAATATTCATGTACACACATGTAAAAATGTTCTTGATCTATATAGAGTGCCGATGACAAACTTGAAAGTTTATTGGCTAATCAATATTTAAACGTATTTACATGTATGCAAAATAGACAGATTTAAGAAAACGAAAAAAGTAAACTTAAAATGCATAAATTTACAACAAAAGTAGAAATACCAAAATTATATCAATTTTAACCATAACACCAATAATTAAAATATTATAAATTCATTTTAATTAATCAATGATTCAACATCTTTCCAAAAACAAAGAAAACTACTGTTGTTTCAAATGACAATTTCAACCATCATGATAATCGAAAACACCATGGTAACGACAAACACGTTTCCCCCTCTTTTAATCACCTCTTACGATCGAAAACACCATGGTAACGACAAATACATTTCCTCCTCTTTTAATCAACTCTTATGACATTCCCTTCTTTATCAACATCAACTTCAATAAACATTTGCTCTATTCGATCTTGGATAAACTCACCAACCAGGGTAACGATCGTATCAGTACCTTTATGGGACGCAATTTCATTGCAAAAATGAATTGATTTAATAGGACCTTTAATGGTTAATGAGAGGATCGATGGTGTATAAATAGTTGAAGATGATGACATGATAAACATGATTACCTTAAATATGATTTCGAATTGATTTAACAAGAATTTAGATTTTGAAAGTGAGGATCGATAGTGTCATTGAAGATGTTGATTATATTAGCATGATATATTCTTGATATTTGTTCTTGGAATTGAATAAATGACAAATTTGTAACTACCCTAATTAAATAGAGTAAAAAAAAGAAACTACTAATACCAAAATATAAAATAACACTAATACCCTTATGAATAATTTAAATTAAAAATAAAAACTATATTAATCAATGGTTAGGATGAGTTCTCGTAGTTCTCGCGATCTTTAAAAATCCTGAAAAGATCCTAACCCTAAATGTATGTACGTATGTATGTATGTACGTATGCACGTATGTATGTAAAATGTTTTGAATGTCTTCACTATGCATTATGGATGACTTAGGGGGATCCGCTAGGCAAGCCGTCTCTTTTGATGTTTAATATGCTTTTCATATTTTTAAAACAGTAAAAATATCGGTGAAAGAAATAGAAATGAAAAAAAAACCGAGCGGTCCAATAAAAACACGTAATGTGACAAAGGCAACCAACAGTAAATAATACTGTTCACATCAAATTCACAATATGAACGCTATAAAAACCAATGTATTTTTTCATCCTACATGGAAAAAAAATGTTCCTTAACTCAAATTTGGGTTGTTAAAATTATTAAACATGACCAAACTACGCATACATTTGAAGAAAAGAAAAAAAATTCAAATTAGGACTTATTACCTGCATGTTATGGCGAGGTGGCCGTAGGGTCATATTAACATGGTTAAGCGTACGTTTGCGGACTTCGTTATGCGCGTTGTAACTTTGACACAAACATAATTAAATACTAAAGGGAAATATACGAAGTTGGAACAGATCGGTTTTGGAGATTAAAACACAAATATAAACTTTGGTAGTAATTTAAATAAAAAATATAAGAAAAAAAGGAAAAAAAACCTAAAAAATATGAAAACATAACACCCGCAAGATTCAAACCTTTAAGTTATCTCAAAAACAAACAAATTTAACAATACTCATATCCCAAAAAAAGCAAAAATAGAAAATAGAAAATCTTTCACCACTTACGACGTGACAACGTAATACGTCAGTGGAAACCTCTTCGACCTTGCTATTTAGAGATAGTAAATTGGATAAGCTTATTCTATAAAATGTATTTTTGCTAAAAAATGTGAGAAAATACAATGATGCTAAAAAAGTCACAAAAAAATTATATCTCTCAATATAAATCGAATTTCAAAAAAGAACTTCGAAGTCTCTGTTCCTCTCGTCGTCCTCTTTCAGAAAAAAAATAAGAAAAAATAAAAAAAATTCATTGTGTCTTTTATGACACAATGACGTTATTATGTCTTTCATAATGATACAATGATGTCATTGTGTCTTTCACAATGACACAATGACGTCATTGTGTCTTTCTTAAATGACATAAAAAAATTTAATTTTTTTTATTTTTCGTTTATTTTTTTTTCTTAGTGAGGACAGCTAGGGGAACAAAAGCTCGGAATTACTTTTTTGAATTTCGATTTAGATTATGAGATATAATTTTTTGTGATTTTTTTTGATTCATTGTGTATTCTTATATTTTATGTTAAAAATACACTTTGTATTTAAACCTCTTTCTAGTAAATTAGTTTCAATTTTTTCAAACAAAACAAAAAGATATATTAGTTTATACGCTACTCACCGACCGAATCATAAATCACAAGTACTGTGTGTATATAATTTCCGATACATTCATAGTTCACGTGAGGGTCACGTGTATGTCCACCTTGATAACATCGTCTACAAAGGGGCACGAAATAGTGAAGCACTTATACATACATACATACACACCCTGTGTGTATATACATACATCTCCTCTGTTCTTGATCAATCTTATAATCCAATTGAAGAACAATTCACACACTACACATCCACCAACACCCAATTGAAGCTGATAAGAGACTCGTGTTTATCATTGAACTGATTATTCGGTCAATCGACAACACAGGTGTGTTAACTCAATCCCTCGTGAATTTCGTTTTCCAGTGACAATTTTGTTGGATTTAGACGATATTTCATGATTTGAGTGTGTGTTTATGTTTTAATTTTAGTGGGGTTAACGTATTTTCGATCGTTTCCGCTTCAATTTCATTGATTGTTATACAAAAGCTATGTTGTGACTCGTGGAAACCTGGAAACCCTAGAAATTAAAAGAGAAAGCATGCTATTATCCTTTGTAATCGGTCAATACAGGGCTCTGTTGTAGTATTGCTTCAAGGATTTGGCATTATGTTTTTTGGTTAACACAAATTTAAGTTGAGAAATGTAAGAACCGCATAATTATTTGTCCAACATATTATGATAATAACCACGTGTATGTAGTATGTATATCGTTTAAAATAACATGTATAAGTGTCTATGCGGTCGTTGTAGTCTTTACTTAACTTTGATTATGTGTTAACAACTAACATGTACCTTACTTTTGGAAACATATTGGATTATGTTTTAAAGAACCTCAACTAACATGTAGTGAAAAATGTACTTCTTATGTTTCACATTAAAAATACAATATGGATCATGTTACTAATCTAATGTTACAACTTTGCAGATTCAAATAAGTTTCTATCTAAGGTACTATATGATAATCACTGGCATGTTTTAAAGAACCTCAAGTTAAGTGAACATATATTTGTTTCTATTTAATGGGCCTTGAAATGTGGTCCTAAAACAAAATCAGAGTTAAAATGTAATATATGGATTATGGTCCCTTGAAGGCATGAGGCTTGAGACAAAAATGGGCATAAAGGGGGTGTTTGGGAATGCTTTTTTAAACTTGTGATTATAGCTTAGCAAGATTATGGAATTGTTTGTAAAAATTTTGTGCATATTTACACGCAGAATTATTTATTAGTGTCCATGTCGTAGAGTTTTAAGCTCAATAGCAATGAAACACGCAAAATTGTTTTTTGGGCATGCTTAAACATGTGATGATACACCAAGTTTTTACCCTTGTTGCAATGAAATATGCAAAATTGTTTCGTGCATTTACTTTATGTTCGCGTATCCTCATTCTTGCCTTGAAATGAACGCTACTGACCAACTTTATTACTTATTTTTATCTATAAGCAACTTTTTTGGTTGCATATCTACTTCTCATGTATCACTATTTGCTTATATGTGAAATACAGTAGGTATATGAAATTATTTAGTGTATGTGATGGTTATAGATGCATAATTTGGTCTGACATGATAATTGAAGTATAACTTTACACAAAAAATGTTCTTTTTTCTATTTTCTCTTTTTAGATTACATGTGACAAATTTCCCAACTATCCACTAAAAAGTTGAGAATGAAGCATAGTTGAAGATTCTATAGCAAAATCATGATAGCAAGCATCCGGGCCACAGTATTTATTGAATGTGGCACCATAAGGTTCCTAAAATTCTCAACGGGTTTGAAGGAAATCTTTGTTTGCTAGTATTAGATCATGAATATATGTTTTAAAATGACCATTTTTTGAATGATTATTTACTTCTTGTTGGCAATTAACCATCAATTTATATTTAATTTTACTCAAAGTTTTGCATTTTTCAAACGACCAGAGTACTTAGTCAATGATATTGGCACCAACTGCGAGAAATGGATAATCTAAATAGCGACGTCTTTTATAATATTTTGAGACGACTAGATGGTGCAACGCTAGCTAGTGCAGCATGTGCTTGTGCAGCATTCAAAGCCATCTCACAAGAAGAAAGATTATGGGAAGATGTTTGTGCTTCAACATGGCCTTCAACAAAGCAAGACGATGTAAAGAATTTAATATCATCAACAGGAGGGTTTAAAAAATTCTACGCAGATTGTTTTCCTTTTATCGTATATAAAAATGTTCCAGACTTCAGTTGGAGAGACCACGGCGAGTATCCAGAAGAATGGACTGAAGCTGAATATTATGGTGATTATGATGAACTAGAAAACGTTTCGCCATCTGATTTTGTGTCGATTGTGGATATAAAATATAAAGAAAAAACTATATGTTCAAAGGTTCTTTGGGGCATACCGAATGCAACTGTTCACAACGGTTGGTTTTCTAACTGTCCTTTTAGAATCGATCTTTTAAGTTATTCGTCTAGAGATGAAGATCATGCAGGTATCATACTATAATCTACTTCCATTTACATTTTGGTCAAACACAGCTGTTTTGACTTTTGACTAATGTTGACAAATTAACAATTTATGTAGGTGAAGTAACTCTTTCTGTTTCTGATGGTCTGCCACCTGTTACCTCAATCGAACGAGAAAGAAAAGACGGTAAGCTCTGGGAAGAGCTTCATGACGGGATCAGGTTGAGCTGGATAATCGTCAACTCAAAATTCAAACAAGCTGCAAATTTGTCAAGTTGGTGTGCAGTCGACGGTCAAAGACACTGGCCAACAAGTCGAGATTTCTTGTTACATTTTGGATCCATTGTTCCCGCCAAAGACATCATTCCTTGTGAGGCAGTCAAATGCATCATCACTATGAAATTCCGTGTGACCCATATCGAGGGTAGTGGGAGCCACACGACGCTTAACTTGACTGAACTCTATATGCAATTAGGAGATCTTGAAGGTGGCCATGTTAATGGGAGAAACAGTTTGTTTGTGCTTAAAGAAGCTTTGAGCTGTGATAGGAGTAAGGACTACGGGTTGGTTCTCAAGTCATGTCGTTTGTACTCGAGAGTACAGAGCATGATTAAAGAAGAGAAGATACGATACGAGAATAGGGTGGAAATATTGTATATCTTGGGTGGTATCGCGGCTTTTGTGTTGTTATGTTATTTTCTATGAAATATTGTAATGGTATATATGTGTTATCTATAGAGAGCCAAAATGGTTTTCCATGTAGTATATTTGGATCTGTATACTTTATTAATTTAACGAGATATTATTATATAGATAAATTAATAAAATATTAATTTAAAAAGTTGGCTTATATTCGTAAGCAACTCTCAAATTAACGTATTGACCTTTAAAATTTTTATGTCCGTTCATTTTACCTATTTGAATAAAACAAAAACAAAAACCTTTAAAATTCTCATTTACACATTGATAAACTTGTCAAGTTCATGTACATAGATCGAGATCCATATGTACATTTACTAAACAACCCTAAAATTTTGGAATATTTTAGTAATTATTAATTTATAATTTCGCTAGAACCAATGTATTTACATTGGAATTTCAAAAAAATTATTATATTATTATTTTATCGATTAGGGTCCAATTTTGTACTGGTCCTAAGTTAGGACCGGACAAATTATTAGTTTTATCGATGTTATTAATTTATCGAGTATTAAATTATAAATGTTTTACTGTATGTGTATGTATAATTACAAGTGCTTTTATACTGATGTTTTTAGAAGCAGACCTAACGTAGAATCATCGCATAATGACAAATCATCGCATAATTATGAGTGTTTTTTTCATTGTTGTGTTTAAATTGGTCAAAAACATGGGAGATTAAGCTTTATTTTTGGGGTTGAAATAGCTGGTTTAATATATGTATGTTTTTTGAACGGTAAATGTATGATCCTGCTTCGAAAGATATGTATTATCTTAATCGGATGCACTTATGTTGATGTAATTTTGTAACTTCCTCTAGCCCCATGCTAGAGATAGAGTTTATATTAATGTTATTATTGTTGTTGTTGCCGGTAAAAGAATAACTAATGAGTGCAGATTTAAAAGCTAGATTACATACTAATAAATTTATTTTAAAATAAGTATAAAAAATACAAAAATATTAAAAAAAATACTAAAAAATTAAGAAAGTGTTATAATATCATAATAATTAACACAAGATTAGTGTTATAACTTAAGAACTTTAGAGAGAATTACAAGAGCAAGAGGAAGAGTAATGTATAACTTATAAAAATGTATACAAGATGTTCGTCTTCTTATCTAAATCAAGGTTGTATTTATAATACAAAAATCAATCATTTTGGTAGACAAGTAAACTATTTGGTAAATAAGTAGTATAATAAACTTATCTACAAGTTTAATAAAAATTTCATCAGTTTGTTATGGTAATAATTCATAGACCATGTTTGGGATCACTTATTTTGGTTGAAAGGTACTTTTGAACAAAAGAAAAGAGCTAGAATTCTAACCTTATGTCAGGACGTACGGGCCAAGGGACTGTCTCAAGTAGACAGTTTTTATGGGGCGTAGGCCTCCCAAAAGGTAACAGACTTATTAACTTATAACTTTTCAAAATGAGTTTTTAAAAATGTATTTGGATTATCTTATAAATAAAAACGTTATAAAATAACAAAAAAAAACATATGTTTAAAAAAGAGGAAAGTTAATAGGAGGTAATAAATAAGTATATAGAAAATTGAACTAAAAGGGGTTTTTAAAAGTCGATAAGAAACCCATTCTTACTTTTCAAAAACCTCATTTTTACCTTATATAAAAAATCATTTTGGATTTAACAAACATTTTTTTTAACTTTTTAACTTCTTAAAAATTAATAAGTCAAAAGTATACTAATAATAAGCAATCTACATGTAATAGAAAGTAAAATATCAAATTAATAAGCATAATACTTTTTAAATATTTTCGCTGTTAAAAAATATAATAAAATGATATCGGAAGTTAAAAAATTATATAGCCATCGTATAAACAGTTAATTCATTCGTTAAGACGTTGAAAGTTTGCTTGTGGCAATGTGGCATACGAAGTACGAGCAAAGGGTTATCAAGCGCGGGAGAACGGTGATCTCTTCTCCCAAACTGTCTTCATTCGATTTCAATTGACATGATTAGATTATTGATCGGCTATTTCAGATATCAATTCCGATATGCAATTGATTCCTCATTCCGAAGGTAACTAAATACGATTCCTTTTCAGTTTTCACATTCATAAACCCTTCGATTTCATTAATACGATGCTAAACTTCAGAGGAAGAGTTATTGTTCAAGTATGTGATTTACCGCATAGGCATTTATGGCAGTGATTACCTTTCACAAATCACATTGGTGTTTATATGTTATTTACCTTGTCCGTAAGTAGTGATTAGTGATAAGGAGTAGGTCTGGAACTAAAGTTTCATTGGTTTCATCAATCATCATATCTCAGTCCTCAGAGAGGGATTAGTTTTTGTTATCTCTTGTTGGATGTAATAGCCTGCTCTGGTAGCGGTAGAGGGTTTGAACATGCAAAGCTCCCATGAATTTTGAGGGGGACTAGTATTAGACTATTAGTGTGTGGAGGCTAATATAAAAGGGGGTGTTGTTATCTGGTTAGAACGTTTTGTGTGAGTCTGAATAATGCAAATTTAATTTCAGACATGTTGAAATGTAACCAAATAACGATAGTATTGGATCTCATTTGGGTTAATACCATATTGAAGAATCCGACCGAAGATGGATATAGCTAATTTAGTGGTGTACCTTATGATGTTGGTTATGATATTTAAAAATAATCATGATAAATGTATGCTTGTGTGGCTTGATTTTTATTAATATTCTGTTGCAATATTGTGAGAGTCATTTCTGGTTCTCCAACCCTCCCTTTCACAAAAAAGGGAAAAAGCTAATATGTTGGATAGTGAAATATATGGTGGCTAAAACTAGCATCCACATTGACGAAACCTGTAATATGCAAGTTTACAAATAACCACGCACTTTCTTGCCATGGAAAAGCTCCTTCCATTCCCTTATTGACTTTAAAAGCCAAATTGTTAAACACAATATGGACATAATTACTTTTGAGAAAAGTTGAATAATTTGTTTCAAAATGTACAATGAGTAGTAGGTGCAAGGAACATTGGTGCTAAAGCTGTGTAAGCATAAATAATGACCATGATTTTTGTATACATAATTCTCACATTTAAAGTCAAAGTATGCCTACTAATAAAGCACAAGGGAGTGTCATATATACATATATGATAATATGCATTTAAACTTGTTCTGGTACAACAACAAGTATTGGATCTTCATCACAAATCCTACTGACATGCATTTTTAAGGCACCACTTGGCTTGTTGTACATGTTAATTTGTAGGTTATTGTATTTTCTTTATTTGTCCAGTGCTACCATCTTCAATGTTCAATGATCCTTATTAGTATATACATAACCCGCCTGTAAGCTATTTAGATTCAAAGCCCGCAATCTCTCCAAGATCTTCCAATTCTTTGGCTAGCACTTTTACTTTATCCTCTATCTCCATCAGTAAAAACAAGATATTTGCTATTGCAAGAGCTTCAACATTTTCAATTGCTTGTAACTCGGAAGTTGAAAGTATGCTCAGCTCTAGTTTAATTGACTGTAATTCTGGAAACTTTAAGACTTTTTCTGGACTCCTCATTTTCAGAATACTCTCTCCTAGCTCTCGCATTGTATGGCCAAGTGACAACCCTACATTTTTGCATGTTTCTTTAACTGGTTGCTGTAGCAGTCTTGAGGGCTGATAACACAAATCAAAGGTTATACAGCAGTTAATTTTTTTCTTCTCTAATTATAATCATTGGTTATATTTTCACTACTCATCTTGTGAAGTTTGGTAAGGAATAGCGACAACACCTGTAATGGTGACGCAATGCATGCTTGAAGTGTCAAAATGATCGAAGCAAGCTCCCTTAGTAGCACACCTATCTGTAGATATTTCTCCCAAGGATAATAAAATCCAAATTTTCCATGCCAGGGTTCCCACCTTGCTAAATTTGCCTTAAGTATAACAAAAAGTTCAATATAGCTTCAACAAAATTCAATATAAGACACCAAATAAAAGAAAGCTCTTATGTTACCAGCGACTCATCATTTGACTTTGAATGCAATACTGATTTGCAACCACTGGTGTTGATGCTTACGTGGCCTTTCTTTTCCTCGACACTGAAATATGCTTCCATGCATTCTGAAATTCATCATTTAGATGTTTTCTTAGAATAATTTGCTATATTTTGTTACAGGTTCACCACTCTTTTTTGTGGGTGTAACTACCTTCAATGCAGCATGCTAGTTTGTTGAATTTTGAGGATGTCAAGTTATGAAGTTCATCACCAGCCCACATGGGAAAAATGAGTAAGTTGGTGATTATGCAGATAGCAACACCCATACCAATTGCAGTGAGACGTTGGTGGGCTAATTTCAATATTTTATCAGCACGCAAACCAGACACTGCTACTAGATTGAAGGTGAGTATGAATATCATGACCCCATAATCATATTTCTTTTTTGTACTTGGAAACATTCGACAATAGGTTGCCACAGCACCTATACATCATATTATATGCTTTGTTAACATGATTGATGACAGTTAATTTATTATATGTAATTCACCTTTTCAATATAGGTTGGTAGTTTTTTACACTTAAGCCACCACACTACTTTTCATAATGGTATATAACCACTATACTTATTTTTCCTTAGTGAAATATTGATATTGTAGGGACTGAAGTGATAAAACTGAAAAAAGTAGCACTGGTAAAACCCATTGTACATTTCAGCCCTATCGCTTAAGTTTCTAATATATCTGTGTTTGAATAACACAAATAAGTATAGGGGTTTAACTAGTAAGAAAAGTTTTGGAAAAGTGACAAAACTATGGAAGTAGTGAGGTACAATGGGTTAAATGATGTGAAGTTACAAACCCTTCAATATATTATACAACATACTTTATTTATTCTTACCAAAAACAAAAACCGAGGTTCCAACAAATGTTGCATATCCAATCCTTCCAAAATCTTTTGCTAAAATTGCTACGAAACACCCGAAGACACCTCCGAGTATGGTTCCAATCCCACGAAGCAACCCTTTGCTTAATGTAGCACCTGTCATTAATCACATAGTTTACTTGTTTTAAGAGTTTTAAAGTTGGCAAATTTACATACTATTACAATTACAGAATTATCAATATTATGTGTGTTAAAACTGAGGACAAACCTGCAAAGAAGTCATAGATAAGCACAACAGTCATGATAGCCCACACGGCACTTTCACCAATGTGCTCAAAAAGTGGATCAAGGAGATAGAGAAGTGAAACTAAAACCAAAGCAGTTCCAACCTTGATACTATGAATAATCTTTTTTTCATGCTGTTCAATGTATTTAGCAATTAAATACCATACATTTGAAACAACAAACAGTTTCTTATGCTTCTCATGGTTATGAGAAGCTTCATTTTCATTAGAAATGTCTATTGTGGTGCTCATAGTTTTTCCACTCTTCTCTTTGGGCAGAGCACACTTCTTTATATAGGAGTTGGTGGATGTGCACTTATATAAAAGGCAACAATGAGTCAGGAACAAGCTCAAGTGCCAAGCAGACATTTGTCTCCTAATCGAAGATAAAACAAAGGTAATTAACCTGTATATCTACTTATGGATTATTTGACACGTCTATTAACCAAGTGAAACATGCTTGCTTTCTCTTTTACCCTTTAAATTTGGGGAATTGTCAATTCCCAATATGTTAGTGCCATTCATGTTAGTCCAATTTGCTACAATGTAGTCAAGGGTATACCTAATATTGATAAGATGATTGCACTATGTGCACCTTGCACATTTATCACTAAAACAGTAATACCAATATCATAATAATTTTCTTCTTTTACGTGCTCACAGATGAATTTTCTACAATTAAATATGATTATTACTCTTAATTTAGTTGCCCTTGGTACATAACCATTATCATGTGCATACTCTGAAAAACTGGTGCTATTAAATAACATAACATTATTATGTTTATATTTACATCTGCCAAAGGGAATTATGTACTGTGAAAGATTGTTCATGTATTTGTTTTTTGTTCATCATGAATTTATGGCATTTATGAGCAAATAGCTAGGAATCATTTCTACACCAGTTGTCAAAGAAGCTACTGACATTCCCATAACAATAGTATATTCTTCATTAAGTATCAAGACATTCATTAATGCATGATAACGAATTTTAAAATCTTTTCCAGTGTTTGTTCTTTCATTCTACCAAATGTGTTGTAGTTAAAGTTGGATACTTGTAATCAAGAAATTAGTCAATTAAAGTCAGATTAGAAAGGTCAAAAATTGACAAGTCAAACTTGTAATTAGTAAGAATTTAAGGGGTTAGTTATGTTAGATTGTAACCACTAATTGTAGGGTATAAATACCCATTAACACTGTCAATTGTGAGTGTGGAAATTCAGTGTATATTGTGTGTTTTTTTCAGTGTTTCCACCGAGTCCCTGCACAATCGGTGCATACTCTTATCAATAGTTCATCGACAATCGATCTTCGATCCAGGGCCTCAACAAAAGTAGCTTTACAAATACTATTAATTACATACTATACTAAAATGGAAAATCTTAAATTCAGTCATAGCTAAGAGAGATTTATTTTCTGACATGGCTATAGGGAAACAACATACACAAAAATGGCTCTTTTCACGATTCTCTTCTAAATCTTCAAAAGCGTGACCTGCATGGACATTGGGCAAAAATTGATTAATAACGGGAGTTAATAATAACAAATTAGATTCAGTCAAATGAAATAGAAAATGACCTTAAATTCCTCTAGTGATGCTGACATAAGGAGATTTGGTTATTTAAAGTTCCGGGTAATGGGAATTCTATTTCTCATATTTTATAGATTATACCAAAAACCGTACCTGTCATGACAGTTTCTTGCACTAAAGCTAAGTGAAGAAAT
Source organism: Flaveria sonorensis (assembly GCA_025506505.1). Classification (NCBI taxonomy): domain Eukaryota; kingdom Viridiplantae; phylum Streptophyta; class Magnoliopsida; order Asterales; family Asteraceae; genus Flaveria; species Flaveria sonorensis. The sequence continues at coordinate 63,497,521 of CM046424.1, read as the reverse complement.
GTGCCATATTTGTCCGCATCCCCATGTTATTTTCTACCCTCATATCGTCAACACTTTATGCAAGAATATGAAAAGAAAACTATGCATGAATGATTTTTCCATTATTTATATTGATATTTTTTCCTAAGATACTAAACTTTCAAAGAAATGCAAAAACTCTTGCTGCTTCATTAGTGAGAATCTTGATGGTATCTACTGATTTTTGTATTATTTTTTTTGTATTTCTTCTAAATAATTCATGATGAAGTATGAATCCCTTAGAATTTGCAGATGTTTCAACTTTCAAGAATTTGTGTCAGTTGAACTCCCTTGTGCAAATTAGTGTTAATGAAGTACAATTTTGTCTTCATCAGTGACTTTTGAATATTAGTGTTCCAGCAAATTGACTATGAGATTCACGTTTCTACATAAATACCATGTTGGAGACATTTTTGTTACATCTTCTGCATAAAATCATATGCATTTTGCAGTTTTTGCTGAACTTTAAATTCGGTTTATATACCTCTAGAGGCATATATCATCATCAGAGGAAAATATAAACGTGCTCTTACTAAATGATGCCCTATGTTCACTACTGTTTTCTGTATGAACGGTTAACAATCTACCATCTGACAATTGACTTCCACAAAACCATGATCTTAATGCTGGCTCTCCTTAAATTCAGTTTATAGTCTTATTTGCTGTCATTCTCTTATGATGATTGGCTGTACCAACATATGTACTATCATGGTCCTTTTTGCACTAAATCATCAGTGCCCCACCACATTCAACAGGTTTAAAGTGATGAATCATGTCTTGAATTTAATTATACAAGCTCATTATATCATGAATGAACCTAGACCTAATTTGTGGTTCATTCTTTACCTAATCTGTCACAATCATTGTCACCCACATCCTTTTTGTTTTGAAATGCTAGTCCTGCCTCTTAAGGAATGTCCAATTAATAAAAAAAATTTTGAAAGGTGTGTATACACGATAAAAAATTCCTGCAAAGTTCTCTTCATGCAGTCTCACTTTCATTGTTCCATAATATATGATTCATAATTTAGAGATGTATATGTGATGTGGGTGGCTTTTTGTTGATTAAATTATTAAAATGCATTAGTATATGTTTTTTTACTGATAAGTTGATTGCATGTAAATTTGGAGCGGTAAGAAGTTGGAGGACATGGAGTCTGACTGTCTGAGTGCCTTATGCAGATGATGTAAGTTTTAAACCTTCCATGTTTCTTGCAGTAGTATCATGATCCCATTAAGAGGAAACCAAATACTGGAACGTTCGGTAAAATGCGATGACAAGTAAGACCTATAAGCCTTTCGCTTCAATTCATGACTATGCATCAACTAACATCTGACCTAAATGGGGTCCCCAGATGACCCTGTTTGGCTATTTCAGAATTCAGGAGATAATACTAGGATATAGACGTGACAAATTGGGCGGGTTGGGTATCATAAAAAAAACTGGTCAAATGGGTTAGATTGGGTTGACCCATTAGTTTTTCATTTCTTTTGAATTTCTTAATAACCAATTCTTTGACACAATTCTAAAATTAATCCATAAAGTAGTAAGTTATAGCACTAAACGTATTTAAACTAATTACAATGTAATGGGTAGGGTGTGGCATTGGGTTTAATGGCAAAGTCATTTGGAATTAGAGTAGTGATGCTGCTCTTGAGATTAAGGTTTGGTGGGTGGGTGTAAATTGGTCGTGTAGATTAGGTGTAGTAGTCGTCCAATAAAAAAAAAATCCCAGACCGAACTCGGTTTTGCCTATTTTGGCTAAACCAGCCTCTTTTATTAAAAAAGAAATGAATGGTTTGCATGAGTAATGCAACAAGCATTTGGTAGAAAACAATAGATAGATTGTTTTTTATATTAATGGATCTATGATGTTATGAAATCCCATGACCCCAAGTTTGGTATTTGTCTGGTGTGGCCTAAAATTGGACATTATGCCTGGTCAATTGGTCATCGTCATAAGGCACATAGACTGTGTTTGTTAAGCAATTTCCCCATGTGCATGGGTTTTGTTAGCAATCTTGTCATAACTTATGAAAATAAATTAAATAAATACTGGTATAAAAAGACAATAAATGCAACATCAATTATAATAAGAGAGAAGTGATAATCGATGATGAAAAGTTTGTATTAATTCTCTAATCATAAATAATAATACTAGCCAGTGTTGTAAAAATCGCTAGACGCTAGTCTATTTTCATGGGTCGGGTATATTTAAAAACTAATATTATAAACTAATATTACAATAAATGCAACATCTATTTTCATATATTTTACTGTATTACTTTATTAGTTTTATAATATTAGTTACATGTTAGGATAAAATCATCCTCTTTTATTTTTTCTCACACCTTCAAGTACTTATTTCTTTAAATTCTATAAATATATATATATATATATATATATATATATATATATATATATATATATATATATATATATATATATATATATATATATTCTCTACGATCTTAATCATGGATTAAAGCCGCACCTCGTTTGTGCAATTGCTAAACGATGGCACTCCTAAAGAAACCTTAAATTCAAACGTAAACCAAATCACCTTTCCAAATTTCAGGTATCCACCATTCCAAAGATACTCGAACCTCTTGTTACGAAATTCTCAGTTTTAGAATTTTGGGTTCTCTCAGATTCTAAACACTAGATCAAAGAGAATGAAGACATTTGCTTTGGCACTACACTAGATCGTGGTTTAGACGCTAAAACAAATGCTTTCGACCCTAACGATGATACTCTTATGTCGGTTTAGGATCATAGAATCCATGTTAATGTAGGGCCAATTGACGTTGATGAAGGACCAATTAATGTTGATGTATTGACTCGTCTAACAGGAAGGAATAAGATGAAGACGAAGCAAAGCCAGGTCGTTGAGGAACTTACCATAACGTTCCAAGAATACCGCAAGTGTTGAGATGATTTATTGACTAGATGGACACTTGCCTTTAACTAGAAGAAAAAAGGATCCTTTTCCTTGATACAAGCCATATCAACCACAATTAACTTGCAAACCATGTAAAGCCATGAGCTGAAATTAGAGCTAAATTGACCTTAAGATTTAAGAGAGATGGTTTGATTAGTTTTAATTTTTAATTATCCTCATTGAATTTCTGTAAATAGCTAAATATGACCTTTAGATTTAGAGATATGATATGACCTTAATGTTCTTGTCATCTTTTAATTACCTCATATCCTTTTTTGCTAGTACTATCACCAATTTTTGGTTGGTTGTTGTCCCTCTGATCGACCCTTTTGTGATGACTTTCTTTCTCTGGTTTTTTTCTCTTATCTGATTTGGTTTTTTTCTTCTCTTTCAGACACCATGCTACCAAAGTTAGATTTCTTGTTGCCCTAGTTGTAGCTCTTGTCACCTTAGCTTTGTCTATATACCTCTTGCGAATGCAATTGCCGCCACAAATAATTTTGTTGTTTACGTTATTACAGGTGTTTAATTGATTGCTTAACGGACCGGACCAGACAATTGCTCATCGATAAGAGTAATTTGATACACTAGTTTATGCCGTTGGTTATCTAATAATCGGCAGTATGCAAAACTACCAATCTATTGACCATATCACTACGTTATGGAGCCTCCACAATTTTTTTTAAAAGAGAGGGAGAGAGATTAAATTGCCATTTCTTATTGCTGCCATAAGATAGGAAAATGGGTGCATGGTGTCATCCTCCTTTGTCTCCAAAACCCTACCTTATCACTTATAGGTTGTCGTCACATTTTCAAGTACTTGTTTTTTATTGGTGTATTTTGCATTCTTTTCTCCCTATAAAAGCTTTGGTTATTTTTAGGTGCATATTTATAAATATCTTATGGATGTATTTAGTAGGGGTTTAGCTTTCAAATCGTATTCTAATAACTCGAAATTTAAATCGGACAAAATTCAAATTTGGTTACCATCTAAAATTCGGTTTCTGGATCACATGCATTTGACACTATGATTTTCGGACTGACCTGAACATTGGAATTCAAACTTTATATATATTCACATATATAAGTTTTTAATTTTTTATAAAAGATATTTATATTTCTATATAAATTTTTAAATTTAACAAGTCTTCAAAGTTCAGACACTCGTCTAGTCAGGTGAGTAAACTAGTCGATCAAATGGAGGCGAAGCCAATAAGTAAGGCCTCCTTGATTATAACTTGAGTGGATTCATGGATGGTTCACATATACCCAAACCTATTGAAGCTCATAGACAATATACACATGAGTGAATGTTATATACTATAATATCATGAAACTTCAATACATAGTAGGATAGAAGAGAAAAGTTTTAGTGGAAGGGAGTTTGGACATTGTACCATAGAGGTTGCATGTGACTATATCAATCGAACGCCTCCTAAGACAAGAAACTCTTGAAGTGGAATGTCAGCCGCAATGTTCAAGAAATTTAACAATGTGTCGAGATCAGTCATGACAAACTCAATAAAAATCTGATAAATGACACGAAGAATGATAGGTGTGGAGAGGTAGGTAGATAGTATCCACTTTACAATGATTGTGTAAATATTGATTTATTGAAATTGTTTGCTAACAAGTTTTGATGTTAAAAGGTAAAGCCCGATAAAGGTTCTTGTGGTTCTTTGATTCAAAATGTAGAAATGAACTTTTGAGTGTTTACATTTTAGTACCACTATACTATAGTTCAGAGTGCACAAACTAAAGATATAAGCACACATAATTAATTGTTTATTAACCTATTAGTCACTTTGGAAGTGAAACTTGGGGTTTGTAAAGTCGTAATTGTTGTTTGTTATTTTAATCTTCTTATCAACGAATTTTCCATCCATATATGGGTTTTCCTTAGAATCGAGAACTTGGGTATGTACCCCTCTTAAAATGTAGTTTTATTATTATAAACTATGCTAAAATTTCGTAATTAAGGTGATAACTTTAACCTGACCGAAGATCAATCTTATATAACATCTCAATTGACATTAGACAATTTTCATTGATGAACCAGTCATTATAGATTAGTAATAACTTTATGTAAAAGATTATATTTATAGTCCATTTAAAGAAATTTAAATGCATTAAGTTCCTTTAAAATGGTGTAATTATCAAAGAAGGAAGCAATTCTATTACTAGCATCTAATTTAGTCTAGTTATTTATCTCAAACATTATCAAACATATACATTGCTGGATTCGAACACTCACCAATCACTAAAATTATATCATTTTCCATTAAAATGTTCCATAAAACATAAAGCAAATATTTAACCATATGAATTTCAAGTTTACATTAAACTCACACATAGTTAAAACTTAAAACTAAAACGATTGTTGGTCATGAAGAAAATTAAACCTTAGAAAGCCAGAAAAACAAAAGTTAAGCTAAGGGTTAGGTTTTACGATACAAGCTTTCGAAGTTAGAGTGATCCTGTTATTCTTGAGATTAGTGTGAGTTTCTATTTGAAAAAACAAATAAATAAATAAACAAACTTGAAAATTTACACCGTGTATTAACATCAAAACCACCTTCAACACCATCATGCACATTTCATAACATCTCACCAACGATCAAACACCATTTCAATCTCAACACAAATTCACACATCCAACAAATCTCCGTTAATCAGATCTCATCTCATGAATCATCATCTCCTTCACTAAACATCCAATTTTGCTCAATCTACACATGATCAATATGATCTCACCTCTTCTGTAACAGCTAAATGTCAGGTGACTCATCGGCGGCGACCGCCGTAACCACCCGCCGGACCACCGTCCGCGTCGTCGTCGTCGGCGACCCCGCCACCGGCAAATCAAGCCTCATCGCCGCCGCTGCCACCGACACGTTTCCCGAGACCGTTTCACCGGTTCTTCCTCCCACTGTTCTTCCTGCAGATTATTATCCCGATGGCATTCCCGTTACGATAATTGATACTCCATCTAGGTTTGAATCTACCTTTCGTTCGTTGTTGTTTGATCGATTTGAATATCTGATCCATTTGTTTGAGTTTTGGATTGTTTGTTGTTGTTGTTGTTGTTATGTTGATGTAGCTTGGATGGTAGAGCTAAGGTGGAGGAGGAATTGCAGCTCGCTGATGCGGCGGTTTTGACGTATGCGTGTGATCAGCCTGAAACACTCGTGAATTTGCAGAACTTTTGGCTGCCTGAAATTAGGCGCCTGAAGGTTTCAGTTAGTTTATTATTTTGTGTATTGGATAAGTGTTATGTATGAATTAGGTTGTGTGGATTATGAATTCAGCATGTTCGTGTATAGGTGAACATACCTTTGATTGTGGTTGGATGCATGTTAGATTTGCGTGATGAACATTATCCCATTAATCTAGAGCGGATGATGGGTCCAATAATGCAACAGTTTAAGGAGATTGAGACGTGTATAGAGTGTTCTGCAGCTAACTTAGTTGAGGTATGTCATTGTGTTTAACCTTGATATCTATGTAAAGAAGTTCAGAATATGTTCAATATTAGGATGGTCTGTTCTATATATAAAGATAATCATCTTATTGCACTTATCGCATCTTCTAGTTATGGCAACAAACCTTACTAATATATCTTATCTAACATAATCAGTTCAGCCATCTTCTACGTTTCAGATAATGGTTATTCTTCAATAATTTAAGATCTTAAGGGTAGTCCTGCCAGCTATGGCATATGTTATACTTTTTAAGCACAATCATTTTGGTTTTATGCATCTAGAGAAGTTAAAATGCAGGATGTTTTGGTTTCTGCTTGTTCTTCCAACTTACCATCATAATATTTACACACTGCGTCATCAGAGAATAAGTAAAATTTGATCATTCTTTCTAGGTAGCTGAGGTCTTTTATTATGCTCAAAAAGCAGTGCTTCATCCAACATCACCCTTGTTTGATCAAGAATCTCAAACATTGAAGCCACGCTGCATAAGAGCACTGAAAAGGATATTTATTCTTTCTGATCATGATAGGGACTCTGCCCTGAATGATAGCGAGTTGAATCAGTTTCAGGTAGCTTTCAACATATTAGATCCTTGATTTCTTTCTACTCTGTGATGAAATTGGAATTAAATGTCAATGGTGTTTCTGTATGTAACATGAAGAAATATTTACCTTTCATTTACAGGTTAAGTGTTTCTGTGCTCCTCTTCAACCTAATGAAACGGAGGATGTTAAAAGAGTAGTGAGAGAGAATTTACCTAAAGGGGTCAATCATATTGGACTTACTCTAGATGGGTTTTTATATCTTCATTCTTTATTCATTGCAAAAGGCCGTCTTGAGACTACATGGACCGTCTTACGTGAATTTGGTTATAATAATGACCTGGAACTCTCGAAAAAGATTCTTCCTGTTCCATCAGAAAAGGCTCCTGATCAGGTCATTATTCTGAAACTTCAAGCAAAAGATTTAATTTTGGTACCACTTATAGAATAATGTTTATACTTAGGATATAATCCCGTTGTGCAACAATGTGGCTTGGTTGAAGATATATTTGATGCTGCAATATGTAATTGGGTATTAACGAACTTGATACATGATAGCCTTACAATTTATCTGCCTCTGGATATTGCATCCAAGGGAAACCTTTCATAATTCAATTAGGACTGAACAATGATGAAAATCTTTGAATGCTTGTGCTATTGTAGAGTGTTGAACTAACAAGTGAAGCTATGGACTTCCTGAAAGGGATTTTCAGCTTGTTTGATTCTGACAAGGTACATTTTCTCACATTATGTTACAACATATCTAATGTGCAGTCATTGGCTTTTTCATTCGAAAGAAAGTATATTTTTTTAAACTCAATTTTTTTAGCTGACATGTACATATGTATCAAGTTATGAAACTTTTTACTTGCTAGGATGGAGCTCTACAAGATTTTGAGCTTGATGAACTATTTTCAACTGCACCAGAAAGGTGTGTTTATATCTCTTTGAAGCAGCTTATAATTCTTATTCTTGGTTTGCTGCATGCATGCATGCACATCCTAGGTGGGTATCCAAAATTTTAAATCAGTATGATTCATCATATTATCTATGCTACAGCAGGAATAAAGCTCATTCTCCCTTCTCAAGTTCTTTAGCTAGTTGAATGCATCTGATGCCTAGTATACTTGATCAAGAAATTCTTATCAGTATGTAAAACACATTGGACCCTAATCTTACATATGTTACCATTTTATATATTTCTATACTGATATCCCAACAATGTGGGGTTTAAGCTTTTGGTTTGTCACAATACAAAATTATCCAAAGGACACCATAACTTTAAAGACATCAAATTTTGTATTTGATGTTTCCTCTCTGTGTTTTTAATGGGTATTTGGAAACAATTCAACATACTCTTGAATATTCTTAGTCTCAATCATTATTTTACTATTTGTAAGTTGCAATGATGTTTTTTGAGTTTCATATAATTCCACAGGAGATACATCTCTGTGTTCAATCAGAGTTATTATAACATAACAATCAACAATGAACTTGTTCATTCAGCTACATTGCTTATGCCTGACTATAAACGAACTAATATTCCGCCTTGAGAGCTGATTAAATGGATAGTGTCTCATTTTGAATCAGATTGAATGAGAATTTCTTGTGAAACAAAAGTGGAAACAATAGCCATCCTCAATATTATGCGCTGCAACTTTTTTGACTGTATTATATTAATATTTTCTATTTTTTGTATATTTTTCAATTTACTCTTCATTAATAATAATCCTTACATGCCTATTTCATTTTTCATCTTTCATCTTTCAGTCCTTGGGATGAAGATCCTTACAAGGATTCCATTGAGAGAACTGAACTTGGGGATGTAAACCTTTCCGGGTTTCTCTCTCAGGTGTGTAATAGTAGCATCTTTAATATGCACCACATAAGTTATAAAAAAACTTTTTAATCTCCAAAACAACAGTAAACTTGTGTAATTTGACTACATTGTTTCACAGACGAGATAAAAGTCTAACTTTCTTAGCACAGATGAACAATTAACTAAGCTTATGGTTACAGTGGGCTCTAATGACATTACTTGATCCACCTCAAAGTTTGGCTTATTTGGCATACCTTGGATATACTCGTGATCTTGCTACAGCCTTTCGTGTTACTAGAAAAAGATCCATAGATTTTAGAAGACAACATACAGACAGACAGGTTTTTCAATGTTTTGTTTTTGGGCCGAAAAACGCTGGAAAATCTGCACTTTTGGCTTCATTAGTTGGAAGGTGTGTTTATTTAACATATTTAAGTTAATCACCCCCATGAATTATACATGTTTAATCTTATACCTAGTTACTCTTGCTCTCAATTTGTTTGCAGTCATTTCCAAGACATCTATAGTTTAGCAAGCAATCAATGTTATACAGTCAATACTGTTGATCAACATCAGGTGAGTGCAGCATCTTGATTTTTATGCATACTCACTTACCGTTATATTTTATCTTTATCCATTAAGTTTGAGTTTTTCCCTCTTCGGGTTTTGTGGAGTTTTCGTTATTTCTGTATGCATGAGATAGTTCCTCATTCTGGAGAGCAAGAATGGAAATATATGTTGGGTTAAATTTACCTTGTTCCCATGACAATTAAAGACACCGACAACAAGCAACCAACAAAGTCTTTAACGGCATTAGTCGGTTATGGTAGTTAAAGATGGTGTTAGTAGGTTAAGTTAGTTACCATTATGTTCTGTTAAAAGGTAGTTAAATTAACTGTATTTTCAAGGGTTTAAATACCCATGTACGTTGTCATTTTGTGATGATGAATCTGCTTTTTAGTATTCTCTCTATCTCGAAATAGAAGTGCGTATATTTGAGTGTGTGAAGCGGTGTGTGAGACACCAAGAATTGGTATCAGATTAGAGATCTGTGATAGATCCCTAAATATACACTGATGTTTGTTCCAATCTTGTGACACTTGTATTATAATCATTATCTTTCAGGGGATTAAAAAGACACTTATATTGCATGAAATTCAAGAATGTGATGTAAAGGAACTTCTATCCAGTAAAGACTCATTAGCTGCTTGTGATGTAGCAGTTTTTGTTTATGATAGGTGAACACGATGCCAAATTCTGTTAACATTTAAATTAATCACACCCTTTAGTTACTGTTTGTAATATCTAATCATTTCTTTTACAGTTCTGATGAATATTCCTTAAAAAGAGCATCAAAGTTACTAATGGAAGTAGCTAGGAAAGGAGAAGATAGTGGTTATGGTGTGCCTTCTCTTCTCATTGCTGCTAAGAACGACTTGAATGTATATCCAATGGCAATCAAAGATTCTGAGATGGTATTTTTTTTAACTTGTTGACATAAATATAACACCCCAACTTAACATTGGATTACATCACCATCTGCAATCCTTTGTTGTAGGTTTGTCAGGTTATGAAAATAAATGCACCAATACGCATCAGTGTGAAAGAAAGATGTTTGAATAACGTCTTCCAGAAAATTGTTACTACAGCTCAGCAGTGTCACTTAAGCGTTCCTGAAACTGAACATGGGCGAAATAAGAAGCGTTACCGACAGTTTGTGAATCGTTCTATCCTTTTTGCTTCTGGTACACCTATTTTTACCAATCTATGAAAAATACAAATATAAAACAACTTTCTTTCAAGTTTTAGAAACAAGCAAATTCTAGGAAAAATCGGTTCAGCTAACCAATGTTTGAAACATCCACAACCTAATATAGCTGGACCAGATTTGGTTCAGTTATTCTGTTTTGTTGGTCAACCCATTATTTTCTAAGTTTTTGAGGATTTTTGCCATGTTTCTCATATATATTTTACAAATTTGCAGTAGGCGCTGCGGTTGCTATAGTTGCAATGGCAGTATACCGAGCTTATGCTTGTAGAAAGACTAATTCTGCCCGTTAGGTATAAGGCTATGTACCCTGCTAGCTGCACCATTGGATTCAAAATAAGCGGTTTGTTACTCTCTATATTTTACTTGCATTTAAACAGTTAATTTCTGATCAAATAGCTTCAGTTTCTTCATCTTTTAACTCCCAAATATTGCTTTATATAGTTCATGCTCTCATAGAATAATACAATCGTATATAAATTACTTTGGAGTTGTTACCTTATTTATTTTGGTTTTTTTGTTGTTCTTGATGTACAGTGTTTTCCCTATTGGTAACCGGTAAAAAAGTCAAAAAGAACAACCAATGGGCCTGGACAACACAATCTTGATAAAGATTGGTAAGAATATATTGTGGTTTACACATCATTATAATGCTTACTTTTGTGTTCTATGTCTATACATTACATAGTCAAATTTAGTTTTAACAATCACACATTCATTTTTAACCATTTTATCTATTTTAACTTAAATCATCTTTGTCATAAAACGCAGATAGTTCATGCTAGATAACCGGATTGAAATCGATAGAAAAGTTATGTGATTGGTATGACTAAATAAAATGTTATGAAGTTTTCTGTTACTGCAGAAAATGTACCAAAAAAGCTCAAAATTCAGATATTTTGGTCCTGAGTACTTTTGAGAATTGACAAAGATTCTCATGAGTGTGAAGTGGATTGGGGAAATAAGGACATCCTCTGTCTATCTCTCTTTGGTGCCTTTTATTTATTGCTGACCCAGAATCAGTGTCATTTTTACTATAAAATTAGGGTCCTAATATAGAAACAACTACTTAGATAAATCGACACCCCCCTATACATCGTGTATGGATCCATACGCGGCGTATAGGGTCGAAAACAGTGAAAACGAGAAAAATTCAAGAGGGGCTGTCAGAGGACTATACGTCCCATATAGCCCTATACGACCCCCTATACGATACATATGGGGCTATACGACACGTATAGCAAATTTTGACACTAACTACGAGGAAAAATTCAGGGGTTGTCAGAGGGGTTATACGCCTCGTATAGGGCTATACGACCCCCTATACGACACATATGGGGCTATACGACGCGTATAGCAAATTTCGACACTAACTACGAGGAAAAATTCAGGGGCTGTCAGAGGGGTTATACGCCTCGTATAGGGCTATACGACCCCCTTATATGACGCATATGGGGCTATACGACATGTATAGAAATTTGGGGTGTGAATTTATAATTTTGAGGTGTCTAAATATCCATACCCTAAAATTATCATTATCAAAATAGCCAGTAAAATTTTGACTTTTATGATTAAATTAAGTAATAATTTTTGAAAGATGTTCAAATACAAAGTGTATTTTTGCTACAAAGTGTGAGAAGATAATGAGTCAAAAAAAGTCACAAAAAAAATTATATAGCACAATCTAAATCGAATTTCAAAAAAGTAATTCCGAGCTTTTGTTCCCCTAGCCGTCCTCACTAAGAAAAAAAAATAAACGAAAAATAAAAAAAATTAACGTTTTTTTATTGTGTCATTTATGAAAGACACAATGACGTCATTGTGTCATTATGAAATACACAATGACGACATTATGTCATAAAAGACAATGAATTTTTTTTTATTTTTTTTCTAAAAGAGGACGACGAGAGGAACAGAGACCCCGAAGTACTTTTTTGAAATTCGATTTAGATTGTGAGATGTAATTTTTTTGTGACTTTTTTAGTCTCATTGTGTCTTCTCACACTTTGTAGCAAAAATACACTTTGCAGAATAACCTCACCCATAATTTTTTAGCCATCATCTGATAATTTTTTATCCATTTTGGTTGATATTATATTTGTTCATGTTACCATTATGTTCAATAGAAATAACGTTCATGCAGTGGCAGAACTAAGTTTCATTTTTTCCATGTGTCATTTTACGAATATTTTGGGTGCATTGACATAACTCCACCATATATATAACACGTGAAAAACGAGTATCGGATACTAAATAGCAGAAAAGTTTTTTTTTTTTTTTTTTTTTACTGTTAACATGTTACATTGTTGTTTATAACGTTAGTCCGCCCCTCCTACCACTTACTCCCACCTTTTTTGATTCTTCACCTCTTTCCACCACACTCCCTCTTTCTTGTCTTGGATCATAACTTTCTATTCTTTGTGGAATTTATTCACCATCATGTTTTCATTTTTCTAATTTATTTTGTTTCTTTTATCAATTTTGTTTTTAAGACAGGATTAAGTCGAAATTACCGCTTGAGGATTGGTTTAACTTGTAATCATGGGCTATTTAATTGATCTCACTCATGAAACTAAATGTTTCAGGTTTGAGACAAATTTCTACAGCAAAGAGTTCTTTTTTTAATTCAAACATATGTGATGGCGAACTCACATTCTTTGGTTTCAATAAGCCAAATGTATATGCTTATAAAAAATAAGTCAGTCTTATGTGAGTTTGTCGTTCAAAAAATAATAATAATCACGACATCATTTTGAGTTTGTGTGCATCATGTGTAACTTCAATTAAAGTGAACCTTGGTACTTGTGTTCTAAATTGAATATTAATTGAGATTGAGCCATCAGTTCACAATATTTTTATTACAAGGGATATCTAACATAGTTTTTTTTATTGTTTAACCTTATAAATTATCAAATGTAAGGTATACTAGTGATGGGAAAAGATGCACCTAGTGAGTGCTCTTGGTAAACAAATTATTCAAGTTTGTTTGTTCATGAATACTCACTCTAGCACGCTATGCTAAATTCATAAACAGAATAATTAATTTACAAATAAAAACAAACAAACATAATGATCTAAATATTTAATCAATCTATAGTAATAAAGTTAAAAATATATTTCAAACCTTTTGGGCATTGTCATGAAGATGAGGAAGCGATTGGTTGCATTAAAGCTAAAGGAATATCTTCCACTTGATTCTCATTCGGTCACCATCTTAAGAAGAAAGAAAAAACTTTTGATCATTTGAAACAACTTTTGATCGCTTAAAAGATAATCTTTTTGATCGTGTCCTTTGGTTTGGTTCTTAATATATGTAACCGTAAATGGTTATAGATTGTTTTGTATAATTCACCTTTTTTAAAAGATAGAAATCTCTAATAAAAAATGACAATATAATTGTTATAATTTTTAGATAAATATACTACAACCCAACCACACCCACACCCACCTAGACCCACATGCAAAATGTCTAGGACCCATGGCTCACTTTATGCGCAGTTGGGTGCCATCATGATCCCTCAAGACCCTATGTGGTGCAATAGTGAGCAAGTGTTATACTTGGCTAAGGCTAATAGTTATCTGCAACATGCATGTATGGTCATGATGTCACCTTCTTGAGTTACAAGCTACAAAAGAATTGGTCCATGCAAAAGCTAATCTTTGCATCCATGGTATGTGTCTGTGCCTTAAGAGATAAGGAACTAATCACTCTATCTTTTACTTGATTTGATTCCTACTTTTGATGGACAATTATGATAAATTTTTTCAATAATAATAATAAGAAGATATATAAGTCCATATTATTTATTTATTTGGGTAGAAATAATATAATATTATTTACTTTAACTGTAACACTCTAGGCAAATCCCACATCGGTCGTGGACAGGAGAGATTCCTGGTTCATAAGGAATGTATGGTCTCTAATATCATCAACGCGTTTTGGGCGTATTGGCTGTGGATGAGAGGAGAACTCCACAATTAATCGTGCTCAGGTGGCAGCAATCCAGGGATGGGTGACATCCCTGGGAAGTTTTCACCCGGGTAACCAAAAGCAAATCCGTAAGCTCCTCGTGGGCAAAATGAACAATATTGATGGTGTGAGAGGCCCGATGTTACATTAATAACTGCATAAATAGTTAAAAACATAATTCTTATATCAGTAGGTCTTAGATAATATGCTTAATGCAAACAAGCCAATTCAATTTTGACGAGAAGATATTTTCTAAAATTGAAGATTTAATTCAATCCTAATAGATTTAAAACCTTGTAATTAACGATATAAATCAGAGGTTTTTCACTATGGGTAAGATTCATGAATTTTGGTCGAAAAGACGTGGGTATGGACCTCATCGACGGGTCACCGAAAGACCCTTAGCGACTTGATTACCGACAGTTGCTTCACTGATAGATTACCGATGACACATTCAGTGACAAAGCATCCAATGATATTATCAATGGATCACCGATGACAGTATCACTGATGGATTAATGACAACCTTACAACTGACAAACGCGATGGACATTTTTAATACAAATTAAGGATAAATAAAATATACTGAATAACTTTCCTATGCATGGAAATAACATGATTCAAATAATTACATAGGGTAAATAAAAAAATCACAAGACTTAGTAATAATAATTCCATTTCAATCAATATTAGGACGCACAGAGTCGTGCAGATATAAGGAGGGTGGAGGTGATTAGGTGGTGGTAGATCAATGAAATTGAAACAAGAAACTAATAAATATTCATCGATTTTAAAGAAATGCAAAAATGAAAACAAACAAGCGGAGATTTGGAATTGGGGAAGACATTATTAAATAAAAAAAATGTTTAAATACAAAGTGTGTTTTTCTATAAAGTGTGAGAAGAGACAATGAGTCAAAAAAACTCACAAAAAATTATATCTCGCAATTTAAATCGAATTTAAAAAAAGTAATTCCAAACTTTTGTTCCCCTAACCATCACCACTAAGAAAAAAAATAAACGAAAAATAAATAAAAAATAAAAAAATTAACGTTTTTTTATTGTGTCTTTTATAAATAACACAATGAAATTATTTTTTATTTTTTTTATTTTTTTCTGAAAGAGGACGACGAGAGGAACAGAGACTCTGAAGTACTTGTTTGAAATTCGATTTAGATTGTGAGATATAATTTTTTTTGTGACTTTTTTAGCCTCATTGTGTCTTCTTACACTTTGTAACAAAAATACAGTAGAATAACCTCACCTAGACTTGGGCATAAAAACTGGGTTCGGACCCGACCCGGTGGACCCGACCCGGAACCGGGTACGGGTACGACCCGGTATATGCATACCCGGGTTGGACCCGAAAAAAAACCGTAGGGTTGGAACCGGGTATGATTTTCTAGAATTTCTTAGAACCCGACCCGACCCCGACCCGACCCGACCCGGAACCGGTTGAACCCGGGTTGTACCCGGTTTCGACCGTTTTTTTTTTTTTTTTTAAAGTGGCCGTTTTTTAACGGCTATATAGCCGTTGGGATCGATTTGTGACCGTTTTTTTGTCACTTTTAGGCTTATAAGTTAGTATAAATAGGTGTGGGTTGATATGGTTTAGTACCCAAGTCTCAAACGCAAAAACATACGCAAAAAACGCAAAAAATACTCTCGTTTACTCTCGCTTTACACGTTCACTCTCTCGTTTTACACTTTCACTCTCTTCAATCTTGATATGGCTCACTCACAATCTTCCGTTGGTCAAGGTTCGTCCAACGCTCCAACCGTCGTTCGTGTTCTTGCACACAATCGTAACATGGATGTTTGGTGCAATTGGGATATGGTTGAGTTGAGTGACGGGTCTGTAAAGGCTCGTTGCAAGTTTTGTGGAGCTTTGCTTGCTAAAGATTCTAACACGACTTTAAACAAACACATTAGCAAGAAGTTTTGTAAGTCGTTGAAAAGTAATCCGGATTCGCAACAAACACAATTGGGTGGAGACGGTGGAATCTTTAATTACGATGTTAATACGGTTCGAGATCGAATGGCGAAGTTCGTGATTCAAGAAGCTTTGCCTTTTGTCACTTCGACAATCCTCGGTTGACCAACTTAATTCGAGAGACGCTTCAACCTCGTTACACTCACGTAAGTCGTACTACACTTAGACGTTATTGTTTAAAATTATGAAAACAAGCAAAAAATGATTTAATTGTATTATTTGAAAATTTAAATACCGGTGTAAACTTAACTAGTGACGTTTGGTCGGCTCCACACGGTTTACCCGAATCGTACCTTTGCGTCACCGCTCATTGGGTGGATCCCAATTCATGGCAATTGATGAAACGTACGATTGCATTTGATCTTTTTCCGCATTCACACACCGGAGAATTTTTGTTTTACTTTTTAGATAATGTAATAAGTACTTTTAAATTAGAAAATAAACTTTTTTCAATTGCATTTGATAACGCCTCTAACAACACAACCGCGGTTGAAAAATTAAAATTAAAATATCTTCCGATTGCAAACGGTGATTTTTTCCATACTCGTTGTGTTGCACATATTATTAATTTAGTAGTGCAAGACGGACTATCCGGGCAATATGTTAATAACTTTATTACATCTTTTCGATTTATGTTACATGACGTTTTTAAAAAAAGTAGAAGAAGATATCAAGATTTAAACAACTTTGTAAGGATACGCACTCTAGATTTTTAGGTCTAATTGGGATGTACCTACTCGGTGGAATTCGACTTGTCACATGTTTGAATGTGCTTTAAAACAAAAGTGCACTTTGAAAGCTTTTCATAATAGTCTTTCGGATAATGGTGAAGCCGACCCATTTCCGGATGCGGGTTGGGAGAATCTTCAACGTCTATCCGAGTTTCTTGAGGTTTTTAAAAACTCAACAACAAAATTATCGGGAGTTTATTATTCCACTAGTTATTCGGTGCTTCAAGAACTATATTTTATGTCTTTGAATTTTAAAAATTTTCAAAATAAAAATAATATGTTTAATCAAATGATAGAACCAATGAAAGAAAAGTTTAAAAAATATTTTAAGGACTTACCACCCGTTTTTACGTGTGCCGCCGCTTTAAATCCGTTTCTAAATGTTGCGGGGGTTGAATGTTTGATAGATGAGATAAATGACAATTTGGATATGCATGACGAAAACCCTGATTTTTCAAACGAGGCAAAAGAAAATTTTAATCATAGTTTGAAAACAATTTATAATTTTTATTTAAATATAACTATGCCAAGCGGATCAACATCAAGTGCTAGTATCTCGTTTAAAGACCCTGTTTTGACTATGTTGAATGTTGTTCGGGATGTGACGGCTAAACGTCAAAGAGGTAACACCCCAACAAGTGAGCTCGGTAGATATAGTGGAACGGATTTTATTTCCACTATGACTACCGAAGATTATCGTGCATTCGATATTTTGGCTTGGTGGAAAGGAAAAGAATCTCAATTTCCGATTCTTTCTGCTATGGCCCGTGATTTACTAAGCG
Source organism: Flaveria sonorensis (assembly GCA_025506505.1). Lineage (NCBI taxonomy): Eukaryota > Viridiplantae > Streptophyta > Magnoliopsida > Asterales > Asteraceae > Flaveria > Flaveria sonorensis. The sequence goes on along the minus strand of CM046424.1, from coordinate 63,479,475 downwards.
TCCAAGCTTCTACGGTAGCTTCGGAATCTGCTTTTTCTCTTAGTGGCAGGGTAATATCATTACGAAGAACAAGACTAACTCCGGAAGCAGTGGAGATGTGCATTTGTTTAAAGGATCACTTAGAGGCAACGGATCGTATACAAGACCAAACAAGCCTCGAAGACGAGATTACACTCGAAGCTAAAGTAATGATGAAGAGGTAGAAGACGGAGTATCTTCTGGCATATCCGATGAAGAATTAGCATTTGATCAAGCATCTCGTAGTAGATAAAATTAGACGATATTGTTATTTAAGTTGTTTTAATATTATATGTTTTCATGTTCTTTTTAAATTTCTTTGTCATTCAAATGTTTTATATAAAAAGTATTTAATATTTGTATATTATAAGTGTAACATTTTCTGCTCAAGATTTGTATATATTTATATATTAAGTTGTTTAAATTTTTGTCATTCAAGTGAACCCGGTTAGGAAAAGAAAAATAAAAAGAAAAAAAAAATAAAGAAAATATAAGAAAAAAAAACATACGACCCGGTGTTCGACACACACACAAGAAAAGAAAAAAAGAAAAAAAAAAAGGCAATAACCCGGTTGAACCCGGGTTTCATACCCGAACCGAACCCGACCCGACCCTACCCGGGTATACCGGGTAGGGTTTGTATCTCGCTGAACCCGACCCGGGTTCGTACTCGGGTTCACCAATACCCGGGTACAAAAAACCCGGTTGGGCCCAAACCCGGTTTTGTACCCGGGCCCGGGTCCGGCCCAAACCCGATTTGTGCAACTCTAACCTCACCCATTAAATAATATTAAAACTCACATGATGATAATCCTAACTCATCGATGACTTTATCTTTTGATTAGCTGTTAATAGTTTTTGTAGTCTATCTCCTATTGTTTAGCTAGTTTATAGAATAGTTTGTTACTTCTTTGTATCTATATATACTGTATTATTTTTCATCAATGAAATCAAGTTAGTTTTCATATTTATATATGGTATCAGAGCCATTCTAATCCATTCCTTTCTTATTCTCCAACCTAATAACCGATTACTTCTATTCTTCGTTTTGATCATGGTTGACGGAGAAAACTCAACTAGAGTCATTACTGTGAACAATACAGTAAACTCCATAACTCTCGTAACCTTCCCAGCAACCCTAAAATTGACTTCCACTAATTATTTGGGTTGGAAGACACAAGTTAAGGCCTTGTTACATGGCCTTGATCTTTTCAAATTCATTGATGGAATTCACCCATCACCATCTCCTTCCACGGCAGCCGATGGAACAATCACACCACACAAGGATTTTCCAGCCTGGTTTCGACAAGATCGACTCCTTTTCGGAGCGATCATTGGCAGCTTATCACTATCCATAATACCTCTTGTTACAAATGCCTCATCCTCCCTAGAGGCTTGGAAAATTCTCTTCAACACTTATGCTTCACCCTTAAGAGGTCACATCAAACAATTACAATATAGACTCAAGCAATGCTCCAAGAAACCGACTCAAACCATTATCGATTACATGTAAGAAATCAAGACACTGGTTGATGAATTGGCTATCCTTGGAAAGAAACTAGATGATAAAGATGTAACAGACACGGTGCTTGCTGGTCTTGATCAGGGAACCTACAAGCCAATCCTTGATGGTGTGTGCGCTAGAGACACACATATACCTTTCAATGAATTGCATGAAAAATTGATAAATCATGAACTTTCTCTGGCTCAACTTACGCCTGCAAACACCATTCATCAACCGGCTACTGCTTTTGTTGTGCAACCATGCCCTTCCTCACGAAACTGGCATGGAAAACAGGCAACAAAAACCATGAACCAAGGGGCTGGTCTCTTGCCCACTCTAACGTATCCATGTAACACTCAAAACAGTTCACGTCTTTTTCTGGGGAAGTGCTAATGGTGTCAAGCTAGAGGTCATTCTCTTAGTAATTGTCTTGTCTTCAAGAAGTTAAACCCACATATTACCGTACCTTCATACAATCAGACTACATAGGTGCAACATCCTCAGGTTCATACCATGAGCATACAAGAACCCGACTCTATCAGTTGGTTGTTTGATAGTGGGGCGTCTCATCATGTGACAAATGACCTTCAAAATCTCTCCCTTCATGCACCATGTGATGGAAACGACGAACTAGTAATTAGCGATGGTACTTGTTTATCTATCACCCATGTTGGTTCGGTTATTGTTCACACACCCCATACACCTTTAATCCTAAAAGATGTTCTCTGTGTTCCATCTTTATCACAAAACAATATTTCTATTTCGTGCCTATGTCATGATAATAACTTTCTAATACAATTCTTTTCTTTTGTTTTTCTCATCAAGGATATAAAAACGAATCACATTCTACTCATGGGGATGGAAAGCAAGGGCGTATATGAGCTTCGCTCCAAGCTCCAACCTTCCATCAAACCATCCATATTTTCGTTACAAAAGATAACCTCAATGACCTGGCATCATCGCCTAGGCCATCCACACAATAAAATTTCGCAACTTTTGTCTTCTTTTATTAATTCTAGTTCAAGTTTGCATTTTGACAATTATTGTAATTCTTGCAAAGTGAATAAAGCTCATAAGCTACCGTTTCATTTATCAACACTTACTTCAACATGTCCTTTAGATTTGATTTTCTCCAATGTTTGGACTTCACCAATTTATTCCATCGATGGATACAAGTATTATATAATATTTGTAGATCATTTCACCAAATATACATGGTTATATCCTCTTAAACGTAAATCGGACTCACTTGTTACTTTCATTCGTTTTTAAACTTGTTGAAAACTATTTCAAAACACCCATTAAGCAATTGTATTCAGATAATTGTGGCGATTATATCAAAATTTTTCCTCACCTCAATTCTTGTGGTATTTCTCATTTAACATCTCCACCTCCCCCCCCCCCCCCCGAGCACAACGGATATGCTGAACGTAGGCATAGACATCTCGTTGAAACAGGATTAACTCTTTTTTCTTATGCAAATATTCCAATCACATATTGGCCATTTGCATTAACCACCGCCGCGTACTTAATAAACAGACTTCCAACTCCTGCTTTACACAATAAATCTCCCTACTTTTGCTTATTTCATAAACAACCTAACTACACTAAATTACCCTGTTTTGGGTGTCTTTGCTATCCTTGGCTAAGACCATACTCGTCATATAAACTTGATCCACGGTCAAAACCTTGTATCTTTGTGGGATACTCTCCTTCCTAAAGTGCATACTATGCACTAGACCCTCTCACAAACCACATTTACACCACTCGACATATTACTTTTGTTGAAACTGTGTTTCCATATCAAACCCTCACAAATCATTCTGTCTCTAATTGATCTTCGAATGCATTGCATAATGATTGTTTCCATTCATCTCATGACATTCATCAAGTCCCCATCTCACATCCTCAACCATCCTCTTCTACTACCACTCCAGACCCGACATTTTCTGACACACCACCTTCGCATCCCGCCCCATCTTCTAGCCCTGCTACAAATACTTCTTCAACTCCATCCCCGCCTTCATCAAACCCTCACGTAACCCCTCCAACATCTTATTCCATTAATCCTACTGCTCCATCACCCACGCCCCTAAAAACATACAGTTGTCGTTCCAAACCCAATCCATCTTCTCAAACTCCCTAACATCTTCTTTCTCGTACTCGACCTGACCCTAAACCAAATTCTAAATATCACAACAGTGATTTCCTTCTGTATATTGCTTCTGCTACACCTCTTTTTGAACAACACACTGTTTCCCAATCTTTAAAACATCCCTTATAGAAACAAGCCATGAGTGATGAATTTAGTGCCTTGTAACGTAATCATACCTGGACCCTTGTCCCTCCCACGGCTTCCTCAAATGTAGTAGGCTGTAAATGGGTGTATCATATCAAATATAACCTTGACGGTATGGTTGAACGTCTAAAGGCCCGTCTTGTCGCCAAAGGTTTCACTCAAAGACCCGGTCTCGACTATGTTGAGACATTTAGTCCAGTCATGAAACCCTCTACTCTTCGCCTCGTTCTTTCTCTTTCTACATCTCAAAACTGGTCATTACGTCAATTAGACATCAACAATGCCTTTTTGCAAGGTAATCTGCACGAATATGTCTACATGACACAACCCACAGGTTTCATTGATCCTTCCTATCCATCCCATGTTTGCAAGCTCAATAAAGCAATATATGGTCTCAAACAAGCTTCACAAGCTTGGTACATTGAACTTGAAAATTATCTCCTTTCTTAACAATTCAAACCTACTATCTCTGATCCATCACTCTTTATTCATACCACCGCTTCCGCCCCTATTTTTCTTCTTGTTTACGTCGATGATATCATCGTCACCGGTCCTTCTGCTTCAACTCTCCAGACATTCATTACCTCCCTTGCCAATAGGTTTTCTCTTAAGGACCTAGGACCTTTATCCTACTTCTTTGGGGTCAAAGTTCTACCTCACCCACATGGAATTTTCTTATCTCAATCTAAGTACTCATGGACATACTTACTCATACCAACATGGCTAATTCGAAACATGTATCTACGCCAATCATCAGTTCAGATGTTCTCACCTCATCAGGAGGCACACCTTTACCCTCTCCCACCGATTACAGGGCTACAGTTGGTGCTTTACAATTTTGTCCCTTACTAGACCAGATACTGCCTTTACCATCAACAAACTTTCACAGTACATGCATACCCCAACCACTGCCCATTGGACAGCCTTGAAACGGTTCTTGTGCTATCTATATGGCTCTCTTTATCATGGTCTCTTACTCAAACGCAATTCTCCTTTATGTCTCCATGCCTTTATAGATGTAGATTGGGCAGGGTACAAGGACACTTGGCGCAGCACCACAGGTTATATTGTTTACCTTGGTTCCAATCCCATTTCATGGAGTTCTAAACGTCAATCTACATCAGCTAGATCTTCGACTGAAGATGAGTTTAGAGTTGTTGCTTCAGCAACCATTGAAGTCCAATGGCTTATTTCCTTACTGTTTGAATTGGGTTTCAAGTCAAAGATCACACCTACTATCTATTGTGACAATCTTAGCGCTACACACTATTCTGCAAATCTGGTATTTCATTCTAGGATGAAACTATGGAATTGGACTTTCATTTTGTCCGGGAAAAAGTTCAAGATGATTCGTTACGAGTAACACACATATCTGGAGATGACCAACTTGCCAATGCACTTACTAAACTTCTACTTCGACCTCGCTTTCAGTCTTTAATTTTCAAAATTAGACTATCTTTTCGACTGTCCATCTTGCAGGGGAATATTAAATAACATTAAAACTCACATGATGCTAATCCTAACTCATCGAGGACTTTATCTTTTGATTAGCTGCTAATAGTTGTTGTAGTCTATCTCCTATTGTTTAGCTAGTTTATAGAATACTTTGTTACTTCTTTGTATCTATATATACGGTATTATTTTTCATCAATGAAATCAAGTTAGTTTTCATATTTCTATAGACATGAACACGGTCCTCTTGAGATCAGGGAAAGTGAATATAATCAGGGAATTCGGCACGACTCCATCGATCTTACAATTTTAAGGCTTTAATGAGATATTAACACTTTAAATGATTATGAAGATGTAATATTAGTAAACTCATCACCCGACTATTTGTTCATAATATAATTTACAAATATAACGAGGACTTTTCATATAATAAAATTAACGTAAAAGTTATATACAAAAATTAACGTTTAAAAGTTACAAACCTTAGGATTAAAACTATTAATTTTTCAATCCTAGTAACGAAAGGTGAAATTTGAGCAAACATTAGTGACGATCCATGTAATTTACTCAAAAAATATATAATTTAATCTCATGATATTTGAGAGGTCACTTCAAAATCAATACATATCAAAGTTTATTAGGGTTTTTTTTTCCAACAAGATGTAGTTAGAAAATTTATTTACCAAACTAGTGTAGTTTAAAAATTATTTACCAAAGTAATGTATTTTTTAAATTTTTTGCTTCTCTCTCATATTCTCATTGGATATTTATCATTAGATATTTTTTAATCTTCTTTTAATTTATTAAATACAATATCTTAACAGATTTAGAAATAATTTTAAATATGACAATTTTAGCTGTGCGTCCAGATATATGTTTTAATTTCTTTCGGATTTTTTTTATAAGAAGAGTTTTTGAAAATGCTTAGTTGTGGTATTAAAATAGAAGAAGTCTTTTATTTCGTAACAGGTTTTGAAAAAAAAAGTGCTTTTATTTCTGTAACTTGTTTTAATATGTTTAATCTTGGTGCCCCTTCTTTTACGAAACAATGTTTGGATTTAATTTATTTTTTCTAATAATTTATAATAGTATTTTACTATCTAAAATATATTTAAACTAGTAATGTTGAATGGTGTGTTGCGCCATGTCATTAAACCCAAAACACTTTATGTTATGTAGTTGCATTTTCTAGTCCAGGTGGTCGTGTGTTACTTCTTCCAACCCATATAGTTCGTACAAAAGTTAATCATGATTACATAACCGATAGAGATGGTAAATTCTACAATAGAGAGGTTGGATATGCAAGAAAACTTCTCCATACGTTACTTTTAGTCCGGACATCTTGACTTGGTCCCTTACATTTACACAATCATAAAAACTTATATCTACAAAAGAAAACACCAACTCAGTATTATGTCTATAACCCAAAATAAAACACCAACTCAGCATTATGTCTGTAACCAAAAGAAAACACTAACTTAACATCATGTCTATAAACCTCAGTGCTTTCATCTTGCTCGACATATATCAAAATATATTTTGATATATCTACAATGACAAAGCAAATGAATATAAAATATGTCAAAAGGTATATGATCAATATTTTGCTTACTGCAAATAAGATAGGGGCATAATGCTCATGTAGGATGCAATTGCGTTGCCATGTTTTTTCTGCAAGATAATTAAGTAACATAAAGTACAGATGATGAAAGAAAAACATAAGCAGGCGGTGGCCACCATCTTCTTCTTCTTCTTCTCGCCATTTTCTTCATTATGATATTGTAAAGAACTTCGTAATCGTTGTTGTAATCTGAGAGATGAAAGGAGAATAGAGATTAGAGATGCAGAAAGCCTTCCTCTTAAACACAAAGGTGAATAGCTTGTTGGTCATACGTGGCAAAGCACAAATCAGCTTTCCACCGTACATCACAAAACGTACGATTCAGATTTCTCCAAACACTATTCATTTACCTTGTCTTGTCTTTTAATTTAATAAAGTTTAAAGAGTATAAAGTATAATATATAACTTTGTTCGGTTATTTTTCTTTGTATTCGAATAATCTTTTCATTTAAATCCAAGTTTTACTAAGCTTTTCATTGCAATTGCTCAGTACAAAAAGAATACACATTGTATGTAACACCCCAACCCCGAAAGGCTGACGTGTCACTATTACAGATATCAAATCGAAAACTAAATCCATTATATAAAAGAGACGGTCTGAAATCAGGAATTCAACAAATCAAATACTTCAAACGAACCTAATTAAATATTCATAAGCAAAGTCTTGATCTTCAATTCACTCTTCACTGATTTCCCGAATTACCCTGATTACCTACAAATTAATAAGAAAACACCACAAAAGAAAATACGGCTGAGCCAAAAGTTGCTCAGTGACAGAAAGAACAATAGTAATGACGATGTAATGATAAAATGTATTATCAAACTTCTACATACGAAACTGATACAGAACTGATCATATGATACTGAAAACTGAAATCTGATTCTAAGCATATAATACTTTATTTGATAGTGAACTGAACATGTAATACTGAAACTGAAACCGAACTGATCTACACAACAAGTATAGTTGAATAAAATAAGCCGTGTAATATAAGAAAGTACCCAGAGCCGAATCTGAACTGACGGGTACATAACTAGCTAGACTATGCACCTATATGAGATGGTGTGTGGGGCGTACACACATGATTCCATCCCCCGAAACTGAATTGATCTGAACTGAACTAGGATCAACCCATCCGTCTCCCAAATAAATATGACCAAAGTACTACTTGAGTACTAACGTGTTAACGGAGACGCCGTGAGCTTTTTAAAACACCGTCACAAAAAGTGTCATGTCATTGACGCCACAATGACATGTCGGACATGCTCGGTTAATAGAGTACTAAATCAAAGGGTAGTATAACTACCTAACACATAACGTATCAATAAACTTCAACTTATTATTTCTAAGAACATGCAATAATGAGCACAAATTTATAAAAATCTATTGCATGCTACAAGTCTCAAAACGAGTCATAGTAGAACTAAATAAATAATAATAGACGACTAGTAAATGCCCGAAGGCCAAATGGGTCATATCAATGGAAAAAACAATGAATTATAACAATAAAAGTACCAATAATCCATACTCCAAAGTAACGGAAAACAACCAACTTCAAAACAAAACACTACAGATCATGATTCAAAAGGAAGAACGACACAGTACCTGGTGGCGCGAATCAGAGTTGAATCGGAAGATTCGAACGCATATAATTCCCAACTGTGGCTTCACGGTCCTCGTCGGTGGTAATCGGTGACACGTCGGCAAAGTTTGATCAGTGGCGGGCCGCTTTTTATATCACAATGGAATCGGTATGAATATATAAACTCTCTGATCAATATCACATAGAGGTCAGATTCGAATGTGAATAAGAACGACTAATTTTGTACCTGTTTGCGTATCAAAACGAGCTCCGAAGCTTTAAGCAAAGTGCACCGTGGCTCCGTGTTGCAAAGATGATCCCACGGTGGACTCTAACCAACGACAGAGATGATTTATTATTATTATTTTCTTATTTAACTAAATTATGCTTTTATCTCCTCTAAATATTGATGTATTATTTTATAAACAATTTCTTTCTTTGTTAAAATTGTAATGATATATGTATTTATTTTTAGATGTTATATTTTAACTACAAAGCATATATGAATTATAAAAAAGAACAACTAATTGTCTCTTTATATACATATACAAAGAAAGTAAAACTCACTTTTCTGTATTGTGATAAATATAATTAAAACATTTAAGAATCAGAATAGTCAAATGGATTTATCAACTTGAAAAAGATAATTAACCTCTTTATAAATTATAACCCATAACCTTTCAAGTCAATTGGATTTATCAACTTGAAAAACCTAAAGATGCTATCGTTTCCATTTAAGAAGTTAAAGAAATCAAGAATAGTTATATTCTAATAGAACGATTAAACATTTTAAATATATTTTGAAAGAAATAAAAAACATTTTTGAAAAACTATATAAAAGTTATATATGAAGAACATTTCTAAAACTTTAAGAATCATTAAAAAAATTAAAGGAAATCATTTGTAGTATTTTCAATGATAATAGGAATAATAATAAGAGAGAGAAACAAAAATGTATAAAAAACACTATTTTGATAAATAGTTTTTAAACTACAATATTTTGATAAATAAGTTTTTCATTTACACATTTTTTATAAAAAACCTCAAGTTTATTATATATCTTTCACATGAGAATTGACGAGCTTTCCAGTAATGATACTTTGCGCAATAAATGGTCCACTTTATAAAATGCATCTACATAGATGTCGTGTATGCGAATTATGCTTACGAGTACAAACTTTTTAAAAATGTTATTAACGTGGGTTTTTTTGTAATTTTAGTTGTGATGCAAAAATTACATGTAATAAATGCGTGTGAGCTAAAAAATGCTATAACATGTTTAGATTCTAAATAGCGTTGTTTTTTGAACTTCTAATACCAAAGCGTCATAAGATTATTTATAAAACTAATTGTTTTAACCAGTTTGTCTCGGATGATTCAAGCATGAACAGATACAGATAACAAAATATAAAAAAAAAAATCCATTCAAATAAAAATAAAATAGGTTTCAACCAAAATAACTATTTATTCAATTCACAAAATAAATATATCCAACAACAATAACATCAACAAAACTCAAATCCGGATTATCCATACGGATATTATTTTACCAACTCGTGAAAATGTAGCCTGGTGTAGCCCGACCCAGCCTGATTCAATTACAAATACAACTTTTGAGTAATAATAATATTAATTTCATAAATTAGAAATATATTTTTATTAATAATCGTTATTGAAATTTCGTAAAAAATAAGGTTTTTCAAGAAATGACCACCCGAAATAAACTCCAGTTTCCAATCCCTTTATTCTCATTCCCGTCATTTTTGCATTTCGTTAGCCCGAACTCCGTTGACTCTTCAAACGAGTCAATCGAGTTCGAAAAGCGATATTTCTGTTCTGATGAACGGATTTTGGTTTTGCTATTGACTTTCCTATTACTTCCGTCCATCTCCCACCACCCACCGTCACCTTCCTCCTCCGCATCAGCGTCACATCGCTCTTCTCCACCGCCTTCATTTTTCATTTTAGCCCTTCGAGTTTCAACATTCACACGACAGTCCCTCAACAATGTAAGACTAAGTCTCCCATTTGTACGTTCTGCTTCAAACTTAGTACCACAATCAGAAACACTCACTGCTTTAATAACCAACCTTCCACCTTCCCTGTGAGGTCTCACTTTCACAGTACCATCTAAGCCACCAATGGTGGTCAGTGGCGGCGGAAATCCGCCGCCACCGCCACGGTGGCTCACCGTTCTTCGGTCAAAACTCTTAGCTTTTGACCGTCGAAAACCGGCAAACCTCTCTCTTTCCTCCAAATTAAACTCATCACTGCTTTCACTCACATCACTCCCAGTTTCAGTCCCCAAACTCTCAGTACACATTTCCAAGCTCATGGTACTCAATGCTGAAGCAGAACGCTTCACCATTGGATGAACATAAACATCATCATGTTCTACATGCTTTGGTGTTGAGTTTACAAGAACATTAAAGAAACACCACCCATTGTTCTTGTTATCACTCTCACCATTGTTCGAATTCACTTCGAGTTCTTGTTTTTGAAGCAATTGGGTAGGTTTTGAAGGCGATTTGGGCGTAACAACAATCGATTCGATTAGCCGAGGCTCGAGGCATTGTTGCAAACCTTGACACACAACTGAAGCCATGGTTTCAACTTTCAAGATGTTGAAAACAGGGGAAACAGAGTTGACTCAGGTTATTTTTTTTCAAGAAGTGTGTAAAGAAAGCTTTTGGGTGATCAAAAGATTGAATCTTTATGAAAAATTGAACAAAATTTTATGGTTGGAAAGAAGTGGGAAGTATGATGAGAAGAGAGGTGAAAGGGTTGAGGGTGTATTTATAGAAGGTTTGAACATAGAGGTCTCTTTATTTCAAAGAGATGCCACAAGAACTTATTCCTTTTCTTGGAAATATTGTATGATAAATGATATTAAAAATAAACATACTATGGTATGTCAAAAAGAAGTGATTTTGAACAAAATATTTCTAAGTATGTCGTTATATAATATGTTTTTGATGATATGATACTCATAAACTAATAGCATATTACTTGGATGCCAGATTAAGCCATGTCAACTTGACAAATTGTGAATATTTTAGAGAGGAATAAATGAATAAAATATAAAAGTTAATTAAAAAATCAAGTTATTTAGTAATAACCCAATAATATATTCACAGTTTGTTACCTTCTAGCCCCTAGGTATCCACAACAATTGGATTGTTTTCTTTTTTTTAATAAATATAGCACATACCATGTTAATTACTTAATTTGTTTATACTATAGAAATAAAAAGTTAAATGAGTTAATCTTTAAAAGATTAATTGTTTAAAAAAAACAAAGAAACTAACACATATTCACTTGTTTGACTCAAACCCGCCTTTAACGTATCATCTAATTAGTATTGTATTTCTACCGACACGTTTTGGTATATCGTAGCGTCTTAGCTTTTTGTGTAGATATTTATACATTTTATTATCACTAAAACAGTGTATACAAGTAAATATGTTGTTTAACAATATAAATGATGTGTGTTTATATTAGTGTATTTATTTTGTAAAATATATAAGTTGTATACCTTATATAAATACCAAAATCTATAAATCATGTTGTGAACTTGTGATGATGCAAATGGTTGTGGTCTTTAGGTTGATGGTTACAAAGAAAAGCAGTCATACTTGATTTTTGGATGACCAATAAGATAACAATCTTTCTTGGACACACCATTCCTTCCTTACTCCTTGTGTACAAAAGTGAGCCAACATAGAGGATTCCCTTCTTGGTGATATTTGTGGTCATCACTTTGCATCCTCCTCTAAATTTATACCTTTATAAAACCACTTTCTATCTTTGTGATTGTATATTAGACCCAATGTACTCATGTCAAGACCTAAATATCTTAATTGTTAGGGAATTGATGCATCAACCATGACACCCATACTTTATGTTAATATAAAGTACATTGTTAAATCGACTTAATGGCTACAAATTGATGACGAGTTAAAAAACAAAAATTCCAACGCGTTACCATTCAAAAAATGAATATTATTGCGTAACAAGATAAGATTGACGTTCATTTAATAGTTTATCTTCGTGCTGCCGGAATTGTATAATTCTATAGACAGAAAAGATGGTGGTTTAAAACTGTTGTCGACTATGGACATTGGCTTGACATTAAAAATCAAAACAAACTTTTTGATTTTGTTTGATCATGTTTATAGATAAAAGATATTCTCCGAAAGTCATTGCATGTTTGTTTCGAAGAAGGTTAGAACATCAAATGAGTGCTTAAATTACGGTAGAGCATGTGCTAGGTAAAGCTGCCTTTATCGCACCTTTTTGGACTTAATCAAAACCTTATAAAGCTATAAGTGAGATTATATTAAGTATACATAGTTGTTTATATGTTTATTAGTATATTTGGCATATCACCACAACTTGGATTTAGGGTGACATGAACCTATTATTGAGGATCCAATCAAAAATAATTCTAAGATAAGTTTAAATTAGTTTGAAATATATCCCCCATTAGTTATATTAGTAATTGTAATTAGTACAGGTGTAGGTTATGGTCAAGGTCGATCTCATTGATTGCTCGTCTTGATTGCTTTTAGTCTTGTATTTATATGTTGCCAATCGTATAATAATAAAATGTTTATCATTACAAATTATGTCTTATATTTTATTAGTTCTTACGGTTCACGCATAGTCCAATGCAATTTACGCTTACTTCATAATAGTTTTGATTTAGTTGTATTCTAATTTTGTTTAAAATAGTTCAAAAGTGTTTAAGTTTAATTTACAAAGTTCAAACAAGTTTAAGATAAGTTGAGAAATGTTTGTGAGTTTTGTTCAAAGAGTTTGAAAATTCTTAAAAAAAAGTTTAGAAGTGTTTAAAAATTTAGTTTAGTGATTTCAAATGAATTGAACACACCTCAGGATCACTTTATAAACTTCAGCTTTATTTCAAAAAGCTTCGAAAATTACTTGATACTTGGTTAAAAACCTCTAACTTAGTTAAAAAAAAACTTCATATTCAATTCAGAAAACTTCCGAGTGTATCTAATTTTATTAGATATCAACAAAACTAATCAAAAGACATCCGATAGTTTTAAAGACTTCAGATCTAGTTCAGAGACATCAAAAAGTTCATGTCTACTTCATAAGGTTATAGACTTAATTGAAAGACTTGAGAATTAGCTCTAGAAGATCTAATAAGTACATCAGAAGCTATATACGTAAGTACTTAAGCTAGTAAATGTAATAAATAAGTAGTTAAGCTAGTAAATATAATAGTATTTAATAGTTTTATATCAACAGTTTACTAAATCATCCATTTTAGTTTTATGCATTACAAAATAACAGTTATGTTGGTTTAAGAGGTAATATAATCTCATGTTAACAAATTCCTTATTCCTTATATGCCTTTCGCGACAGTTCATATAATGAAATGTTTAATATTTGTAACAGAATTTAATTTCCGTACAAGAATCTAATTATTTTTTATTTCGAAGGTCAAAAGGATGATTATAATTTATATATTAAAAAAAACGCATCAGAATTAAATGCATATTATTTAATCTGATGGTCAAATTTAAAAGTTTATTCCCATTCACTATTCTTTGTAGTTTTGGCGTACTAAACATCTGGTTCGTTTAGAAACAACATGATCCCATATCTACTTCTGCAGTTTGGCTTCATTTCAAGAAATCCCAACCATTCAAGAAACATACCAAACTTGGTTTTAGAAAGCATACATGAGGCGTTATATATCAGCCTCCAACGCACCCTAATGCTAACCCAGGTAGCGCTGTTTAAAACCAAGATAAAGTCAGAACATTAATACAGCAACTGATATGCAGCCAACAAATCTTAAATTAAAAAGAAAAACAGAATTTAATAAAAGCACAATCAAGTGCCAGAAACATAAATCCAAATGCTGATACAAAACAGTCACCTTAACCTAAAAGAGGATTTGTGATTGTCTGCTAAATATGTTAAATTATAGCAATGCAAAACTAAATAAAAGGTCATACCTAAAACGTGACCTCTATTCTCCCTGCTTAATTTCAAGCTGCTTGAGTTTGGAATCCAACTCATCATTGTCGCCATCCTCATCAGCATCCTCATCATCATATTCTTCTCCTTCCGGGTCATTATCATCCAAAGGTCCAAGCAAATCAGGTGAATTCTTGAAAATCTCTTTCACATCTTCAACACCTTCATCAGATAAGTAATTACCATTAATGTTTAGCAACTTAAACCCTGGTTTACCGACAACGGCCTGAGCCAGAACCCGAGCTCCAGCCCTTCTAATCATATTGGTGCTGAAGTCAACTTCAGTCAACCGTGGGAAGTCTTGCTCAAGGGCCTTGGCAATCACTATAACACCTTCATCCTTCAATTCATTCTCAGACAGAAGAATCTTAACTATAGATTCTTTTTTGGCAGTTATAAAATCAGCCAAAGCAGAAGCTGCTTCTGCAGTAATGTCGTTTCCCGCCAGTTCCACAACTTCAAGTAACGGAGCAGAACCTTTGAGAGCGTTAACAAGAGCTAAAGTTCCTTCGTTTTCCAGATTTAAGTAACTGAGGTAAATCTCAGTCAGATTAGTGAATAATGAAACAGTTTTACTCAAAGCAATACCAGCTTCTACACCAAAAATATTATCACGAAGATCGAGTTTTTTCAAACTGGTACATGTGGCGAGTGCGTCAGATAATGCAATTCCCCCTTCAGAATCAACCCGAGTGGACGAACACCTGAAATCCTCCAGAATTGGGGACTTCTTCAAAAGTTGAGAAATTGCAATTGCCCCTTCATCTCCAGTCATATTATTATGAAAATGAAGAATTTTCAATTTCTCTGTGGAAGGAATTAATTCAACCACCGCCTTCGCAGCTTCCTCTGAGATACCATCATTCAATAAATACAGCTCCTCAAGGTTACTTTGTGACCTTAAAAGTTCACTAAATGCCCTTACTCCTTTTTCACCTAATGCATTATCTGAAAGGTTCAAACACCTCAAGTTACAACCTTCAAGGGCTGATGAGAACATCTTCATAACTTCAAGAGCCTCTTCTTCTGGCCTGCCAGCAACAAAATCTGACAAGTCAACTTCTGTGAGTTGACCCTTAACAGAGGTCAAAATGGGAACAACAACACGGGCTGCGTCCAACCCGAAGCTTCTATTGCTAAAACGTATCTTTGTATACTTGTTTCCAGGCTCTTGTAGTGGTTTTAGCAGGTCTTTTGCTTCATCTGCCTCGATGAAGGCCCGATTCCCTCCAGAAATGTCGAAAAAGGTTTGGTATTCTGGTGTAATCGGTTCAAAATTATTTTCTTGTTGTTCTTGTTTTACTCTAGGACCTCTTTTCACTGCATCCACCATGAGTGTACTGGATTCTTTAGCATAAAGTTGAACCGCAGAAGCACCATCACCATCTGGCTCTTTTTCAAAGTGTTGGTTTGCTGTTTCAAAGGCTGCAGCTTCTATTCGCTTTGCATCTTCTTCCGCTTCTTCCTTGCTTAAAAGACCATATTTTCTGGATAAAATCGACGGTGTGGTGAGATTTTTTGTTATGCGTTCCACAAGCACTTGCCTGGTTCCTTGGCTAGGAGGCCAAAGCTTAATCGAGTACAAGCGGTTTTGTGCAGTTGAATCCATGTCCAAAAAAAACCCTGCAACAATAGTACAATACATTTCATATATGTTTAGCTTAAGACTTTTCATTTAAAAACATTAAATAAATAGCTTTTTAAGCGAGCGTCTACAATAACAAAATGATATATCAGATTACGTTTACATCCTGAAACTCTGAATCCGTCTAATATACTCTATATATTACAAATCTTTTCCTAAAAATCACACATTCAAAATAAATAATAAAAATAATATGCGCTAATCTCTGCTTTTGAATGAACATTGGAGATCTTTCCAAATTTCAAGTCCATTCACTAATATTAAAAAAAAACATATATATGAACACTCAAACTCTATCCATATAATCAGGAGAAAGCCAATCTCTTACCAATTCGTACCTTTAGTAGTACCGTATGTAAAAACAACTCAAAACACTCTTAAACCCTAATTCAACCGTACGAAACACGATTTCTCAATGCAATCAGATACAATCAGATGTAATCTCAAATCAACTCGTTACACACTACATACAACTAGATTACAACTTATTCTAGAAACAGATAACAAAATCGCTGTCAGATCTAGTTTCTGACATCAAAAACCCTAGATTTAAAGTTGACGGATGCTTGACTTCACCGAATAAACACAGAAGAAGATAATAAAACGATTTCCGATGTGTAAAAGGAAACTGAAGTAACTTACTGGCGGTGGAGTTAGGGCGGAGTTAGGGTTCCGATCGTACGGGTTGTGGTGGCGACGGTGGTAGGGAGGTTATATGATGAGTGGTGAGAGGGGGGCGTGGTGTTAGTGGGGTCTGCTATTAATAAATAATAACTTCTGGGCTCTGGTGTTTTGAAATTGAAACCACGAGCGGAAATCATTTCCCTCTCATTCTTTTAGTTTTAGTGTGATATTCACTTGTCTTTTGATCCGGAGAATGTTTTTACTAGTTTTAGTAAACACGTGTATTACATGTTTATTATTAATTTTAATAAATCTGTATATTACATGGGTTGAATAAATAAAATATTAAATAAAAAAAGAATTATTATTTATAAAATGATGTACTAAGACATGATATGATTAAATTTACATACGAGTAATAAGTATAAATAATAAAATAATAATATGAACTTTTGAAAAAAAAATCCAAAGATAAAGTAAACATTTTGTTTCAAAATAAAGTTTAAAAAATTTTCTTTTTAAAAAATTTCCTTACTATAACTTCTTAGTTTAATTATATTTTATATAAAAAATTTACTTTAAAAAAACCAATTTTAAACTATTACGTAAAATTAGTTTGATTTTTTAGAAAAAATTCTTTTTATAGAAAACCGTTTCTCTAGAAATAACATTAATAAAAAGATCTCTTTCTTAATTTATTAAAAAGCTAATTATAATATAAAAGAAATAAATAATATTAATAGTAACTAATGTGATTATTTAATATGAGAGAGGAGCAGGAAAAGATTGATTAGAATAAATGTGATACTGTCACGTGGCACCCACATTTACCATTTTATTAAAGTGGAAAGATTTTATCAGATTCAGGGCAGTCGTCTTGTTTTTATTAGTTTTTCTTCGCATGATATACTAGCGTCGTATTATATTTTTAATCTTTCTAGATTTTCTCTCGCTTATTCTTGTTTTACATGGAGTTGTTCTAGTTTTTCACGGTTTCTCCTGGATATATATTTTTTCACTTTTTTCATTCCCGTGTTCAATCAAGGAAAATAGTGAAAATCCCTCGGTCCGTGAAAAAAACTTTGATCACCGGATCCAGAGGGTGGTTTTTCTATCCGAAAAAAAAAAAACATTGGTTGCCACCTCATCTTTCGAGTAGCTTCCCGGATGACGGTTCCACACTTAATGGTGAGTTAACTTGATGTAACAATAGCTTTTGTTAGTTTTGTTGGTGTTTACAAAAATTGCAATAAATGGTTTAATTTATAATGAAAGAATTGGTTATTTGTTAACTTATGAACTTTTTAAATTTACTTTTAAATTTATACCACCATCGAATACATGTGAAATTACAAAACAACAAAATAGTGTGTATCAAGTATCTTTTCAGTCAAAAACAAAATTGTGTGTTCTTATTTGATGGCATGTAATTTTGTTTTGATTTTTCAATTGGTTAATAACATTAAAAACAAATGTAATTTCTTATTTTTCATGAAAATATCCTTTAATCTAATTCCAGCACACTTTTATCAACTTGTAAAATACACTTAAAAATATTAAATTACTTTTTATATTAAAATCTTTAAACTTGTCTATAGTTATAGCATTCACGGTAGGTTTTTTATTTTTATGTGAGCGTGTATCCTATATTATGGGGTATGGTTGTGAGTAGTTTATGAGTGAAAATTTATAGAAGTTGTACCATGATTTTGTATATTTGGAGAAACACGGTACGACCCTTATAAATTATTAAATATTATTGAAAGTGGTTGTGAGATGAGCAGAGAGAAAATATAATGATAAAGATATAAAAATATATTAGAGTAAATTACTATTTGCATCCCTGATATTTCTAAAAAATAACTAGTTGCATCCCTAAAGTTTAAAAACTTCACTATGATAGCGGCAGCGGGCTGTGGCAGGAACAGCGATGGGGCTCTGTGGCGGTGGTGATGGGGGCTATGGTGGTTTCGACGGGGACTGTTGTGGTGGCGTCGGCGGGCTACGTTGGTGGTGATAGGGGAGGTTGCGGTGGCAGTGACCGGAGCGAGTGGTGGCCTTGACCGGAGCTTGCGGTGGTAATGGTGGTGGTGATGGAGATTATGGAGGGGAGAGAAAAAAGAGAAAAAGTGGATATGTGTAAGATGAGAGAGAAAATTTTTGTAGATGTGAGTGGATAAATTTTGTTTTTATATAGGGGTAGTTTAGTCTTTTCAAAAAAAAAATCTAACAGAAATACTAACGGTGTTAGTATTCAGGATGCAAATGGATAAAAAAATAAAAAGTCAGGGAATATTGTAACGTTTTTAAACTTTAGGGATGCAACTAGTTACTTTTGGGAAATGTCAGAGATGCAAATAGTAATTTACTCTTTTATTTATTTGAAACAGAAAGAAAAAATAATTTTTTTAGTGTAAATATTGAGATGGAAATAAAAAAAACTACTATGAATGTTCTTACATGGTATTTCAGAAAGTTTAGTACCTTTTTGAATAGAAAAAGTGTGGTGACTTTCATATATCTTTTTTACAAATTTAAAGAACTTATATATAACAAAATCAGGTTAAAGGATTTTTAAATAAGAAATTAGAAAGCGTATTAGAGCATTCACAACTCGTTTCTTATTTTAATGTGAGTGGGTGTCTTATATTATTGGGGATGGTTGTGAGTGGTTGTGAGTGAAATATAAAGAAATTTTTTGAGGATTGTACTGTGTTTTCTTATATTTGAAAAAACAGGATACAACCTCTATAAATTTTTTAATATTTTTAAAAGAGGTTGTAAGTGAATGTGGGAGAAAAAATAATAATAATAATAATAAATGTATGAAAAAATATTATTTAATTAAAAAATAAAAAAATAAATAATAATATTTAATATAATTATAAAGATAAAGATAAAGAATGAATTATGAAAGCTGTTTCTTTTGTCAATGATAAATTCAACTCGAATTGTTTGACATTTGAATAAACGGGTCCAAGGCTCCAAGTGACCTATTACGAAACCCCCTTCAAAGCCTTAAAAAAAAAACCAACAGACCAAAATATGAAACCCCCTCCAAAGCCTTAAACACTAGGCGTCAATCGTCATTGTCTTTTGGAACTAATAATTAATACTCACAGCTTAGGAACAACCCACATGAATACAAAGAAACAAACAATTCATATTTCGTATTAATACAAAAATAGTTTTTTAAACAGAATTAATATACTGATGATTATTAATAAATTTAATAAAAATGGAACGAATAATTCATAAATGCATCGAATATTATTCCGTAATGCATATCACAACAAGGCAGGAGTAGCGGTGTCAACGAATATTATTACATGGGCTTGCTATGCACCAGTGATACGTTAGTGAACTACATGACAAGCACAAGCCTGAGCTCACATAGGAGATAATTTTCATAAAAAGCACATATCATGCCCGACTAAACTAGCGAGCCTAAATGAACATATTATTTATACAACTTTGAGTAAATTACAAAAATTGTCCTTTAAGTATACTCAAAATTATAGAGTTTATCCTTAAACTTTAATAAGTACACCGAGTATCTTTTGTTTGAAAATTTGTAACGACTTATGTCCTTTACACTAACAGAAGTTAACTTTGTCTGTTATTTTTATGTAAAAAACAGTTTTACTCTTATAGCTTAAAGGACTAAATGTGGAATTTACATCAATCTTTTACTTTCTTTCTTTTACTATTTCATTTATCTACTTTTCTTTTTTTTTTTTCAGCGATTCTATTTTATAACTTATCTTAATATTATTAATTAATTAATTTTTTTTTATAAAATACAACTTTATTTTATAAATATTTTGATTAGTCGATATAAATTATTAACAAAAAATAAAGTTATATTGCATAAAATATATTAATAAAATAACATGAAAATGTCCGAAATCTTTATACTGACTCGGTGGGTTTTTGTGGATCCATTATTGGTACCCCTTTCATATTTAAATTATTTCTTGATTAATTTAAAATTTAGTTTTTATTCTATGATGATTGGTTTTTAATGACTGTTTAAAAAACTAATTAGTATTCTAGTGGCTAGTTTTAAGAGTAACTATAAAACTACACTTGTTGTAACAAATAGTTTAAAAGAAATAATATAAACTAGCATGCTTATAAATTTGAGTGGTTTTAAACATTTTAATAATTCATAGACATAATGTGTTTATCAGAATCTATACAAAGTCATATTATATATATTATTATATCACAATGTCGGTTTGCACAGTAACTATATTAATCGCAGTTGTTATTACTTAAGATATTTGTAAACATAGTTAAAATACAAGCTAGGCTTGACCCAATGGTTTTCGTGTTTTGTTTGCATTTGCATGTGCGCTGTTTCAAATCTCTTTTCTCGTATTAAGATATATTCTCACATTTTTATTAAGTCATATGAGTAAGTGTGCCTCTTTATATCATGTAAGAATTTCTTTTAAAATCGGATGATCAAGATCCTCCAGTTTGGAAAATCCAGAACATACATATATTACTATTAGATTAGTTTCTTAGTTAAATTATATATTCTTCAACATGATTTTTTGATTTTTAGCATTTTATTTTTTCATAACTTTCTTTTCCCTCTCTTTAGTCTTTAGCAATGCTCGTAGATATTTTTCTAAATTAAATTAAAATTTTATTTAGTTACTTTTGTAGCATAAAATCAATAATGTAAGTTTTGGGTTATCTTGTATCGACTTATTTTTTATATTTTAATTTAATTTTATTATTTATCTATATTTTTGAATTCGGATGACTACTCCACTTTAATGATAAAATCTCCTACTACTTTTAACCGAGTTGTTATCATCGATGTCTAACACGTGGCGATATTCTTTTTGGAATTTTACGATTTTATCTTTTGTTAAACATTGTAATATTTTATTAATCAATACCATTGTTAATAATTTTTTTTCATTTTGTAATATATGGGTTTCCTGTTGCAACGCAAGGGGAAAAATTACTAGTTAAACAATTAAATAAATATATTAAATACTTGTAACCTTCCAGAGCTTCACGGAGGTGTAAGACCATCACAACACTGCACAACGATATAGATCTAGATTAGCAAGCTAAACAGGCGCGTCGTTGTAAGATAATAGGTTAACATATAATCGTTAAAAAATAATAACTTAATAATATTTTCTCACATATTTGATTCAAGAAATATATGTGGTAATAAAAGACTACAAAAAAGTTAATAATATAATAAATTAAATATACATATATACTGAAATGGTGAAAAATAATTTTGTCTTTGTGTACTAAAAAACCTACCAAAGTTTCCTACAAAATATTAATAATATAAATAAATTTACATAAATAATTTATTAACACAAAAAATCTTTTTTATCAAAAAAAGTCTCTAAATGATAGTTGTAGCCTATATAAGAAAACTAGACAAACCAAGTAAAAAGATTAAAACTAATTAGATAATAATGTTTGAAATTATTTATTAATTTTGTATGATAAAGTGGGATGAAAAATAGGAAGAATCAAACTAAGTAAATAAAATTAAGAAAAGAGTGAAAATAAATTATTAGTATAAGTTACATATTTAATCATTTAAAGGATAAGGGTAAAATAGTCATTACTAGTAAACTAACAGAAAAAGTTAACTTCGTAAAAGATAGAAAACATGACAAATTTTCAAATAAAGGACAATCAGTATACTTATTAAAGTTTAAGAACAAGATTTATAATTTTAATAATACTTAAAAAGATAATATTTGTAATTTATCTACAACTTTTGAATATATTATTTATACAACTTTTATCCGGTCTAGTCTATATATACACTAATAATAATTATGATACATAAAATAATAATAATTAATAATATATATTATGTTTATATATAAATTATAATTATAAATATATATACAATAACTATAAGTGTATATTAATAAAATGATTAAATAAACAATAATTAATAAACAAGTTCAAGCTTCAAATATTAACGATGAGACGAGTTTGAACTTTAGAAATAGAGCTCTAACAAGCCAAGTTCGTTTTTAAGCTAAAAGAGTTGGGCCGAGCTTTCACTCTGGTCTCTGGCAGGAGTAACAAAAAGATGCAGCCTTGAAATCAAGCTACTTGCATAACCATGATAACAAATCTACATATTATTAGCTACAAATCACTACAGTTTTAGAGATAAATGAATCGGTAAAACGCTAACAAACTGTATCAATTATTAACAATCCCATAATCTTACATTTTCCTTTTATAGTGTATTTCTATAAACATCTAAATCCTAATATTATCATCTTTTTACCTGATTACGAAACACGAGAGTGAACGGGTGGTCTCTCGAGTGCAATCATACCTAATCTCCCTTTTCTAAAGTCTGACAAAACCCGAAAGGCTGCTTGATGTTCATCTCCATTAAACAACTGTACAGCAAGCTTGTGGATAAATCTGTGCATTAAAAACATAACATTAACATCATTATTTTAAAAAATGGAGCAACTGAGCAAGTTTGTCCTTTTGAGGTTTAGCGACTGATTTCGACTACGATAATTTCTTTTAACAGTTTTAGAAATAGTTGACAGTAGTATCAAGTTACACAACAGATGGATGCTACAACTAGTAAGATGTGTATTGTTTGACCTCAAAAGTCAAAAGGTGAAAAGAAACATACGTTTTACCACATCGGCCATCCGTATCAATCTTATAACGCTCCCATAGAATATTGTTATCTACCACAAACAAGAACAATGTCGGAATGTCAAAAGAGTATATATGACATTATGAAATTTAACGGGTATATGAAATTTCGGGGCTCTCAGAAGGATATATATGAAACAAATCATGAAAACTAGTCTACATCTAACTAAAACTATATGCCGATGTCAAATTTAATAAAACCAAAGCAAAAGGATCATACTTACTTGCTGTTGGAAGCTTCGAGAGCATTTGAATAAAAACACCTGCAACATCAGTAACATTATACGACCTCTCACCAATGTCATCACATATAGCAAGCTTTATGGCTGCTGATTGATCACTCATCCTCATTGGGATTATTCCAGGTGAATCTAGCAACTCTAGATCGTTTCCAAAACGAACCCATCTTTTACCAGCATCATGAAAAGAAATGAAGTGTTAAAATAATTGGAAAACTCTTAATAAATAAACCAATAACTCAGATATGGCCACTTCAATGGTTCAACCCATTGGATGAATGGAAATAGAACATGTTAAACAGGCAAAAGTCATGTATTCAAATGCTTACAAGGTCCTAATTGTTTTATTTGAAAGAAAAGGAAAATGATGTGGAGGTGACCCATGTATTCAACTTTTCTTCATTAAGGCCACCCATGTGTTTAAACTGCTTTATGAGCCACCCAAGTATGTTGATGTTGAAAACACCTTTAAAATTTTTCAAAAGACAAACATATACCCGTACTCTATCAAAAAGCAATGCCTATAACATTCAAGCAGTTTTTGGCCAGATAACATATAAATGAAAGTAGATGCATACTGGGATGGCCTATAAAGTAAGTTGAATATATGAATGGCCTTGATGAAAAAAGTTGAATACTAGGGTGGCCTCCACATGAAATATCCCTATGAAAATTTATATCCTTATTTTGATAATAAAGCCTTTAGTCATTTTTAATATTATAAATATAACTAATTAAATGGACATGAAGGTAACAGCAGATCAGCCCAACTCAACCTAACCCATTCTGATCACACAAAAAAGCATGCTTGAAACGAACCATTTTTACATGTTGCCCAGCCTATTCGACCCACCTATTCGCCAACTATTAAAAGAAAAGTAACTTACTTTAATACTCTTGTTACGCCTGGTCTTGGAGCTGCAGGACACATACGACGCTTTAATAAACGATTGATTAAAGATGACTTCCCAACATTTGGATAACCAACTATCCCAGCCCGCACCTGTCACACATCGCATCATGTCTAGTAAGAAAATATTAGGATTTGCAGTTATGATCACACAATAATAATTGCAGAAAACAAAATCAGAGACATGTTTACATGGTTTATAATTATGTTCGTATGCTAGAATTCTTGGTAGATCTAGTATATTTTGTAGTACATACTGAGAAGATAACTAACACCATTTTGTAAGAATACAAATAGAAAACTACATAGCACTTTGATCAAAATTGATCTTATTTCTCATGTCTAGGAGCTTTAACTGAGTAGGCTGAAAATGCTATGTAGATGTGGCGATTTACCAAAGGGCTTGTAGCCTAGCGGTATCATGGTATGTAGTAAAGTTGTTCCTCCTAGGTGGTTGAGAGTTCTAGTCCCATGGTTGACATTGATGTAGATTCATTAGTAGGTTTAGAGAGTGTGCAAGTTAGTCATTTTAATAAAAAAAAAAGATGTGGCAGTTACAATATGTTAACATAAAATGGGTTGATTTTGGCTGTATTTTAGCTCCAATGGGTCAACCAAGTGACAATTTAAAGCTAAGTCAAAAGGGATACATGGAACCGGATCAGGTGAAAGTTGTCCATTGTGATTTAAAATGCTTTTTCACTTTCAAAATCTCATTAAAATTTAGATTGTTACTTTAGCAATGTGATCTTGAAAATTTTAATTACTACATAATTATAAAAAAACTCACTGGACGAGGAAGCAGCCCTCGTGCTCTGCGTTTCATATTAACTCCAGCAGCTACTGACTTTGCTAATCTTCCTAACTTCATGGTTCCCTGCATTTTTCATAACAGAATCATTAGTTCTTATTATGTTATCTCTTTCAATTAAATAGGAATCTGCCGAAATACCATCCCAAGCATGTCCATTGGAGAAAACGACTTTTATTCCTTGCCTGCCATAATAATCTGCCCAAGCATTCCTATCTGCAGCGGATATCATGTCTTCTCTATTCAACACCAAGATTCTCTTTCTATTACCGAGCCATGAATCCATCTGATTGTTCATGTACGCTTAAAAGTATAAATATTTGGAATCAACAGTAAATAACATTAACATCATTGAGGATTACACAATATTCAGTAATCACAAAGTAATAATAATAATAAACTGTAATAAAACGAGAACTCGAGAAGTATAAGATAGTGTCTGTATGTATTTTGCTTGTTTGACGTTGTCATAATCAAATAATCAGATGTTTAAGTGTTTGGCAAATCTGGTTATTTGAGGAATTAATTAAAAAAGTGACTAAAGCAGATGTTACTGTTATAAATAAGAAGATGTTTTGTTTTATAAAGTCAATCTTTTTACATAATAAAATTACCTGCGGATGACTTGTGGACATTGGAATCCTAGCATCTCTCACTTCAATGACAACATCCATTAATTTCAGTTGTTCCTTGAGCTCTCTTTCTGTTTTTGCAATATGTCCAGGGTACCACTGTGGAATATTGAGACTAAAATGTCAATCTAAACATTATGAAAATCTTCCCCTAAAATAAAATCTCGGGAGAAGCCCAAACCTTGAGAATACCTGAACGGGACGTAATGTCTTTGTCCAGTGGTAAAGATCGGTCTCAAGATCGGCCCAATCATACTCTTCTTTAAAAGAGTCAACCGCATTACTAGAATTCATGTTACCACTTCCATACCAGCTTGCAGTTTTCCCACCAACAATCTGCAATAATTTTGGTTCTCTGATTCATTAGATACGATAGTGATACTATCACAGAGGGTGTTCGAACCATTTCTGAAAGATTTCAGAAACTTTAGAACTGTGATAAGCACTACAAACCAACTCAAACCATATAATCATATCAACTTCTCTTCTTCCTGAACAAGAATTATGCCTTTAATTTCAAATCCCTAATAAAATTAGCAAAAATTCCACATTGTGATATCAAAAATCTGACAATCAATCTAATTCCAGTGGGTGCATAAAGCTGAGAAAACAAAAAACAAAACCAAACTAAGCTCCATATATCTCAATTTTCCCTTGATGAACAATAACTCGAAATTACTCGTGAATCAATCAACAAGAACTCTCAAACTTTATTATGAAGTAAAGAATACAATGAAGAATGAAAACAAGAATCATCTATCAAATGATCATCACACAACTCATATATATATCTTCCGATATATATCTTTCGAAGCTAAACTCAAAACTTCCGAAGCCAACATAAAGCTTCCGAAGCCAACTACTTCTAACAACTACATTACAATTAAAACCTCATAACTAAACATTAACATGTTTAGCCCATGTAGTTATTAATAGACATAATAACCCAAGAAATTACACTTTGAGTAAATGACAAATTCAGTCCCTGAAGTTTAATCCACATTTCCAACAATCTCCACCTTGGATTAACCTTCACTCAATGTTTAAGATCTCCAAACAATACTCAAACTTAGGACCTGGTAACGACTTTGTAAGCATACCAGCACCATTATCAAGAGTATCAACTTCTTTAATCTCAACCTCTTTAGCCTTCACCACATCTCTAATAAAATACAACTTCACTCTTACATGCTTAGTCCTTTCATTATGCACTTGATTCCTAGCTAGCTGCACAACACCTCTATTATCACACAAAATCACATTACTAGACAAGTTAATACCCATCTCAGTAACTATACCCTTTAACCAAATAGATTCCTTGACAGCTTCTGTGAGGGCTACAAACTCAGCTTCAGTAGTTGATAAAGCAACTGTTGATTGTAAAGTTGCCTTCCAACTAATCACACTTCCAAACAAAGTGAAAACATATCCTGTCATGGATCTACCATTGTCTAGGTCCTTGGCAAAATCACTATCAACATAGCCAAGTAGAGTACCTTCAGCACTATGTTCCTTGCCAAACACTAACCCAACTTCTTTAGTACCATTAAGGTATCTAAACATCCATTTACTGCCTCCCAGTGAAGTTTACCAGGACATGCAATGTATCTGCTTACAATACTAGCTGCATCAGCTATATCTGGTCTTGTGCGGACCATCAGATACATCAAACACCCAACTGCCTTGGCATATGGAACCTTATTCATCTGAATTCTTTCTTCCTCAGATGTAGGTAAATCCCTTTTAGACAACTTAAAATGTTCAGCTAAAGGTGTAATCACTGGTTTAGACTTTTCCATACAAAAGTTCCTTGGAACCTTGTTGATATAACAAGTTTGGGTCAACTTCAACTGTCTCAAACCTCTATCTCTACTTATTTCCATGCCTAAAATCTTCCTAGCAGATCCAAGTTCCTTCATATCAAACTCACACATCAGCAATTGTTTTGTAACTTGGATCTCATCCTTGCTTTTACAAACCAATAACATATCATCAACATACAGAAGAAGATACACAAATTCTCCTTCAATGTACTCTCTATAATACACACAATTGTCATAACAACTCCTTTTAAATCCCTGACTGACTATGTACTCATCAAACCTGAGATACCACTGCCTTGGTGATTGCTTAAGTCCATACAATGACCTCTTAAGCAAGCACACCTTGTCTTCTTGACCCTCCACCTCAAACCCAGGTGGTTGCTTCATATAGATGGTCTCATCTAATGATCCATGTAGGAATGCTGTTTTAACATCTAATTGCTCCAATTCAAAATCAAATAGAGCAGTTAATGCTAATAACAACTTGATGGATGTATGTTTAACAACTGGTGAGAAGATTTCATTGTAGTCCACACCTGCCTTTTGTGTGAATCCCTTTGCAACAAGTCTTGCTTTAAACCTGGGTGGTTCACCCTGCACACCCTCCTTTAACTTGAACAACCATTTGCAGTCTATCAACCTTTTATCCTTAGGCTTATCAACAAGGACCCATGTCTCATTCTCATACAGAGAGTTCATTTCATCCTTCATAGCATCAATCCATCTTTCCTTATCCACTGATCTCACAGCTTCATGGAATGATAAAGGCTCTATCATGCTCTCTTGTTGTGCAGACATAAACACAAATGCAGTCAAATCTTCAGTAGTACTTGATCTATATCTAACCGGGGAATGATAGTCCTTCTAGTTCTGTTCTTAGCTAAGCTATGTGAAACAGAACTAGATGGTCCCTGTGTTGTAACTCCTTCGGCATTGCCATCAAAGTTACCACCTGACTTGTCGTTGTCAGGTGAACCAGGTATTGAGTCTCCTCTTGACTCATCATTCTCCACCTCAATTATAACCTCATGATCACCAATACTTTCACTACAATTACCTGCATTCATCAATAGGTCCTTATATAATATTTCCTCATTAACGGTTACATCTCTGCTCACCAGTACTTTCACCCCTTCTTTCTCCATTGACCACAACCTATATCCTTTTACCTCATGTGAGTACCTAAGAAATATGCATTTGACAGCCCTAGGCTCAAGTTTATCCCTTTTAAGACGAGCATAGGCCAGAGAACCAAACACTTTCAAGTTGTTGTAGTCAACTTTAACACCTGACCATTTCTTCATAGGAACCATCATGTTTAATGCTGATGAAGGTGATCTGTTAATCAAGTATGCTGCTGTGCTCAATGCCTCTGCCCAAAATTTCTTGGGCAGTTCTGACTCATGTAACATGCATCTTACTTTATCAAGTAATGTCCTATTCATCCTCTCAACTAACCCGTTCTGTTGAAGGGTACCAGGAACTGTCAAGTGTCTTGTCAAACCTTGTTCTCTACATAACTGATCAAACTCACCATTACAAAACTCTAAACCATTGTCTGTTCTTAGTTTTCTTACTTTCTTTCCAGTCTGAGTTTCTATCATGGTTTTTCACTCCTTAAACTTTGCAAATGTTTCATTCTTATGCTTTAGAATGAACACCCAAAGTCTCCTAGAGTAGTCATCAATTATTGACAAGAAGTAATGACCTCCACTTAATGATGCAGTCTGAGGTCCCCATAAATCAGCATGAACATATTCCAAGATACCCTTAGTACAATGTTTTCCTTTTGTGAATTTTACTCTATGAGATTTACCCATTATGCAATGTTCACAGAACCCAAACTCACATCCTTTTAAACCATTGACTACATCTTGTTTGATTGACTCAGCTAAACCCTGACCACTCATATGGCCTAATCTTCTCTGCCACAACATAGACAGATTTTCAGTCTTAGCTGCCACCATAGACACAAGTCTACTACTAGCATGACCATCTAGTAGATACAGGTTATTACCAGTTCTAGACCCAGTTAACACTACCATAGAACCTTTAATGACCTTAGCCTTGCCACTTCTCAAACTAATACTGTACCCAGCCTTTTAATGAAATCAAATTCTTAGTTAGTTCAGGAATATACCTTACATTCTGTAATTCCACTGTGGTGCCATTGTTCAGACTCAGGACTATTGAACCATAGCCTTGAATTTTGCATGCTTTATCATCTCCCATCTTCACTTCACCAAGAGCTTCTATCCTTAAATCTTTGAAGTGATCTTCATAAGGACTCATGTTATATGAGCACCCTGAGTCCATTATCCATGACTCATTATCAACTCCCGGAGACACCATTAACACCTCATAACTTTCATACCCATCTGATGATGGTTCTGGGGATGAAATGCCTTGGTTCTTATACCCACGACTTTCATTTTTCTTGTTCTTTCTTTCTGGACATTCCCTCTTAAGATGCTTCTTAGATTGACAGATATAACATCTTCTTTTGAACTTTGACTTGTGTTGGCTCTTGGACCTACTTCTTTGTTCAGACCTTCCTCTGACTAAAAGTCCACTGCTGTTTGTTTCTTCTTGGTTTTCTGATCTTTTCTTTAACTCTCTTGAGTTAACAGCTGACAATACCTCTTCCATTGTTAATGTCTCTCGTCCATACATAAGAGTATCAACAAAGTGCTCATAAGACTGGGGCAAGAAGTCAGGAATATCACAGCTTGATCTTCCTCATCTAGAGTAACATCAATGTTGCCCAGATCCACTATCAACTTATTGAATTCATCCGTATGATCTTCAATTGTTTTACCTGCGGTCATATGAAACGTGTACAACCTCTTCTTTAAGTACAGACGATTGGCCAATGACTTTGTCATGTAAATACCCTCTAATTTCACCCAAATTCAAGCAGGAGTTGTCTCTTTTGAGACTTCCCTTAACACCCGGTCTCCCAAACTCAAGATGATTGCACTATGTGCCTTTTCCATCATCTCTTTCCACCTTTGTTGAATCTCTAATGCCTTTTCAGGAATTGTATTTGCAGGGTTCACCGCCTTTCAAAGCATCTACAACTCCCTGATGCACCAATAGGGCCCTCATCTTCAACCTCCATAATCCGAAATCACTTCTACCATCGAATTTCTCCAATTCGAACTTAGTGACACCATGATGTTCACCAGAATTCTTCAAATCAAGCAATTTCACCCTTGATTGATTTCGATTGCCCTTCACGATCTTGATCGCTGAATTTCGATTTCGAGCCGTAACCTTGGCTCTGATACCAATTGATGAACGATAACTAGAAATTACTCGTGAATCAATCAACAAGAACTCTCAAACTTTATTATGAAGTAAAGAATACAATGAAGAATGAAAACTAGAATCATCTATCAAATGATCATCACACAACTCATATATATATCTTCCGATTTATATCTTTCGAAGCTAAACTCAAAACTTCCGAAGCCAACATAAAGCTTCCGAAGCCAACAACTTCTAACAACTACATTACAATTAAAACCCCATAACTAAACATTAACATGTTTAGCCCATGTAGTTATTAATAGACATACACTTTGAGTAAATGACAAATTCAGTCCCTGAAGTTTAATCCACATTTCCAACATCCCTAATGCTAAGACTCTTTTAACCTAGCATGCAATCGTACATGAATTACATCTAATAATTCCTCATTCCTCATTTTACATGAATTACATCTACTATTATCCTACCTCTAATATCACTGGTGCGTTTTGAGTGCATTAACTGTGTATGAGAGGATAGATGCCTCTTAGGAAGTTTTCACCGCGATAATAAAAACAAATCCGTGAGCTCCTATATGTCAAAACGCATGGTACGAGAGAGACGGATGTTACAAAAATCCTCAAATCACCAAAAGTCGACAAGCGTCTAGCATTAACACTGCTAATTATTTCTTTAAATTCAAGCGGATGAGATTTGTCTAGATAGTTGGAGCTAATTCAAGCAATTAATGGAAGCACAGGTGTCAACGAGAAGTTTCTAGAAGCGAAGAGATTACTTGCCTGAATAGTGGGTGGGGACGGCGGAGGAGGGGCGGCGGAGGCGGTGGCAACCACCGTTAACGGCGGTCTCCTTCGGTGGTGAAAAACAGGTGGTGAAATGGAAGCTTTGTTGAAGAATACACCAGATAGGTGTATAGCCATTGATGCCGAGTGGTTAGCCCTCGGTTGCAACCAGCTTGGGGGTGTGTGATTTCAGAGTGGGGGAGAACACTTGATTCAACCACCGAAAATATTATCCTTGTTCTAAAATAGAAATTTCATTTCTAAGTTTACGAGAAAAAATAATATTTATTTATTTTCTATTTAGAAATAAACTAGAATTAAGCCCCTCGCGTTACGGTTTGGGAATAAAATAGTACCTAATAGCACCTGTGTCACATCACCACCAGCGACCACCAACACTGAAGTTGATGTGTTGTTAATGAGAAGAAATTAGACCGAAACGTAAAACATAGAAAGTACAACTAATTCAATGCAGGAACCGCGTGTTGCGATGAAACTATCAAACGTGAATAAATAGAAGCAAAAACGTTAATCAACACACGCACATTGCGCAGTGTTAGCTCACAAGATTTAGAACGAAATGTAAAAATGTTGAACCACACATGTATTGTTACGTCGTGTTAACTTGTAAAATTAGAATAAAACGTAAAACGAAAATTTGCAAAACAAGAAAAGTATAAGGGACCAAAATTAAAAGTAAAAAACTTATGAGGTTAAATTACAAAATATGAAAAGCTTTGAGTTAAAAGTAAAAAATCTAATTTTATAAGGTTACATTGCAAAATATGAAAAGGTTTGAGTTAAAAGTTAAAAAAATCAATTTTTTTTAAAAAACACCCTGAGCGTGAGGTACAACCTCAATGCATAAAAGAAGTTGATAATTAGTATATATTAAATCATTCATTTAAGTGAGAGAGACACATATATTGGTGGACCATCTATTCATCTCGTGTTCGGGGGCGAGTCTCATATGAGCGCAAGTAAGTTAATGGTATGTTTTTGATACAGGGATGTAATAGAGTTACATAAAACAACCCTAGGGAACGAATATGAATGGAAAGTGACTCATGCTATAATTTTCATAACACGTTGGTATATCTGAAAAGCTAGGAGCGAAGCTATTTTCAAGAAAAACAGGCGTCTCCAGCAATGATTTGATTTTTGGTGATGTTAGAGCTCTTCGTCTCCTATGTATAATTACCACTAGACCAGGATGAGCAAAAAAGCTCCACAACATCACCTTAGAACTTTGATTGATTGTCAATCTAGTAAGATTGAGACAAGTGGTTGAACCGTAACAGCATTTTAAAGACTCAAAAGCTTGACCAGTTTTTTTATTTCAAGTAATAAACCATCATTCTTTAAAACACTATGTCAATGACTTAACTATACTTTCATAGTTTTGAACGAACATTCTATGATGCTCAGTTACACCCTAAAAACTTTTTATTTCTTTACAATTCTGCATCTAACCCATGCTTGTATCACTTGACCTTAGATTGATTTGGCCGAGACAAACTAACTTTAATAGCACCAAAAACAAATTTATTTTTCTTGGCCGCCAAACTCTCTTGTTGTATAACAACTTTTAAATGCTCTAAATGATTAATCCAATTATAGTTGTAGATTAGAATGTACTATTATATTTTTTTTTAAATAAGCCCTAAACACATGGTTCATAAGGCTTTGGAAAGTGGAGAGCGTGTTAGTTTGGCCAAATGGCATAAGGAATTCAAACCGATCATTGTGAGTTTTGAAAGCAGTTTTCCTCAAATCGGCAGTGTGATAGTAATACATAGATTTGAGGTCCACATTGAAATATATTCGATGCCATGTAATTCATACATTAGTTGTTCACGCATGCATTTTTTTAACACCACCACCCAGAATTTTTACGATAAGATCGCCACATCCTGCATCATGTGGGACTAAAACTCACATCATAACACAAGCATAACTATAGGCGACTAAAAGTGTGATTCAAACTATTAGTAAGATGTAGCAGGGCTACTCTTTGAATATGTGCGACAAATCAGTCATTCTTCATATATTACATAAAAAAAGAGTATCAAATATTAAAAAGAACATAAAATTTTTGCCCGGGTCAATAGTCAATAAAAAAAGATCGATCAACATAGAAAATCAAAACCTTGCTGTGTTCTAGTCTACAGAGACGAGCAGTGTGTTTCATAAATTTGGAACGAACCTACCTTCAAGCTTGTTCTAGCAACTAGACCTAATCATACTCCAGTTCATCGGGTGTCACAGGCCTCTTCAGCGGGATTATAGACTTCTTTTCCACATCCCGAGATAACGCTTTTCTCATATCTGAATTTTTAAATTTTAATCACATAATAAACATTGTTACACTGTGTTGTGTCCAAGAGAAAATGAGCAGAAGACAACAAGTGGGTTCAAACGGCTTTACCTAAACCATCTTCTTCCCCAGAATAGTATCGTAATACACGTCTATAGATAACATAATCAAGCTGCAAGATAGAGGTTGAACAATCAGAATGATCAATATACTCATATGCTATTAATTTGTCTATTTACTTATTTTATATTATTTCTTAGCGGACATTACTCGCACACACTCATACCAACTGGGATTTGACTCATTTGAACCTTCCTGTTTATTGGTAATTTGGTAGGTCAGCTTTGTTAGTCTAGGCCAAAGGCCAGTTGGTGCCATGCTACTAGTATTATTCTTTGTTTAAAACCATTTTAAAGCTAAATGGCGAAGCCTGATAACGTACCATTCATACAGATGCAAATTTGATCCATATACATATTAATGAGTCAAAACTTTAATTATATTTTATCTATAACAGGTCAAATGGTCAAAAAAAGTGCCAGAGGAAACATGTAAACTGCATTTTTAATGCATATAGCCTTCTAAATTGCTTAACTAAAAAATATATTATTGTTGTAATAATATAGTTTTTGTTATTATCTTTTAGCACTCCGCTATAAATAAAACTTTAAGGAGATTTTGACAAAAAGCATTTAGAGTCCGCCTAAGCTGTACCCAATTTTTTTTTGTTTTGTTTACACGTTAGCAGTTACCCAACCCAATCATGTAGCCTCCTCCAGTTTCATTCAACAACCAGAAAAGGTGCCCTGTCCAACTTGTACTAAAAGTAAACAGTGTGTGTGTTTGTTTTTCTATATGTGAGTATTCGTGTTGTGTGTGCGTGTGTGAGGGAGGGAGGGGGAGAGAGAGCATTACCTTTTCATACATCTTTATAGCGGGTGTATTTGATGCTCTTACAAAGAGGTCCACAAAGTATGCTTTGTCACTGCCCCCAGGTTAAGAAAGCACAAAACAGAAAAGAACTCAGATGAACTGTGGTGCTGGTTAGTCAATTACTGGTATACAGTATACTTGATAAACAAGAAGTTATCATGTTTTCTAGTTTGGTATGGAAACATTGATAAGTGAATAGCTAACTTTAGGAAACGGAATATCCAATCATCTAAACGACACCAGTTCAACCCAACTCCACAAGATACAATGTGTCTATATTAGAGTCATGGTTTCTATTTTAGTATCTTTCTATCATACCACTGTATTATCTTAATAGTAGTTTATTTTACTAGTTTATCTTTAATATGGAAATGTGTTTCGCTTGTTTAAACCCATTAACTGGTTACTCGGATCTATACAAAAGAAAACCTTTATCGTGGCATTGTTACACGATGTTGTTAGTGAAGTAATAATGTCAGAGTATTTTTCTGTCAATTTGATTGTGTATGAACCTTTTGAAAGTTTTGGTGCAGATATCTGATATCATATAGATGTATCATCCTAAATAATCCACCTATTTTGATAGATTGCCCTCTTGTCTTACCCTCATGGCCTCATGTAATCCTGTATTAGTCCTCAATATGTGCTTACTGTAAAAGTACAAAAACCCCAACCATCTCCATTCATATTGCAACTAAATCTTTCATCTACGTCATTTCTGAATAACACTAAAAATTTACAAGAATCCAGGTCCAGCATCTAAGATCATGTCTCTCTGTCATAATTAATTCTAGTATTTGGTGAACTCGAGTTCTAATTGAGCACTTAAATGTACAGATGATGTGAAACAAATACGTAGCCATGAGTATAAAAGTTGGAAGACTATTGTGTAGGTCGCAATTATCAAAAAATGTAAAAATTCAGATACAACTATCATACAAGTCTATAGAAACTTGTTTATAAATAACCTAAACTCACATTTTGTCACTGATGTCTTCAAGCAGGTTCATTAGTTTCTTTGCCAACTGCTGCCTACGAAATTCAGGAGCTACCGTGACAGCTGTCACATGACCATGCCACGACTCACCTTGCCCTTCAACTTTACCCATAACTGCAGCCAAAGTAAAAACATTAAGTTTACGTATCCTTACAGTGTCACACATTCATGAAATACATAAACATTGTGAAAACCTAAACAGCAAAAACACAACAGATATGGTCAAAACCAATAAACCCTGGAACTTATAAATAAGCGTATACGAGACTTGAGAGACCACGCACAAAAAACATCTTTTAATAATAGTCGGTATATCAGCATCCACTATAGCCAAACACCAAAGTTTGTTTATCCCAGATTAGATGGGTGCATGTTATAGTAAATTAGTAATGCAATCAATTCAAACTTTTTCTAGAACATCAGTAATGCATAAATCATATGAATATAATCACATAAAAAAGGATGATATATCTAGAGTCCAAAATCCAGTATTAGCATAACAGTAAGTATTAATCATACACTAATACATCTATACAAGTAAAACCGATTATTTATAGAATGGAAGCAGATCAGGTTTCACATCTGCCGAGATTGAAAGATGAAACAAAACCCTAATATTTAACAGATTCCAAATGACCACTAGAGTTTTCTAGCACAAATTCCCTAAAATGAGCCTCAATATCATGTCCAATACAAACGAAAACAAAATTGAACAAAACGGCAGTAACATTAAGCAGAAGGATGAAGAAATTACTGTATCCCATGACTCTGTTGCCCGGAGCTTCGGCGACATGAAAATAATCAGGCCATCGAGCCAAGTAGGTCATATAGAACGACATATTAAACTGCACAATCATCAAAATAATCAAAATCATCATCCCGTAACAGTCATGATGCAAAAACATAATCTGTTTCAAACAACTAGTAATCGTACGCGTAGATACGCATCAGCCCCAAATCACATGAGATTCCATTCATCCTCTTTGGGTTGACTTGGAGGGAGTACTGTTTATCAAATTGTTAATCGAATAAGATGAAGATGAATGAAATGCTTACAGTTTCAGTGAGATGATCGAGATTTACAGAAGAAAATCTCAGAAGATCATCGCAGCAAAATCTTCGGATTGTTGTCATCTTTGTCACTCTCTTCGTCCCCTGTGCAAACGGTGGATGAATTGACGCTGTGTTCTTCGGTGTGATTTAAGATTCAAGAGAAACGAAAGGAAATGAAAAATAATTATGTTTATGACGTTTTTTTAAGGAGGATAACGAAAGGAAACAAAAGAACATTGTGTTTTTGAGTTTTTTAAAAAAAGAAATAGAAAGAAATGAAAAGAAAATTTTTAATTTTTTTTCTAATTTTTGTTTCAAAATGAGAGGAAATGAAAAGAAATGAAATCAAACACATAAAATTTTTATTTTTTTTTATTTTCTTCGAACTCTGGAACACGAAAATTTTAAATGTATTTTCCTTTTTTTTCATTTTTTTTCTTTTTTTAATTTCCTTTCTTTTCATTTCTTTTCTCTCGCTAATTTCCTTGCAATTCTTTTCTTTTCTCTTCTTTCGTTTATTAAACTCGGGAACACAAAATGTCGCTTGTGAAGTTGTCGGTTGATAATTGGGGAAATGTGGGTTACACTTAACCCTTTCGAGGTTACACAGGATGTCACTTTTTAATTATAGTTTGTAAACATACACATTTTTTATTTGCAGATGATACTTAAACTTTCAAGAGTAAAATTACCATCTTTGAACAGAAGATAAGTTGTTTTTATTTTCCAGAAGAAAGTCATGAAATTAGCACTTTTAGTGTCACTATTTATTATTTTTATAGGTATGTGATGTTAGAATAATTTTATAAGTATAGTGATTTAGATATGTGAGTTTAGTAATTATATGTTTATTTTGTATTTATTCTTAACGTTCCAACTAAAAGTTATGCCAAGTGTTAGGTATTTTCCTGTATCAACTTTTCACCCGTGTATTATTGGCAATCAAACTTTTGGTTAATAAGTTTCACATGAATATGATAGTACGTAACATCTCTTACTAACTTTTCAGTATTGTATAATCAGTAAATTTTCACATGATGTTTATTGTGTGCTAACATATATATTATATGTGTTTGTTAGGATTTATATATATATATATATATATATATGTATATTCATTTTAATTTGACAACGAGAACATAAAACATATACAATTTAAAATCTTTGTAGACCTTCTGTTATTTTGAATGACTCGTATTTTGTTCAAGCCGGAAAATAATGAGTTCGAAACTGGCAATTCTACCGGTCGATCGGGCGTTATTATTTATAAACGTTCCTCGCGAGACTTTTAGTTTCTGCAACATTTCTTGAAACCAATCATTGATGCAAGGCTATCTTTTGATAGCAATGAATGACGAGTCTAGCATAATATAAACAATGTTACATCATACTGGCTTTCAGGACTTGATAAAACTGTCATCAACTAGCCTGACACGATAGGTTATGGCTCATTACTAATTCAACCAACAAGGGTTGACCCACCTGTTTATTTGTATCAAAGAGCCCAATGTCATTACGAGGTTGACTGTCTTGGCTTTCGCTTTGAGATTTTCTCCGACATCTCTACCCTATATACATCATGTGTATATAATGATACCATTTTATATTTGTTGATATATGTGTATGCGTGAGGTTTCAAAATGTTCACAAATACTTCGCCCCCCATAAACCCTCTAACACGTTGTTCGTGTTTGTAGTCTGGTCATAAACCAAGATGATGAAGAATGACGTTACACCACAACCAAGACAACTCTAATTGTGGATGTCTATCATTCTAGAACAACGACTTGAGGCTAGACACTAAACCAGTTACTCCTTTCATCAACAAGTATTAGACCTCGTATATTTAAAACT
Organism: Flaveria sonorensis; assembly: GCA_025506505.1. Lineage (NCBI taxonomy): Eukaryota > Viridiplantae > Streptophyta > Magnoliopsida > Asterales > Asteraceae > Flaveria > Flaveria sonorensis. The sequence goes on along the minus strand of CM046424.1, from coordinate 63,440,400 downwards.
TATCTATACTATATATTAAGCATATGAGAGTGGTATTTTAAGATAACATAAAATTAAGAATAATTACTTTACTCAATGCATAAGATACAACTACTTTTGAGGGTAAAATATTATTTTTAACATTATTTACGGATTACCGCTTACAGTTAGTTACATAATAACCGTATATTTACTATAACTTACATAAAAATTTATATTATCTACCCATAAACAAATAAAAAACTTAATTTGTTTTAAGATTTCAGTTATATTTTTTAATCTATCATGTTTAAAAACTTTTTGAGACTACAATTGTAACCTGTGTATTTTTTAAACGTTTTGATGTAATTTTTTTGCTAAACCGATTTGTATTTTGTGAGGTACAATAAGTTAATGCGTAAATGTACAAGTCGTCGTGCAAAACCCATTTATTTGGTGTTTTAAATTTTAGTTTAGAAAAAATATAATAGACTTTTACAAAATTATTACAAGAAATACAAAAATTAAAAACAAGTGTGGGATGTAAAATGTCGTCCCGTCGCATTGCGCGGGCATCCTTTCAATATATTAATCCACACACAAGTGGTATTTAAAAATACACATCAAACATCTCAACTTGTAAAAAACACATTAGATTTTAGCGACTTTAACCCTCAGGTTATAAGTTTTACACACATGAGTTACTCAAAAATAATTAAAATCCTCCGACTTGTTTGTAGAAACACAAACTCACGCCCCCATTCAAAAAATACTTCTAAGTGTACACATTTATCAATTACCAAAACTCGAGAGTTCAACCTCTTAAGGAGGGAAACGTTTTCCAAATGCAATGGTAAAGGAAAATAAATTGCTTATTGGAACCTCTTTTTCGTTTAATAAAATGTAGCGGTTTCTAACACAATCTTAGATTTTGTTTGATACATCTAACTAATATAAAACAGGTTGTGTTCAACTTGCTTGTATAACTCATTTACAAAAACATAACGGCATGTCAATCTGTTTTGTGAAGCTAGTCGACTCACTATGAGCATTCATAGCGCGTTTTTTATTTTTATGTGAGTTGGTGCTCTTTATTACATGGGATGGTTTTGAGTGGTTGTGAATGAAAAATGTATAAAATTTATGGGGATTGTACCGTTTTCTTTATATTTAGAGAAATACGGTACAACCCCCATATATTTTTAATATTTTTGACAGTGATTGTGAGCGAGAAAATGTAACGATAAACGTATGAAAAAAAATTATTTAATGATAAAGCTGGCAACATATTCTTGATGTTGCTTTAAGAATATTATGATTTTAGGTGACACATCTTCCCTGATACTGCGAGGTCAAAAAAGGTCCATATATTAGTGAGAGCACCTGAATTCACCAAAAGTTGCTTGCAATGCGTACAAACAGACATAAAAACTCATTAAGTTACGCACATTCATGGATAATTGAACACATGCTTCGTTGGCTTTTATAAATCTAGTAGTGACACCTGATTGCAGACGCACAGATTTATGAATATGTTAATGATGAATATAAACTTTCTTCTAGGGTATGTTATTAGAAATGTTTGGTGAATGAAGAATAATGGTAGATCAAGTAACACATGAACTTTCATGAAACTAGAATAGCTTATAGAAGTTCTCATGCTATGCTGTTCTGCACATCTGCACTCGAACTTTTAACATATTTGAAGTATCGAACCAGGATGCTGAGATTGTTTTTTTGGATGGTGAATATTATGAATGTGTATATTTTGTAGTATTTGAATTATAGGTCCTATCTTTCACAATACACTAGTACCAATCATGCACAAGCTTACAAAAGTTTGCTGAACATACAAGATTTAAATCTTTCATAAATTATAACCATATAAAACAACAAACACGGTTGGTCTAGAGTCCAAATAATGCACCAAAATACACTCCTATTCATTCTTCCACACACACAACACCAAAGAAAACCCGAGGGCTTGTGAGTCTCCATCTTTACTTAATATTCTTGACCAAGACAGATCCTCACTTGCCCACAGTTTCTCTGCTGAAAGACAACTTTTAAACAAAAACACCGCGTTCCCTGTCAATTTCTCAAACAACCAACTATGAACATCCCAGTAAACTTCCACCGGCAACCCATCAACCAAAATAGTATAATTTCCTCTAAATTTCCATCTTAAACACTTCACTTGCATCACCGGGTGACCATCAATTCGTATCATTAAATACGAATCATTGTTCATACCCATCCTATCACATTCAATCAATATATCATGAATTTGACCTTTACCACAAAACTGAGCCCGTGTCGAGTAAGTCTTCTTTCCAAAAATATGTGCTCTTTTTGAAACAAAAACAGCACTTGGTGCCAAAGTATTTGCATCTATCTTCTTGTGCACTTCCTTCTCCATATCCCCTAGAATTAAGATTGGTTCCTGGTTCATAACTATTGCGAAATAGAAACCCATGATTGGTTCTGGTGATGAACTGAATTTCGCATATGTTAAGTCCCAATAAAAATGTATTGTATTAGAACCCACTTGTAGGTTTCTAAACCCTCTTCTTTTAGAGAATAACCATGGCTTAATGTCGAGCTTACATAGACATTGGTTGTTTGAATCGTCGATTTCAACAGAAAGACTCTGACCCATTAAGTTTTTAGTCCAAGTAAGAGTTATGATAACGTAAGAGGAATTGCGCATTCTGCATTGGTATACACAAGTTACAAGATTTTGGGCAATTCTGGTGGTGGTTGTAGTGATGGGAGTTTCTGGTGAAGAAGCAGCTTCAGCAACTCGAACACCATTTTCACCAAAACAAGAAGGGAAGTCCTTCATTTATAATATCTACAGACCAAATATTTTACTAACTAATACAAGTATAATAATCTTGGTAATTCTTTTTGCAATGAGAACCAAATGTCAGTAAACTCACTTGATAATCGACGAGATCAGGTAAATTGCAGCTTGCGTTGGGCATGTGCCTTCAAGAGTTTATAGTATGAAATTATTGGAAGCAGATTTGAATCAAAGATCTCTGTTAGAAGGAATAGGTGCTTATCACCCCCCCCCCCCCCCCCCCCCCCCCCCCCCTCCCTCTTTGAAGGTTTTGATAGTTATAATCTTTTTACAAAAAACAATAAGTAGTAGCTATGCAGTTGAATTTGAAGAACATTTCCTATGGGTAACCTCCAAAATCATTAAAAGTTCAAGATTTCTTGAAGTTTGAAAAAAATATGATTCAGTCAGTTTTTTGTGTAAAAATATACAAGTATAATCTTGGTAGTTATAATCTTTATTACAGGAAACAAGTAGTTGTACTTGAATCTGAAGAACAATACATATGAGATAACCTCAAAATCATTATTAAATTAAGATTTCTTGAAGTTTGAAAGATTAAGATTCGAACCATATATTTTTGTAAAATATAACAAAAGATAACGGATATCTTGTATAGAAGAACAATAAAATCTTTACCTTGAATCCAAGGAATAATCTGTTTGTAACTTAGCTCCAAGATCAAAAGACAAATCTTCAAGCATATGATGCCATTGGGTTCAGAATTGCAGGTAATCTCCAAAATCAGTAAAAAGTTATAGATTTCTTGAAGACTGAAAGAACAAGAGCAAGTTATGATGTCATTGCTAAAGAAAAATGGCTTCTGGGTAAGAAGTAAGAACTAATAAGGAACTATGGTTTCTTTATTCATTCAACTTCTCTTTCTCACACACACAAAAACACAAGCACATAGTGGTGCCATTAGAATGGGGTTGGTTAGATACACCCCCTGTTGTTAAATATACCCACTATTAGTTTGATTTTTTTAAACGTGTGTATGCCAGTATAAGAGCTTGTATACCCTTTATATGACAGTTTTAACTTATATAAACCCGTATAGGGCTTGTATACTCCCATATAGGGGCAATTGTATGCCCGTATATAGCGTTTTATACGCGCATATAATAGGGATACATCGAGTGGAAACCCAAGTGGGGATTACGTATAGCACAACCCCATTAGAATGAGTGTGACTTTTCATGTTTTGTGTCACTTTTTATGATTGGTAATTTAGCGTAATAAATGGTGCTTATGAAAGATGTTTTGGTTATGAAATGAGTCTGCTCAAAAACCATCATTTTGCTCATGTAAAGAGGGAACACCTACAAATGGGGTATCATTATTGGTTATGGGTATTATCTTTTTTGTTTTAGGTGGTTAAAACTACTTTATTATAACTAAATAACATGTTATCTAAGATGTTACCTTTCAATTTTTAATTTAGATTTTTAACAAACATATCGTGAACTGTTATTGGAGTGATGATAGTTTTACATCCATAGAGTTGCAATAAGATCGTGTAAGTTGTGTTTGACCAGCCATCGATCAGTCTCTTAAATAAAAAAGTGTTTTGAATCCGTCTCAATTCTAACTTGTTTTGAAGTTAATGAATTTGACGTATTTTGAACTATATGTAATAAAACATGTGAGTTGAGTAACAATTTAAAATAGTTACTGAAATGTTATGTTTGTGAGTTGAGTAACTATTTAAACAGTTAGTGGATCCTTGTTTAAGGGTAGGAAATATGCATTTGAGTTGACCTACAAGTCTAACATGGTAGTACTTTATTTAAATCGTCTTTATTTGAATCAGGTATTTATACATTTTTTTAATTGTTTATACATCGATGGGATAAAGTTGTTGGATTGGATTTCAAAATTGTTTATACATTTTTTTCTAATAAAATCTCGTTACAACTTCATTAGTCATTACTACCTTTTGGTTTCATATTTTGTTTATTAAAAACTCTACTTTCGTAAAGTCACACAAAAAAGAAAGTAGTTTTATATTTTTTTCCAAGTCAGTTTCATATGTCCTTTTTATTCTAAGTTTTTTATGATGTTATCTTATTTTTGAGAGGGACTAAACAAGCAATTGATTCGATGACCGACCGTTATAAGAACTAAAGAAAATTTTATATTAAATTTGATTGTTACAAATTAGTCATCTAATTTATGTACTAAAACTATATTCGAGTTCTTTTCGAATTAGTAACCTCATCTAAAAATGCTTTTTTTTTACATTGGCTCGACAAAGATTGGAAATAACCTCTAACTGGTATTAAATTGAAAGAATATGATACAATACATTTTGTTAACTGTGTAGATGAAGCAACCTTTTTATTTCTTCTAGTACCAGTGAATGGCACACCTACTACTAATATTATTTGGTCAATTGCATAAAGTGTATTGAAGGTGTTTGTTTACATTTTGACACTGACTTCATACCAAAACAAGCCTTCTCACTTATTATTACAATAAATTACCATGAATGATTATCAACTGAGGAGTTGAAGCTTTTTAATGGGGTGGCTTCAATCTTTATTCTCCCCCTTCAAGAACATGTGGAACCGAATTCTATCGACTAGTACCCGCCATCGAAAACGTACGTGTTTAAGGTTTGTCGGTATTGTTCTTGATCACTAAGTTTATTGACGTTTGGATTATATTTCGGGTTAATTTATAGGTGACGGGCTTTATGTGTTGTACCAAGACGTCAAGTGTTGCTCGTGCGAAGATGTGCAAATGTTGTGGTCGATGGTGGTCGGACCCGAACCAAGGTTTTCTATCTAAATATCGAAGTAAATAGTAAATATGTGTAGATTTTGTCTATGTTAGAAAGATTCAGGATGATTGTTTCTAACATGTATGATCGGTTTGTAATATGATACTTAAAAACCAGTGTAAATGATGTATAATTATTGTGATTTGAGAGTGAATTGTTTTGTGCAGCATTATTATTTTTTACCTTTTTGGTTAAAGAACATCATAACTTTGATTATACCCACTAGTTTAATGTGTGTTTTACCCACTAGTTTGATGTGATTCGTTCCTCTTCAACGACAATTGAAATAGATTTAATTATGTCTTCAGTGGCGGAGTTTGACAGTGTGGGGGCGAGATAAAAATTTTCTAGTGGGTCGAACTCGATATTTATATAAAAATTTATATTATCGTGGCAAAAATTTACACCATCGGACTAAAATTTAACACTACTGACGAAAAAAAAGAAGGGGGTCCGTGGTAGAGGCGTACAAACCGGGTTTTTTACCCAAACCGGTTCGGGTTCAAAACCGAACCAGTGTTTTTGTGAGGGGGTCAAACCGGTTTTTTTTTTCAAACCGGTTCGGGCTACAAACCGGTTTGGCTCACCGAAAACTCGAACCTGTCAAACCGATTCCGACCGGTTTGAAACCGGTTTTTTTTAACAAACTAGTTTTAGGACCGGTTTAACCGGTTTTTAACTTTTTAAACCGGTTTTGAGGGTGGGGTTATCAAACCAGCATACAAACCGGCGGTTCAAGTCGGTTCGGGACAGGTTGGGGCCAAACCGGTTTTTCTTTGAAACCGGTTCCGGTTTTTTTGGGCAAACTGGTTCCCGAACCGGTTTTTTTGCCCATGTCTAGTCGGTGCCCCCCGGCCCCTATGATCCTCCGCCCCTGCATGTCTCACCCCTCCGATGTAGATGAGTTGAATGGTTCGTAAATTATTTGACATTGACTTGTTAATTACTTGAAACAAATATCTTAAAACAATTGAAAGCAATCTTTAGCCAAATCTAATTTTTGTTAAATAAACGAGATCGTGTCCCAGCTTACCATATTAACTTGACTAGGTTTGTAAACTTTAACAAACAACTTTCTAGTTATAAATATAAGGAAAACTTTTAAAATAGTAGTAAAATTTTGAAGTCTTCTGTTAGTGTTTGTCTCGATAAAATCACTTAATTTTCGTTACGTGTTTTATTCCTATGTAATGTTTATATTATTTAAAGTTGAGATAAACATAATACATATAAATATTACCTATGTAATATTTACTGTAAATGTTTATATTATTTAAAATTGAGACAAACATAATACATATAAATCTTGATTATTATTGTTGATTGTTTTTCTATATAATATAAAGAAGTTGGATTTTAATAAACCAAATTTTTACTAACTGTTTGATAGTAATTAATATTGGTAATTTGAGTATATGACAAATATAACTACTTAACTTTTACTTTAGTTTAGTTGTCAATGGTAAATGGTAATCTCAACGGAGTAATAATCATAGATTTGGATGTATATGACATCTGAAAGGTTTTGTAATGATTTATATGTATTATCCCTGTAAAATCTTTTTTTTTCAAACACTCAACCAATTTTATTAAAGCATCTAAATGCAAGACAAACATTAGTATGTGAATAATTCAAAGTTAAATATTAAAAGAGAAAAGTATCGTCTTAAACATATAAAATGACACATTTATAATCGATTTTTGAAAATGCTTCTATTTGTTATTTAAAACAGAGCAAAACGTAAGGACAACCGTAGTTTGATCTGTAATAAGTTAAAACCGAACCTATAACTAATTTCTCGGCTTTTAAACTTTTATATCCCTACCACCAAACACATTCTAAAGTTTGACAGTATTAGGTCCACACACTAACTTTTCATTCACTAGCTTAATTCATAATCATCAACAATAAATTCATATGAAATTAATTAGTTCTCAAACTTTCAAAACTGTTTACTTTAATTTTAAAGCATCTAATTTTTTTAATAAAACATAATAACATTTGTCACGTGTTATTTTCTCACACCATTTAGCTACATGTCATTTTCTTACGTACACTTTACCACATGTCATCTTCTAACGCGCACTGTGCTACATGCCACTAGTATCGTGATGTGTGTAAAAATTATATATATATGATATGAAAGTTCACACAATTTTTTTTTTATTTTAAAGAAATAATTATCACATTTAGACTAACTACACACAATAGGCAAACGCACCTATCGTATAATAATACATCTTGAGGTAAGAACCGAATATCGATCCGGACACGATGGCTCGCAATACTAAATCATCATCGCTATTTAACCAATCAATTGAGCTTGAATTTGTGAATATTGTAATTAACCAAAACGATTAGCAAATTAAACTAATAAATTAAAAAAGTAAAGACGAAGATACACAATCAATTAAATATACCACTTGGACTTTGATTCCACTTAGCATAGAATTAACAACTAGCACAAACTCGAGGTGGAACCATTTTTTACACATGAAACATGGAAGTAGCCTAAACCCCCGTCAAAGATATGTAGACATATAACCATTCGAAAGCTAGGACGATAAACACACAATAACCACCTAAAGTTATGCTATGAAGAACTAATGATACAATTACGTCAATGTTAAAGGTGAATTAGACTCCCGTTAGGGTTACCCAATTTCATAAATTTTTGGAAAGTTAACACGATAAACACATGACAACCGCCTCAATTTGCGTAAAATAGACAAAACTATGACCACTCTTCAACTCATGAACATCAAACCACGATTACAAAATCAATTCATAACCAATGACAATCGAGAGTCATGACATACACTATGGTTTTCTCAAATATAAGCATAAGGATGCCTATTTATCTAATTTTACTAAACCCCTAACCTTCATTCACTTCCAAATCAAATGTCACAAAATGACATACAAAAGACGCAATCATATGCATAAATCTTGTAAGAACATGAGGTGTTTCAATATAATATACTTACAACACCCATAAGATTGAATATTGCATCAAACTAGAATAAATACACATAATCATTGAAGAATAATCAAGTTTTATCATGACATTGACATAAATAACACCAAAAATCATATACAAGTTGTTAAATCATGCTAAGTTTCATATAATCCAAGTGATAATAAGAATTTAGGCCCATAAGGCTTACAAAAAACACTCTCAAACTGAAGAACATGGAAGAACTCACAGTAGATCTAGAGGAATTCAAACCAATTTTAAGTGAAAATGGGGTGGATGATGTTAGATCCTTTTTGAAAGTGTGATATCTTCAATCTTGACCTTCAAATCTTCCAAAAACTCTTGAGAAATGCTCAAAAACACCTAAGGGTTTGAGGGAGGCTAGGGTTTTAAAACAAATAAAAGTTATGTTGGAAACGAGATGAATTGGGGTTATAAACCCGTTTTCTACTCGGATACGGTCATATCTAAAGTGATATGATCATATTCAGATTCAAAAATAAACTATTTGGAATTTGACAGCTTATATGCCCATATTCAGCTTTAATATGGTTATATCAGAAGTATTTTTCCTCTTGAACTTCTTCAAATCTTGTGTTTTCTTCATAAAAATCACCGAGTTTCATCCGATAACTACAAAATTCAGATAAAACACAAATAAGTGTCTAAATTGTGAATTTTATATTGTAAACATGTATAATTATTATCATATCATACCGCAAGTCAACTATTTAATGATGATACTAAATGCTAATGATAATTATTTATATCATTTTCAATCTATAAAACTGATTTTTAATAAGTTAAAAATACATTTCTTTATAAACATGTCTCTTTATTAAGAAAAACAATAACTTAATTTTTTTTTTTCATGAAATGTAAAGCTTTTAACACAAAAAACTTTTTAAAAATAGATATTGTTTTAAAAATAGTTTTTAATACAAAGAACTCTTAGGAAAATTACATTAATTACTAACTATAATTTGTGTAATACACAAGTTTAAAACTAGTACACCCGATTTTTGATGCCATGAAAGATTCAGGCATAAGAGCATTCACACTAGCTTCCTCGACCCCAATAATAAAAACATCACATTTTCTTTATTTTCTTTATCTTTTTCACATTTTCTTTATCCATAAAAACACGGTACACTTCCTATAAATTTTCTCACTCATTCACTCACAACCACTTTCTATAATACAAAATACACACTCACATAAAAATAAAAAATCTACTGTGAATGCAGTAGCGTAAACTAATAACATATCTGTAATAATTTTTATATCTTTTTAACTTTTTGTTTAGGAGCAAAATTATCATTTATCAACCTAAAACACTATAAACATAAATGGGCTGGAGTCTGTTGTATCTAATCATCGGCCCAGCCCACTAAAAAGAGTAATCAAAGGCTGTATCTGTATGTATGTATCAGAGTATCAATCAATGATTATATATGCGTTTGCAATTTGATCGTTAGGGTTTGTAATCTGTCTTTGCCGACTTCTCAACGAAACAACAAAATACGTCGTCGATCAGAGTATTTGATCTACGGTATGTCTGCACTTTGATTCATGTTCGTACTACACTAATTGCAGAACATATGTTCATAAATCATCACGTATTGCTTCATTACAGTCTAATAATCACTAGCTTTTGTCGTTATCAATGCGAGTGAAGTGTAGTTGGTGGATTTTAGTTGGTTAGCGTACCAGGAAGAACACCGTTCAGTTTGGTGGATTATGCATTTAATGGGCGTTTTTTTAGGGTTAATTAGATCTAGTTGAAGTTTTGTGTCCGAAGAAGGTGTTTAAGTGTACTGCTACAGAAGATTAAACTTAACTGGCTAAAAATTTCAGTTTTGTTTGCTTTTGTGAGTCCGTAGGATGATTTAGGTTTATTTACATGCACAATTATGTGAATAGAATTTATTCTTCTATTATCACTGGTGATTTACATGGATGATCTAGAGGTTTTATATTGTTTTGTTTATGCATTGTGTAGTGAAAATGGCAGACACCAAGGCAGTGACGATTCGTACTAGGAAGTTCATGACCAACAGGCTTTTATCCAGGAAGCAGTTTGTGAGTTTTGTCCAACTTTAGTTGTTTTTTTCTAATTTTGTAAATGGTCTTTCATGCTTACGTTTTGTTTTTGTTGATGTAGGTAATCGATGTGCTACATCCGGGCAGGCCCAATGTCTCCAAGGTTTGATCTTTTTTGTGATCATTTCATATTTGTTTATATTTCAGGTTCTGTATGATTTGTAGATGAAGATTTATACTGTTTGAGTTAGTGTCACTTCATGGGTTATTTTAGTATTTGTTTTTACATCTTCTAAATTGGAAAGTTTTTTTTTTTTTTTGAAGGCTGAATTGAAGGAGAAATTGGCTAGGATGTATGAGGTGAAAGATCCAAATGCCATCTTTGTATTCAAGTTCAGAACTCATTTTGGAGGTGGCAAATCAACTGGTTTTGGTTTGATTTATGATTCTGTTGAGAATGCCAAGAAATACGAACCAAAATACAGGCTTATCAGGGTAATTCTTTCAATTCTATCTGATATCAGCATTTGTTCATCTAGGTTGTCCTTTTTAGTCATATGGTATTTAGGGTTATTTTGCATTCAGCCTTTGAGAAAAAAATTGATAGATGGCACTTGGTACAGGGTTACGGGTTCTAAACTATGAATCATATTTTAAAATAGGGGATTGGTTTAGTAATTGATTTCCCTATCCTTAGAGTTTAAAGGCTGCAACTCAGACGCTAACTTACTTTAGGGGTTTTGTTTGTAAGATAAGTTTGATATGGTGTTCACTGTTTACTCTGGATTTTTTGATTTTTAACTTTATTATAAATTTATGCAGAACGGGCTTGATACCAAGGTTGAGAAGTCAAGGAAGCAGTTGAAGGAAAGGAAGAACAGAGCAAAGAAGATTCGTGGTGTAAAAAAGGTCGGTGCCTAGCTCTAATTTTCTTGTTGTAGGCATTATCTTTTTTAGTTTTTAGAACATGTACATTGTGTACAAATAAAAAATATATTTCATGGTATTTTAAAACATACGAGTCATGAGATAACAAAAGTCTTATATTTATTTGCTCATTGTGCAGACCAAGGCTGGGGATGCTGCCAAGAAGAAGAAGTGAGCAATGAAACTAGTGGTACTTTTGTTCTTATGCAGTCTATTGTGTTGTCTCGGTGCAAGATTTTGATCATGGTTTTGTTTAGAAATTCCAAGTTAAACGAATGAGAATTGTAGCTTTATTTTGGTCAATTTTTATGGCTGATGTTTGGCAAAAAATGGTCTTTTATTTTATGTATGTTGATTTCACCAGAAGTTCATGAGACCTTTTTTTTCTTCTGGTGTTTCTGTGTTTGTGTGCTTTGAACCTGGTCATCAAAAGCCTTAGGTTAGCGTGATTTAGGGACCCAGTTCCTACTCATTATAATCTGAACTCACTCACTATGTCCCTGATGTTGTACTCAATGTTATCATTCCCTTTGTCACTGTCGTATTGCTGTCACCACCATTGTCACAATGGTTCAGGATTCAAGGTATGGTTTATGGTTTTTATTTTTGGTATAGATTGAGTAGCTGGGATCTCATGTGGTTGCTACTTAAGAATATATGTTGTTTTATTAAATGTAAATTGCGCTTTCCATGAAGTCAGACGGTGAAGACTTTGTCGTTTTAATATGTAGTAGGGTTGGAATCGAGTAATAATTCTTGTATATGCAAGTAAACAAGCCACTTTTGAAGGAGTGTGTTTTTGGTTAATGGGTTGGTTGTAACAAGCATGAGAAATCTTGTTAGACACATGAATTTGAACACCAGAATTATATTCTCTTTGGTTTTTACTTATTTAACTTTATAGCAAAAATATAAATGTGTATAAATAGTTTTTATATTATAAATTTTATGTTGTTTTTTTACCTTTTAAATTTGGGCATAAACAACCTGACTAGTTTAGTCTAATGTAAAACAAGCCTACTGATAATTTAGAAAAATAAGCACGTTAAGCATGTCTGTCATGTTGTATCAAATACAACCTCTTTATCTAAACATATACTTCAGTTCGATTGGAAGTTGACCTAGACTTGTTTACCCCAAACATAGAAGCAACTTGGACCAATAACTAACAATTGTAACATGTGAATGTCATGTGCTTGAACTCCAAGTCCTAAGAGAACCATGTTTTGTTACTCCTCTATTGTAATATAGTAAAATTTGGTTTACTAAGTGTTTTATAGCATTGTTGAATGTTGAGCTTGGTGAGAACTTATGTTACCGGCATGACTTTGTAGCTTGTGTGTATGTCCCTATGTGTTTAAACAATTTGCCAATGTAGATGAATAAACGAGATGCTTGTTAAAAAAGAGATCACATAGAAGTAAACTAAATACCAAGTATTGAATACAAGTCACCTCACTTTTTGTATGGGATCTTTAGACCATGTATTGTGCTAACCATTTGTTTAAATATAATAGCGGAGGTTGAGCATTCCTATAGTGGGGGAGGGGGAGAAATAATTTTTTTTTAAGGGGGGCGAACTCGATATATAAAAAAATTTACATTATCAGCCAAAAAATTTACACTACTGGACCGATAATTAACACCACTGACGACAAAAGGGTGGCGAACTCGATATATAAAAAAATTTACATTATCAGCCCCTTATATCCTTCGCCCGTTTTTAAATACATGGTTTGGAAGTTTATCATGGTTATGAAAAGCGTACGTGGTGATCGTAAAACGTTTTAGCTCTAATGATTCATCGATCTTATTATTTATCTCAGTATACTAAATGACTCGTGTATTTGAAAGCTAAACAAAGCTAGCAGTGCTAACAACTAATTATCAGATAAGTTGATTGGTAGTTAACTGAATACTATAAGGTAAACAACTAGCAGATTTATATCTGGATCTGGTGAAAAAAATGTATTGTTAACACCTTGTCCCCCTCAAGATAGAGGGATGAAAATCCTTCAAAAAAATCCAAACGTATCAACAAGTTGTGCATTAGTAGGAATCAAAAGGTAGCTGAACAATACAAACTTATGGTTTCTCGCAAACAAGATGACAACTAAATTCAATGCGCGCTGTTCTCTTACGATAAACCATAACATTTTGCAATATGGATGGCAGACTTACTATCACATTTAAACGGTTTAAGAACAACCAATGGAAACCGTGAGAGCCAGGAAAGTTCAACTATGATGTGTCAAATGGACTAGTATTATACTTCGTCATAGATCAAAGAGTCAGCTGTTTGCTTTTCGAATTAATAGGACTCCCACCCTAAATAATGATGTATTTACCAACTAATAATCATGTATTAAGGAGGTCAATCAAAATCACAAAAAACTTTCAATATGGGGTCTGAAGTGTTGTTAAAAAACACTCCATATGAAGAACGAATGAATAGGAAAACATCAAAGGACATTCGTATGCTTCACAAGGTTAGAAAATAAAAGTTGTTAGATAACTATTGGTACACTCTATATCATAATCTTTGCACCTACCTAGTTTTTATTTTGACCAATTTATTATCATTGTTTTTTCTATTATAACTTTAAAACTATAATGCTTTATAAAACTTTAAACACATTGATACGACGTGCTTTTTTTATACACGTCGGTGTAAAGCTACGTCAAAACGACTTAGTTTTTTCTACATAAATCTTTCAAATATTATTAAGGGTATCACCTCAACGCACGGATTTATGACAATTTATTAAAAAAATTATCGAACATTATCAACGACATCCAAATTCCATCCACTCTTAAAATCATGTACGTTATCAACATCCCTTTCACGGAGGGTCTTCCATTATAGTTAGAGTAAATTACACGGGTAGTCCTGTCAACTCTTTTTTTTTACATTTTTTTTTTGTAAATTAAATTTCAGAAATCTTTATTATAATATTAAATTGATATAACAATTATTTTGTTGATTGATATTATTCCAGTACTTGTTATTTAATTTTTAAGAGTTTTAAAAGAAAATAATTTTTCATTTTGTTTACTTTTAAGGGATTAAATGTTTTATAAAAACATTGTAAAATTCATTTATAAGTTATAAATAATATGAAAGCTATTTTAACCAAATACAAATTATTTTAACTTATTTTAAACTAGTGTTCTACAAATCGTGTAAATAATTAATTATTCATTATATAGTTAATTACTTCATTAATTATTTTTCACATGTTAATATTCATTCAAATGATATAAATTAAATGTTTTAATTGTATCTAAAAATTCTATTATTATTTTCAAACACAATGACTTGATCAAATCTATTATGTTTTATTTAATCAAGCTATATAGGTTAAATTACACTAATTTATATTGCTATTTATCAAAACCAAATCCCAATTGAAACCTTAAATCATGTCTATGTTTTTAAATCACTATCATTCTAATTTATGACATCACATTTAGGTTAACCATAAGAAAAACCCTTGATGTCTATTCTTCATATTCTAGAATTCAAATCAATCATATTTATTAAAATGAGTATTCATAACCTATTTTTCATGTTTTATATTTTTGGAAAATCATGTTATTTATATTTAATCATTCTTATTCATTGTTATTCTATTTAAAATTCAATTCTATACATACTATATTATTATTTGTAATTATATGTGCATAGTTAGATAAACTAGACGAGAGCACAAACATTAATTCATGCAACCACGGTAACAATGATAGATCTATTGGTTTGACAAACCCACCCCATTTGTTTAGTCGCGTGGTGATTGAAACCGAAATCATTCATTCTATAAGGCTTCGTCTGCAGACCGAGTCAATTTAGTTATTAGGTTTGATTGTGTTGGTTTGTCTTTTATGTTATACTAATGCATTTATAAGTCTTGACATTGCCATGTGAATTGAATTGTTTTCAATCTTTTAATCAATCTATATATAAATGCAAACCTATGTATACTTACCAGCTAATTCGTTAGCTGACTCGTTACTTTTTCACATGATTTCAGGAAATGCTGTTTAGTGGACTACTTCGTACTCATGTAGGATTGGACTTAGACAAAAATAAACAAAACTTTGTTAGGTTATTTGGATATTTATTGCTTTGTAATGAATTATTTTATTTGTCTTGTTCAATAGAAACGATGTTTAATATTAATTCAACTTATTAAATTTCGTGTAATATGAACAATCGATTCCACATTCTTCCGTCATCGGTTGGGGTGTGATATTTTGGTTTTTAAAAAAACCTAACAGAGAAACTTAACATTTGTTAGTATTAAGGATTGTCAGCGTGCACTTCTTATATAGTTCAGACCATCATCTATAATTTATTAAAAATAAAAAGAAAAATTATAATACGTGCATACCCCAAAGATTATCCGTGTAATTTACTCTAATAGTTATGTTTTATAATTTATAGTAGCAAACAAATTAAAGAATGGTACTCTGACTATTTTTGCAAACATGAAGGTCATGTGGAGGGAAACCACAAGAACAAACAAAAACCCTCAAAATTCACAAATCCCGCCATTCTCACACATTTTCATCAATCCACAAAGCATTCATTCACATCAACACCAAATCAAAACCCCCAAAATCTCCCATCTCTCTCTCTCCACCATCACTTCAATCGTTGCTTCATATTCTCTCATCCTCTGTTTCACCATATCGACGCTCTGTCAACCCAACTCATTCATCATTGTCTTTTGATCTGATTATACGGTAAGATCTCGGCACTTCAGCTGATTTTTGAACTGTTACACCATTAATTTTTAGTTTATACGGTGAATGTTGGTTGGATTTTTTATCTGTGTGTGACGATCTTGGACAGTAACGCGATTGGGGGTTTAGGTTTTTACTTTTTAGTTTGAAAACGCATTAGGGTATCTAATGATGAAGTAATTAGATTGTTTAATGTGTTGCGTAGAGGTTTATGTCTTTGTGTGTGTGTGATTTTTGCGTCTTTGGATGATATTGAATGCAATATAGAACTTTTAGTTACGTTTGTGCAAGGTTTTGGTGTTGTGTGATGGTGTTTAGGGTTTGTTGTAGTGTGGTTAAGGTTTGAAAGCGGAATCTGAATCTTGCTTGGAAATATTGTTTTCTTTGTTGAACAGTGGTTTTGAGCGGTTGCTGAATGGAACAGTTAAAAAGAGGCAAACGGGGCTGAATAACTGACATTTGTTGGTAAGTCTGTAAGTGGTATTAGATCGGTCACGGGTTAAAGTTGTTGGCTTCTATGGAAACTTTGATTACTTTGAGTCCAGAAAAAGAAATTGCCAAGAAAGGGGTTGATATGGTTAAATGTGTTACTCTTGGTTCTAAAGAAGGAAAAGAATCGAATTCTGAGAATTTGAACTTGGGGGAATCTGGTTTGGAAGATGAAAAGAATTCATCTGACACTCATTTGTTAAAGGTTTCAGCTTCTAATTCACTAGATAAAGTAGCAACAGAATTGGAAAATCAATCTGATAATGTAGAACACAACAACGTAGTTGGGTGTGGTGATGATATAAAGATTGGTAGTGGAGATGCTAACATGAAGCCATCATCTATGGTCCTTAATAACTCACTGGATGACAGTGAGACTAGCAGTGATGATGGTGCAAAGGAGAAAACGGAGGCTGAAAACATGACAGCGTTTCTGCAAGAAGAATGTCAAAAAGAGGCCACTGATGCCTCCAATGCCGTTGATGCAAATGACAAAGGTTTTCTCGGGATTAAAAAGTGTAAAAGGGGGAGGAAGAAGAAAGATCTGGAAGGTTCTGAATGTATTAGAGCCGAGACTCCTAAAAAGGTCAAAGTTGATAAAGCTGGAGTGGAAGTTAGTGGTAGGTTGTTGCGGTCAAGAACCATGACAATGAGTGCCAGTGCCAAGGTGGATGAGAGCAAACTTAATGAGAGTGTTGTTGGTTTCAAAAGACAAATGGAAGCTGAATGTTTTGACCAAACTGAGTTCCTGAAAGAAGTCGATGAAAGCTGTAATCTGGTGTGTAGACCAAAGAAGAAACAAAAACGTCGTGGGAGACCTCCTAAGATGCAGGGTGAAGCTGGTTTCAGGAAGTTACAAGATGAATGCTTTGATCAAATTGAGATCCAAAAAGAAATCAATGAAAGAAGTCAAATGGTGGGTAGACCACAGAAGAAACAAAAGCGTCGTGGGAGACCTTCTAAGATACAAAGTGAAGCTGGTTTCAGAAAGATGAAAGATGAATGTTTTGATCCAAAACAGAATAGACAAAAACATCGTGGGAGACTTCCTAGGATGCAGAGGGAGACTGAGTTAAATAAAAAGATAAAAGATGACATTTTTGACCAAGCCAACCTTCAAAAAGAAGTCGATGAAAGCATTCAACTAACTGGTAGACAGCAGAAGGAAATTCAAGTGAAAAACCATAAAGACGCGGTAATCAATAATCTCAGAGGTCGTGACAGACCACCCAATATGCAAGCAGTGAATTTGTCAACCAAAACTGAAGAGCTGAATAACAATTCTATAAAGGCTAAAGATGTCAAAAAGGGCTCCAAGATTCAACATGAGCAAAATGAAGATCAAGAATCTGAGATCACTGTTGACAACAGACAGAAGGTCAAAATTCCTAAAGAAAGCAATGATCACACAACTGTTGAAGAAACTGTTAAAGGTGATAATACAAAACAGTTGAACAATACAATCGGTGGGGAGGATAGACGTAAGAAACAACAATTTGTTAGAGAACGAATAGTTAATATGATCATGAAAGCCAGCTGGACAATTGAGTATAGGCCAAGGCAAGGAAGAGACTACTTAGATGCAGTTTATGTTGATCAAAAGGGGAGAACACACTGGTCTATCACCAAAGCTTATTTTTCTCTAAAAAAACGAATTGAAGACGGTGATGCTGATACTAAAGAAATGGCTGCATTTACTCCAATACCTGTTCAAGAAATGAATGTTTTATTCAGATCTGTTTCAAAGATTAGAAGTGATAAGAACAAGAAGAAAAACAAAAGAGGCAAAAGTATACGCGAGGCTGAAATAGTCATCAGTGGAGAGACCCCATTTAAAAAACCACCCAACAAGAAGGGTAGAGATGGTAAAAAGAGGAAAGGATATCACAGTTCTGCTGTAAAGTTGGCTAACAAATTATCAAGTGTCAAAGTAAAAAAAAATAAAAATCGGAATGCACATGGTGTTATTGCTGATTCAGCGGTACAAAGACGACCAAAAGAAAGTAAAAAAAGTAGGCAGAGTAGAAAACCATGTCTGGTAGCTCGTAGCTCTAGCAAGGCGTTCGATCAAGATAGTGATGACTGTGCAATGTACAACAGGAAAAGAAATATTTTTTCTTGGATGATAGATTCAGGTGTTATTACCCCAGGTGATAAATTGATGTATGGAGAAGGTAGAAGGAGAAACAAGTTTCTTGAGGGCCAAGTCACCTCTGATGGGATTCATTGTAGTTGCTGTAACGAAATAATGGATATATCAAATTTTGTGTCCCATGGTGGTGGGAAACTTGACCAGGCACTCAAAACCATACATTGTCGGTCTGGAGAGTCTCTTTTGATGTGTTTGCTGAAATCATGGAGAAACGAAGTGGGGCTCACCAATATTAAATTCAATTTTGTTGATGTTAAGGGTGATGATCCTAACGATGATACATGCAACATCTGTGGAGATGGTGGTGACTTAATTTGTTGTGATGGTTGCCCTTCAACATTTCATCAGAACTGCCTTGATATCCAAGTAATCATGCTTTCTTTTCTCGAATTTTATAAGTTGTTAGTTTGATGTCTTCCTAAATCCTAAGATGTGCTCATCTTGCTCCTAACATAGTGCAATCAAACCTTTTAATCATAAAATTGTCAAATGATCTATGTAAAATGTAAAAAAAGTGAACAGACTGTTTGCAGGTCAACCATCCCATTCTGAAGTATTCTGAACCAAGTAACCAACCTGCTCATTTTGCCACCTCTACTAGTGTTTGCTTAATGATTAAAACTAGTTTAGATGTTAAATTAACACAATTTATATTTGTTGTGTATATATTTTTTGCTAAACGAACATACAAAAATCTTTCTTATTCATTCTAATGTGGTTTGTGTGCATCGCAGAACTTTCCTTCTGGTGACTGGCATTGCATATATTGCTGTTGCAAATTTTGTGGACTAGTTGCGTGTGGTGCTTCACATGAAGCACCTAATCCGGAAATGATCACATGCTGTTTGTGTGAGGAAAAATGTATAAGATTTAGTCATGGAAGATGATAGTTTATTTCTTTTATTGCATCTCTCTTTCCGTTTTTGTACATTATAGATACTGTTAACAAAAAAATCCTGGTTTTACAGTTCACCACTCATGCTTACAAGAGGAAGATGTGATTAATGTTGGTTCCAGTACCCTATCTTTTTGTGGGAGGAAATGCCAAGAGGTATGTTACATAAAGGATAGGTTCTACTTAGCCACAGTTTTGCTATTATGTTTGGCTAAATTAATGTAAGTGTCATCTTTGAAATAAGTAGTTTTGTGGGTATGTTAAAAAATAAACTTTCTAAACTTACCACTGTTATTGTTGTATTGTCTAAGAACTTGGAAATTCTTAACTATATCTGGATAAACCTTACATATTTTCATAAAATTGCAGTCGTTGTCTCTAAACTAACTATGTGATTGATGAACTACTCAAAGTTTAAACTTTAAACATAGCAGGTTGGTCTGTAATCACTCACAAAAAAGGGTTTGTTAGTTTTCAATAGACAAACAAGCTTTGAGGATTTTTCCGGAGAAAATACGCGGGGTTTTCTAATAGATAACTCTATGTGTTTTGATATTTGTTAGATTTTACAATCACTGTAATAATTTGCATTATAAATGCATTGACTATAACGCCAATAGATGTATTTACTTAATATTTTTGATGTTGTATTGACTGTTTGGTCAATTGATCCACTTGTAAGTGATCTATAATCTATTTCAGGTTTCCTGCTTCAAAATTTAGTTCCCACTTGTGATTTCTCATCTAATATTTTTATTCTACGATAGCTCTATGAGCAATTGCAGACATATCTTGGGGTTAAATTTGAACTTAAAGAAGGATATTCATGGACTCTACTAAAGTGTTATGATCTTAGCCAATATCTTGATGATTCAATAAAAGTTGAATGCAATTCCAAATTGGCTGTTGCGTTCTCAGTTATGGATGAATGTTTTGTGCCAATTATGGACGAAAGAAGTGGAATCAATAGGATTCATAATGTTGTTTACAACTGCGGGTAAGTTTTTATTAACTGTATGTTTATTTTTTTTAGTTGCATGTTTAGTAGGTTACAGAGTTATAATTGTTGTATATCTTATCTTGAAGTGGTTTCTAGGCGTATTTTATTAGTTTTTTAAACTGAATCAAGTGGAGGTGGTTTATCAACATTCACATGCATGTTTTTATTTGATTTCTTTGTTCTAATTCTAATAATTGAGTGAGCAACACAATATCAAATACATTGTTTGAAAGCTATAACCCAATCGAATTTAGAAAATGATAAAGATAATGATGTTTCAAATATATTTTTCTTCTCATTTTTTCATTTGCTGTGCAGTGTTCCTATGAGTCAGGTTTATGTAAATCCGCAAATTTTATATAATGTGAATTTCAAAATAATCTCTTGAAAAATTTATCAGGTCAAACTTCAGGAGGCTGGATTATTCTGGATTCTTTACAGCAATTTTGGAAAAGGGCAATGAATTGATCTCAGCAGCATCCATAAGGTTACAACATCTATTTTGTTTGATCTTTTTTCTGTTTTTGTTTTTTAAATTTTGTAAATCCGCAAATTTTTGTAAATCCGCAAATTTTTTCAAATTTTTGTTTTTTAAATTTGGTTCTCACATTTTCCCCCATATTTTCATATTAACAGAATCCACGGAAACCGTTTAGCAGAAATGCCTTTTATTGGAACCCGTTACATGTATAGGCGTCAAGGGATGTGTCGTCGGCTTTTAGATGCAATTGAAAGCGTATGTTTTTCTTCATATTTGGAATTATGCCTTTTAATCAATCACTTACTTTTTCCATAACTATATCAAGCAGATTTTCATGTCAGTATATGTGATAATTTAAGTAGGCTCTGCACTTATCTTTATTCTTTCATGGTTGATTGGTTATGAGTCATGGTTATGATTTAGGATGGATGGATACACCTATGCACTGTAGCTGTAGTCTAGTGCATTTATGAACTAATGTACAAACTACAAAGTCATAATTTCAGATAAAATCATAAAAGTAATAATGATCTGTAAATTCTTATATTTAGGCTCTTTATTCTCTTGGTGTTGATGAGCTGGTGATTCCTGCAATCCCTGAACTTTTTGAAACATGGACCAAAGTGTTTGGCTTCAAGCCACTTGAGGAATCGTTGAGGCAGATAATGAAGGGCATGAGTTTGATAGTGTTTCCTGGTACAGATATGCTTCACAAACCTCTCCTCAAGAATCAGTTTGCTAATAAGGATTGTAATTCAGTGGCTGGTGAGTTATACTATATTGTATTTTAGCTCTTGGGGTGGCAAAATGGACGGTTTGGGTAACGGGTCTATGGCTCAAAACTGCTAACTTTTTGGTACAATTGAAATGGGCCGGGTTTGGTTGACTTGAATCACTTTTTGCTACAAGTTTTTTGATTTGTTATCAGTGTGTAAAGTATGACTATTCTTCTACGCCTTGTATGTTATTAAACCTTTTAACCAGATCTTTAAGAAAGTTTAAAATCCCCATTCATAGGTAAATGAGTAGAAGTTTGCTTTATTACTTTGATATTGTTTCATATATTTTGGCACCATATTGTGTTTTCCTTTGATAATACTGTAATGTGTTTTTGTTCATTTGTGGTTTTTTGTATAAATAGCTAGAGTATTAGTTCTGATTACACAAATAATATTCTTACAATCATAATATAATTATTTTGAGAATTTGTAGATAAATTAGATTGAAGGTTGTTTGATTAAAGATACAAGTTTTAGGTGACTTCCAAGTTCCAACTAGTTCAACCCATTCTCTTTTAGCTAACTTTCCTTATCTGACATGTTTAAACCATTGGTCTTTTAACTGATTCTCTACTCAATGGCCACCAAGCTATATGATTTTAAAGTTTGATTCTAATTATGCAGTTGCAGATGACAAAGCGGTGGAGTTTATCAATGTGAAGAGTGACGACGATACCCATGTTCTCCCATCTGAAGACGAACATAAATCGGTTGTTTTGGTCAACAATGATGTCCCTGGGGTCAAAATGTCTCCATTGACTTCCAAAACTGTTCCTAAGAATTTTTTTGATCTGAATCTTCAACCTGCGGCAACTGATATTGAGATCCAATCAATTGATGACGAATCTGTTTCAAGGGACCCAAAGGTGTGCAAATGTTCATCTGAGCCATCTGACTCAATGGCTCAAGTTGACAACACTGCAACTCAACCACTTGTTTTGGTTTGACGGGTTAGTTCTGTTTGTGGTCTTTTGGGTGTTGCTTAAAATCATGTATTAACTTATGAATCTTGTTACAGGTGTGAAAAAGAACAAGGCAAGTAAAAGATATTAGGTGCTTTTTGACTTAATGAAATGAATTTTGGCTACTATGATTCAGTTGTAAGTAAATCTATCTGCTGAATTTTGGCTACCATTTTGCATGAGTTCTCCAGAATTTCATTTGGGTCAGGACTCATGTCAATGTTAATATAGCTAACTTTTTGGGCAAAAAAAAAAAGTTATATGTTCTTTTTAATCACTTCATCATATGCATTTTTGGACATGAGACACGTTTGGATTAAAACACTTGAATTTGGGTTTCTTCTAATGCGTGTAGGGGTTTGGGTATAAAAAATTATACCGATTTTTCTTGTTGGATCCTGTTACATGGGAAAATAGATAGAATTACACAGAGAAGAGGTTTAGCTCAATTTGTTGATGCCTTTACCTCATTCTTGATTATAGGTCAAGTACAACCATTAGTTGATAAGGGTTAGTTAAGTTGTTATGACTATTATTTACACATTCAGTCTCTCAACTAATAGGACCATACAGTTCTCTTAGTAACCAAGTACTCGTAACAATACTCCGGTCCTTCCTTAAAAGATAGTTCTTGTCCTTAACATTTTGAAATTCTTCGGTGTACAACTTTGAATTGTTACGTGTGTGATGAGTATTCTCAATGTAGGGGAGTGGTTTCATATAAAAACCATGTACCCACTTCAATTTCTCTTAGAGCTTTCATGGGTTTAATCTAAACACATTATATGTCGTGTAAAAGATTCAAAGAAATATTTAGTTAAAAAATCTTATGTCGGGTTGTCACAAGCACAACCAATAACTACCTAACAAACCGTAACCATATATTTTATTGTTTAGATATTTGTTATTAAATGGAATACCAGATCTCTAAGTTGCGTTGGTAGATTTATAATTATTGGTTTCATTTTTACATTATCACACAATAGTTAGGTTTTTTAGTTAATATAATGAATTCAAACAGTCGTCATATGGTTCTCTTGCTGATTAGTGTCATCTTTAAACATTTTATAGTACAAGTAATAATTAAAACTAAGAAGTTATAATGCTAAATATGAACTCTTATCATGTTTTATATTAGGATCTAATTGCATAAATATAAAAACAAGATATGAGTCGGATCAAATAAGAATTTTTTTTCCATAAGAAATGTACTAACTAAATCTAGAACCTTGATTATCAAAGGCTGAGATGGAGGTGGTGGTAGTTTTGTAATCAATAGGAAAGTATGATAAAAAAAGTCATAATTGACTTTATATCTCGTTTTTCATTTTATTAAATGATTATATTTTTATTTGAGTTGTTTTTTAGAAAAAAATATATCAAGCATTTATTCTTTAAATTTAGTATAGTAGTGTTATCTCCTTTTTAAATGGCTTATTTTTTAACAAAGTTTGTTCTATGATAGATACACATATTTAAAGTTGCATAATTACGGACTACAATAACTACTTCGCACATGGCACATTTCACTTGGATTTCTCATTTGTTTCTTTTAAGTGCAAAATACAAGGTTTTAACTAAGATGGTAAATATACTATATGTAATTTATTATTCCTTCCATACTGAATTTAGTACGCATAGTGGTTTAACCAACTTCTTATTGACCAGCCTTAATTAGATTGTACTATCAAAACAAAAAAAAACTTTCATAATATATTTATTCAAAAAATTATAAATATATATTTATTCTAAGTTATATTGTTAATTATTTTGGTAGGTACCAATAACCTTTCAAGATGAGCTATTCAAAACATGTAAATATTAAAAAGGTATTAGGTTGAAGTCTTATTTGAATAAAAATGTTTAGAGTTGACCTATAAATTTTTTCCAAACAAATTGATAGATATCGATTAATATAATATCCGAAATAGAGTTTACAATGATTTTTCAATAAAAATATTTGGGTAAGTAAAGACTGAGAGCATTATTTAGGCCCAGCCCATTAACGCTTTAAGAGTTCGAACCCATTTAACTCTGATTTTAGGGTTCTTTTGATGCTTCTCTGGAGAACGAAAGAGAGTGCAGTCTAACGGAGGTCAGTTACGTCTTTGATTCTCAATTACTTTTTTTTTTTTTTTAATATTTTCTATCATTTTAGTTTCATGATCAGTTGTCCCTAACAAATTAGAAATCATTCGTGTGTTGCTTGTTACTAATGCCACTTGATGTAGAATGTGGCTGTTTATATCTGAAATTAGATCATCGCACACACCAAAATTAGGGATATGGATGTGTGAATTTACAAACCGATTTGTTACGATGGATTTTGGTTGTAGTGAGAGATTTTGATGCTTTGCTGAAACACTAGATGCTGATGAGAATTTATTAATGTAGAAAGTTTATTTTTTCTTTGAAATTAGGGTTCATAAGGAGCATGTAATAGTATAATATGCAAAAGTGAAAAGAAATATATAAACAATAAAGGTTAAAGTTAAAGTGTTAAAATAGAGCAAATTCTTTGAACACCCCTACTAAACAGCACTTCAGTTCGTTCATCATTCATGTACTTTGATTAAATTATATACTTGGTTAAGTGTTTAAAATGTCATAGCGAGAATAGAGTTTAAATTGTTGCTATCAAACACTCCTTGAATCATGTTGTGTTGGGTTTAAAATGCCAACATGGTTTACCTGATCATCCCAAAACAAAACAGACAGGGTGATGTACAAAAACAATTTATCAAATTCAGATGGGTTTTTTTTTCAGTTTTAGATCAATTCGCCTAGTTATATCTCTACACTGCAAGGTTTTTATTTTTTTTTTCCTTCATTTCAGGTGTCTGCATAAGAGAAGCTGCTCAATCGCATTTCAGCCATGGTAATCCTTAGCTCTTGTCACACTTTCATGTGTTTCTGCTTTTAGTGTGTGGATACTTGATGTATTTGTCCATTGTGATGTAACAAATTTGGCAGTCTCTTGTTGCAAATGAGGACTTCCAGCATATTCTTCGTGTACAGAACACAAATGTTGATGGCAAACAAAAGATCATGTTTGCTATGACCTCCATCAAGGGTATTGGCCGTCGTTTTGCAAATATCGTTTGCAAGAAGGCTGATGTCAACATGAACAAGAGGTAATTCTTTTAAAATTCTACTTTAATATATTGTTTTCATTTTTTATTTTATTTTATTTTATTTCCAAACATGGTCTTTGCTTACACCTTATTATTATAATTACTTTTGGTGTTACTGGTATGCTTTCTGTTAATTTATCTCATCTTATTTAATGCAGGGCTGGTGAACTCTCGAGTGCTGAGATTGATAACCTGATGACGATTGTTGCTAATCCTCGTCAGTTTAAAATCCCAGACTGGTTTCTTAACAGAAAGAAAGATTACAAGGATGGAAAGTACTCCCAAGTGACCTCTAATGCCCTTGACATGAAACTCAGAGACGACTTGGAGCGTTTGAAGAAAATCAGGTTTGTTTTTATCCCTAGATAATATCAGAAACTTGTTCTTAATACTTCTTTTAAGTCATCTCTCCAACTTAAATGTGGCACTTTTTATCCCTTTCACTTTGAGTTATGTTTTATTTTAACTGGTTATTGTTACTCAACCCGCCTGGCCTAACTGTTTACAGGAACCATCGTGGGCTTCGTCACTATTGGGGCCTTCGGGTTCGTGGACAGCACACTAAGACCACTGGTCGCAGGGGAAAGACTGTTGGTGTCTCCAAGAAGCGATAGGTTTGTCTTGTTTCACTTCTTTTGGTTTAGGAGATACCCTCTTGAGCCTTTCTTCTCATCAATATAAAAAGGTATCATGATGTTAAGTTTTAGGGATTTTATATGGTGAAGATTTTTCTGTTGACTTTTTGTTCTCTAGCATGTTTGACTTTAAATCATTATTGGGCTGTTCTTGGGGACCTATTTTCTTTTCCTTCTTTGTAGTTATAAAATTTTAAGTTGACATGTTTGGTACTTGACACAAAGTGTGTTATGTGTATTTACATTTGTATTAGCTATCAAACACGAACCCGTTAAATTGTTCACTTGCTATCAAAACCGAAGCCACCGCCACCCCAGCTGTATGGGTTACCAGCTTTGGTGGGTTCCTGATCTCCCACCAAAAACTATAGTCCTACATTTGTCTTTTAGGAGCAATGTTCCTTTGTTTTAAGTTGGGTATTACCTGATCCAAACTGAAATTAGCAATGTAAAAATCGGTCTAGACAGCTGATTAATCGGCGACTAGTCACTAGTCGGCTGCCAACCTTGTAATTTTGACCTGATCAGTGAATTAATCGTTAGGTGTTCAACGGTGGTCAAATTCAGCTTTAGGCGGTCCTAATCAGCTAAAATTTGATGTTTCACGTAACCCCTAGAAATTCTGGTAAAATTTTGACATTTTCGACCAGAGATGTTTATATGTATATAAAACTAAACATTTTTACAAAAATTATATATAAAAATATGTGTATACATTTGAAAATCATGTATGAAAATTCTAAATCAATTAATCGTTAGTTGGTATCTCATCACCACTCGACTAGCGTCTAGCGATATTTACAACAATACAAATTAATGAAATGTAGTGGGACTCAAGTTGATGATGGTGGTAGTTGGATGAATGATGGTGCATTAGTGTTCATAAATTGTTGTAACTAATTGAACACTTTAGACCCAAGCAAGTTGGTTAGTTTTAGTTCCAAGTGTTATAGTACACACCTTTATGATTTGGTTACGAGGGTTTGCCTGTTTAACAGCTAGTGTAGTTCGGATTTGGAGCTAGTTGTGTAAATTGAATCGCTCGTTGGTTTGATTTTTGTTGTTTATGTGTTACGCATATTTTTTATATTTTGAGAAGATATAGCTTTGTTTTTAACTTTCTATATTTTATTAATATTAAACAAGTCCTGAATGTAAGAGGAGGTTACTATAGCTAACAGTACATTCTCTCAAGCATAGTGTACAACGATCTTATGCATCAAGTTTTAAGGACTTCATTTGCTCTGCTAGTTAATGACACTCTCCACCATCGGCGATCTCCCGCCACTGAAACCGAGTAACACCATCTCCACGGCGGTGACTGGCGACGGTGGGTCTCGTCACCCACCACAGAGGGCGAGGACCGGTACCTTGCCGGTTTTTCGCGTTTTGTTGCCGGAGTACATATGGGTGTGTATAGCGAGAAGTTGAGATTTGTGATGACATTCGATCTAAGTCGTCATGTTCATTGGAGATGGTTGCGACGGTGGACTGTGTTCATCGGTGGTGGTTAGCGATGGTAGCTTTCGGGTTAGAGAGAGAGAGAGAAGAGGGGGTAAGGAGGTGTGGTGTTGGTTGTGGTGTGATGGAGCACGAGGCGCATGGTGGCTGGAAACTGTCGTGGTAAAAAATGGTAGTGGTAAGGAGTGGTGGTTAGAGACTGCAGGCAGGGGCGGCAGGTCAGAGGTGGGTTTGTAGGGATGAGACACGAGGAATGCGACGGTTGCAAGGTATTGTGCGGAGGTCGTGCTTGGAGAGGCGGTGGTGGTGAAGGAAAGAAAGGAGCTTAGAGAGAGAGAGAGTTGTAAATATATGTGTAACCGGACAAGACATCAAACCGGACGTCTTACTTTTTTATGGGTCTGATTGATCGAGCCGGATTTAAGAGCCATAATGATGTAATAAACAATTTTATAATTTTAAAATATATGAAATAACTATAATGTAAACTTGTTTTTTGCTCATAACCTATTAAAATAGATTTTTGAGCCCGCATGGAGCATTCACATCAGGTTTATTATTAATATCCTTATAATTACATTAAAAGTCATTAATCTTTCTTTCTTCTCGATTAAATAATATTTTTTTATACTTTTAGCATTATTTTTTCTCTCTTCTCTATTCACAATCATTTTAAAAAATATTAAAATTTTTATAAGGGTTAAACAGTGATTTTTCAAATATACAAATGAACAATAATTTTTCTCTCTTTTTCACTCACAATCATTTACAACCATTTTTTAAAATATAAGAAACACTCGCATAAATATAAGGAACCTACTATGAATGCTCTTAGGGTGGTGGTGTGACTGCCGCAGCGGTGTCGTGAAGGTGAAAGGTAGCGGTGGTGTGGTGGCAGGGGTGGTAGCGGTGATTTGGTTGTGGCAGATGTGTGAGTAGTGATGTGTTATTCAATATCTCTTTCTCCGTTGCAATTCAAAAAATCATCTCTCTCCCCATTAAAAAAAATAGATTGAGATCAAATGTATGAAAAGTGAAATCAAATGTATGAAAAGTGAAGAAAACAACTATCATTGTAGGTTGTGTGAGGTTTATTCATTTTCTTATTTAGTTATTATTCTAGTTTCCAACATGTAACGAAGTCTTTTATTATCTGAATAATATTTGTATATATTACATCTTTTTTACAAAAGTTAATGTTAACATCAATAAATTAAATATTAAGTTGTAAATTCCGTCAAGTTATGCATCTTTTATTATAGTCACCCTATTTTGATTAGGGTTTAGGGTTCACGTTTTAAAGTACAGGTATAGGGGGTAATACCAACGTGTTATCAACACATGTTAAGCAAAGTTTTTAAATGTTTTTAGACGAATAGTAAATCCATGTTTCTATGTTTATTTTTATTTACGTTTTAAGTTAGTTTACGTTTCGACGTACGTTTTGTTTGAATATGCGTGGAGTCAATCATAATACGTTTTCAGTAAATCTTCGTTTTGATGTAAATTTAGTTCGGATACAATGTGGACCAATTGGAATTTGGAAACATCATGTTAAATATAATATGTTTTCATTTCAAGGTATCATTTAATTTTTTTTATACAAAGTAGTAGTTTTGAGAAAAGAAAATGGTTTAAACTATCGTACCAACGAAACCAGACTGATTTGATTTTTCCTTTAACAACATTTAGCTTGCGGTTTAACCCAACGTAATAATGCGTCAACGTTGAGGCAGTGATTGGTGAGATGACGGAGGTGGATTGTGGTATAAACTGTATCATAATAAATTAATAATAGTAACTTGTTAACTTTTATAGTAATAATTGCAAAGGCTAAAATTAGCGCCTGTGTAGATTTATAAGATTATATGATTTTGTAATGTCGGCAACTTTTTATGAAACCTACAGAAATGGTTTTTTTTATAACGGTTTTTAAAATTTTCAATTACTCCTAACCTCTAGTATGTTGCTTTGGGAAGCATAGAGATTTGGTTGTTAACGTTCTTTCACATCACATAATAAACTATAATAAAATTGTTCAAATAAAAGTGTATTTTTGTTATAAAGTATGAGAATACACAATGAGTCAAAA
Source organism: Flaveria sonorensis (assembly GCA_025506505.1). NCBI lineage: Eukaryota > Viridiplantae > Streptophyta > Magnoliopsida > Asterales > Asteraceae > Flaveria > Flaveria sonorensis. The sequence goes on along the minus strand of CM046424.1, from coordinate 63,410,038 downwards.
AAAATCAAAAAAAAAATATATCTCACAATATAAATCGAATTTCAAAAAAGTAATTCCGAACTTTTGTTCCCCTAACCGTTCTCACTAAGAATAAAAAAATAAAAAAAATTAACGTTTTTTTATTGTGTCATTTATAAAAGACACAATGACATCATTGTGCCATAAAAGACACAATAAATTTTTTTTTATTTATTTTTTATTTTTTTCCTGAAAGAGAACGACTAGAGGAACAAAGACTCAGAAGTATTTTTTTAAAATTCGATTTATGTTGTGAGATATAATTTTTTGTGACTTTTTTAGCCTCATTGTGTCTTCTCACACTTTGTAGCAAAAATACACTTTATAAAATAATCTCACCCTAAAATTATACGCTTTTATTTTTCAAATTTATAATTATATTTTAGACATAATTTAGTTTAAAATTACTAGAGATAGGTTTAGGTTATTTAATCTTTTATTTATGTCTACTATTTTTAAAATGGATGCTATTTTAATTATTTTACTTCTTTTGGTTTAGTTGATTCTAGAAAGATAACACACTGACCATTTTTCAAATATGTAGTGCTCGAATCTACAGAGTATAGACCATAGACTATTGTGGTGTATGTGTTTCTACTTAAAATCTTTCTAACTCCATGGCCAATAAAAATGACATCTCAACTTAATTTTATTTATTTTATAGAACCAACTCATAATCTATTTTACATTATACATCTTGAACAGAAAAAATCACCTTATCACCAGCATTTCTTGTATCTCAACTTTATTTAATAGAAAGTGAAAACATGATTGTTCCTAGGGGCAAGAAAGAAGCCCCTGGCTAACTTGACGACTCGTTTAGTTGTAATTTGTGAATATTCTATATATATTTAGGGGCTAATTATTTTTAACGGCAAATGTTCTAGGCTCACTTATCTGTTTCTCAACCTGTGCTATACCCGTAACCCCCATAAAAGGAAACAAAACTTGACAACTTGTTTAGTTGTGATTTGTGAAGATTCTACGTATGTTTACCAAACTACTTTGTGGGCAGACTGACTCTGAATTCATCATATCTTGCATTATGCCCAAATTAAAGCCTATAATACTACCCCACAAGAAGACATCTTTCATCACTGCAATTGCTGGCTCTAATGTTTAAAGCCATCCGTTATGCATGTCCGCCACTTTGCGGGGTGCCGAAGGGGTCAAGCTGTCTTAAGCGGGAACAACAGGCTGATCAAGGCAGCATCGCTATTATCAACCAACCGGGGTCATGGCGTCATGAAAGATCCAACCCCCACCCCCCGACGCCCACCCAACCACACACAAAAATGCATACATATGTGTTAACAATTATTAAAGAAATAATGAAAGATTAGTATAACATCAGACTGAAAGATGAAGGAGAATGATGCCCCTAGTGATATAATAACTTACCTAAAATTTATTTAAGCTTAACAAATTTTATGAAACTAGTTTTAAGCACATATGTCAACATTTTACTTTTAACCTTTTTAACCTCTTCAACCTTTTTTAACTTCCATTTTTATAAAATCATTGTTATTATCTTCATCTTAACTATTACATTAGTTAACTCTTCTCGCTATAATTCTTCTATTGAAACTTTGTTTAGAATTTGGATCCTACCTCTAGAGAGTCTCGTTGGAATCACTCTTCATATTAACTACTGGCTTGTCTACATCTTACCCTCCCAAAACCTTTCAATAGCTTACTATGAATGAAATATACTGATTGTGGTTATGGTATGAAACTCTACACATGTGTTTCATGACTTTAATTATAAATGTGAAACACAGTGAGATCAATTATCACATATACACAATAATAATCATTGGTGACACAAAAGTCACATGACCACTATGTCATGGACTAATTATTCACCTACAAAGATCTAATTTATAAACTTTTGAGCTACATTTAACCAACCCCATTCATAAACAACAAATCTATAAAGTTTAGAGGTACGTTTAGCCAACCCATTCATAAACGACCGATTTCATAAAAAAACCTACACTTTATAGACCAGAGAATGATGCATAATCATAAACCAAAATTAAGAATACAATTGTTTACAGACCAGAAATTATGCATAATCATAAACAATTGAAGCATTCAGGCAACCGATCTACCATCAAATCAAAAGATATTATTATTACTACTGTACAAGAACAAACAGTTATAACATATTACCTTCTAATCCTCAATCTGATTCCGGTGAACATCAACACCTTTCGGCACCGTAACCACCAGCTCGCCGTCGCTAAACGCCGCCGTGGCAAGCTCCGGCAGCGTCGACGCCGGCAGCCGGAACCGCCAGACCTTCACCTCAATCTCGTTAACCTGAACCGGAAAACCACCGACCAATCGCACGCCTCCGACGACGAGTTTCGTGACGCCGGGGACGATCTCGATGGCGTGAGCCGCGACGTCGGCGCCGATGTCGTCGGCTGTATCGACGACGAATTTGAAGGAATTAGGGGTTTCTTCGACGGAGACGTCGGCGTCGGAGAAGAAGGGGAGTTCGAGTACTTTTGCGAAGATGTGTGGGAGTCGCCGGAGCTTCTTTGGCCGGCCAGCGGCGGCGGTGGTGGCGGTGGGCGGCGATTGGAGGTTGTAGCGGAGGGTGATGGTGCGATTGGAGGGAGATGGATGAACTTTCATGGTTTGTTGGGGTTTCAGAGAAGTGAAACCCTAGGGCTAGAAGTAGAGTGTTTGTTTGAAATTAATATGAAGATGTTTGTCAATGTAAAGTTGCTTTCATTGTTCAACACAACACACGTATAAGTTATAACAACGAGTTTTGTTATTATTATTTTCTTTAGCATGACTCACACACTCGTTACTATTAAATTACACGAGATCATAAACTGTATTTTGTGAATATTTAAATGTAATGTTTTTAAGGGGTCTTTAATTATAGGTCAAAATGATAAAAGAATTAATATGGTTGCTGTTTTCCTTGCAATTAATTTTTGCACATAACATCAAAATATTTTTATGTTTTTCTTAAAGTTTCGGAATATTTTTTACCGGTATTGTAAAATTGTCAGGCACCGTTGCCACCACCGCATAGATTTAGCGTAGATGGTTGGAGTCGTAATCGCCACCACCGTGGTCATCGTTGCTTCCGTAGATGGTTGCCATCTTCTTACATTGAATGACAACAACAAACCACAAGACCATTAGAGCTACCGTCACCACCATCGCTGTCATCGTTTCCGTATACTGTGGTCAGCCACCGTTGCCATCTTCTCTTGGTTTCTCTACTGTCTTTATGTTTTAGAGATAGAGACAGGGAGAGCGTGAGATTTACTTTTAGATAGAGAGTTATATATATACATATATGTTATATATTATATACATATATATATATTATATACATATATATATATATGTTATATATTATATACATATATATATATATGTATATATATGCATATATGTTATATATTATATACATATATATATATGTATATATATGCATATATATACACATATATGTATATATATGTATATATATATTATATATGTATATATATGTATATATATGTATATATCTTATATATATACAGATATATATGTATATATACATATATGTTATATAGTATATATGTATATATTATATATGTGTATATACATAAAAGGGTTCAAATGAGAATTCTTTTTTTCCAGATAACTCTAATAACTAATATGAGTCGTAAGTTTTTAATGACAAAAGAGTAAATTACAAAAACATAATAAAAAATTATAAAATAAAAAATAACATAAAAATAAAAAAATAAAACAATAATGTTTCATTCGTTTTCCTCTTTCATAGAAGTATAAAAAAAATTATAAAAAAGAAAAAAAAACTTGTTTTTTACGAACTTCGTCTTACACATGTGTAATACCTAATTCACATGTGTAAAACCAGATTTGCATAGATATAAAACAGGATTTACACATGCGTAATGATTAATTTACATGTGTGTAAATAACGGACGGATAAATTTTTAAGTGTATAAATATGGTACGCGTTGTAAATATAAAAAATACTTAATTTTATGGTGAAAATTTTTTAAAAAATAATATCGTGAAAAAAGTTATAAACGTTTAAAAAAAGATGAAAATATCATGTGACTTGCATTTGATGTTAAAAATGTGACTCATATTAGCTCCTACAGCTCTCACTATAAAGTGTAGTTCTTAAGATAACCGTATAAATATATATATATATATTCAATTAACTAGATTAGAATTCATGTAATACATGAGTGATATGAATTGAACTTATTAAAATTATTTATTAAATAAAAATTTTGTATGATAGATGTTACCAATCATTGGTAAAATAAAAAATAATAAATATTTATGAAATTGCAAATGACAAATAATAAAAATTAAGAATTACAAATTTATATATTAAGGTACGGTATAATTGAAATCTTATAATTAAGTAAGTCTTCTAAATTATTATAATAAAATAATTTGAATATTAGATATTTAGTTGTTTATTTATTTTTTACTTAAAACACTTATTATTAAATATTATACAGATGCAGGAAAAAAAGTTTAGATTTCTTAAAAAATCGTCACGTGTAATCCCTAAATATTTATCTTCGTATTTTAATATAAGAGTAACTTGAGATGAGACGTGCCAGCACCACAATCATTCTGACTAAAAGTTTCTCGCCTCTCTCTCATATTAAATAATTACTTTAATTATTAATAATATTATTAATACTTTTTTAGATTTAATAAATTGAGAAAGAAATCTATTCATTAATCTTATTTCTAAATAAATAATCTTTTTATAAAATAATAAATTTTTCTAAAGCATAAAACTTTTTTAAAAATACAAAATATTTTAAAATTGGTATTTTTAAAAAGTCAATTTTTTAAAAACACAAAATATTTTAAAATTGGTATTTTTAAAAAGTCAATTTTTTAAAAACCAAAAATAATCAAATTTGGGAGTTATAATAAGAAAATTTTTTAAAATGACATTTTTATATGGTTTGTTTTAGAACGAAATATTTATTTTTTTGAAAAAAATTTAAAAACAAAATTTTAAAAAGCTGATATCACTGTTTTATTATTTATAGTCATTTCTCATATGTAATTTCAGTCATATCATATCTTAGAATATCATTTTATAATTATTAATTTTTATTATATCAATATTTTATTTATTTAATCCGTGTAATACACGGGTTTACTAAAGCTAGTTTGTTATATAATATAGATTTTTATTACATTATGCAATCCTTTTGAATTTATACTGCTTTTTATTTTAGGCCAAATCACGCCTTTCCACGGTGAAACCTTTAATAAAACCTTGTCACCAATCTGAAACTCTAAGGGTTTCCGTCGCTTGTCAGCATAGCTTTTCTGTCTGTCTCGCGCTGCGGGCCATGCTGTTCCTTATTTGTACAATCTTCTCAGTTGTCTCATGTACTAGCTCAGGATCCGTTAGCTGGCTATCACCAATCTCAGCCCAGCAAACTGGTGATCTACATTTTCTCTCGTACAAAGCTTCGAAAGGTGCCGCCTTTATGCTGGTGTGATAACTGTTGTTGTAAGAAAATTCCACCAATGGCAGGTGAACTTCCCAGTTATTCTCGAAGTCAATCACACAAGCACGTAGCATGTCCTCCAAAGTTTGTATAGTACGCTCGCTTTGACCATCAGTCTGTGGATGATAAGCAGTACTCATATCCAATCGCGTACCTAAAGATTTCTGCAGTGATTGCTAGAAGTGCGATGTGAAACGAGCATCGCGGTCAGAAATAATTGAGATCGGTACTCCATGCCTCGAAACGATCTCCTTCACATAGAGTCGGGTTAATTTCTCCATCTTGTCTGTTTCCTTTATCGCTAGGAAATGAGCAGACTTTGTCAGTCGGTCCACGATAACCCATATTGTATCACAACCAGTAGAAGTACGAGGTAACTTAGTAATAAAATCCATTGATATCTGATCCCACTTCCACATAGGGATCTCGGGTTGTTGTAGTAGACCAGATGGTTTCTGATACTCCACTTTAACCTTCGAGCAGGTCAAACACTTGCCCACATAAGTAGCTACATCCGCCTTCATGTTAGGCCACCAATAGTGCGCCTTCAGGTCATGATACATATTGTCAGATCCAGGATGTATAGAATACTTAGATTTGTGTGCCTCACTCATGACCAAGTCTCTCAGATTTCGTGTAGAGGTACCCAAAGTCTATCCATGAAGTAACGAATTCCATCCGCTTTTACTTCCAACTGTTTTTCCATTCCCCTTAACGATTCAGACCCAATGTTTTCTGCTTTCAGAGCTTCTGTCTGAGCCTCTCGGATTTGTTCAGGTAACTGTGTGCTGATAGTAAGTTGCAAAGCTCGCACACGTCGAAGCTTAGTAGTTTCTTTTTTACTCAGCGCGTCAGCAACTACGTTTGCTTTCCCCGGATGATACTTGATAGCACAATCATAGTCGTTCAACAATTCCACCCAGCGTCTTTGCCTCATGTTCAACTCCTTTTGCTCAAAGATGTGCTAGAGGCTCTTGTGATCGGTGTAAATAGTGCATTTGGTACCGTACAAGTAGTGTCTCCAGATCTTTAAGGCAAAAACTACTGCCCCCAGTTCCAAGCCATGGGTGGTATAATTCTTCTCATGAATCTTCAACTGTCTAGAGGCATAAGCTATCACCTTATCCCGCTGCATCAATACACACCCAAGTCCTTGAATAGAAGCGTCACAATAGACTACAAAATCGTCACTTCCATCCGGTAACGCTAATATCGGTGCGCTACACAGTTTCTGTTTCAACAACTGGAAAGCAGATTCCTGACTCTCACCCCATTTGTATGCTGTTCCCTTGTGAGTCAAGGCTGTGAGAGGTTGTGCAATCTTAGAGAATCCTTCAATGAACCGTTGATAGTATCCCGCTAAACCAAGGAATTACCGTATCTCGCTCGGCGTTTTGGGTACAGCCCAATTCTTTATTGCCTCAATCTTGGCTGGATCAACATGTATCCCCTTCTCATTAACAATGTGACCCAAGAACTGTACCTCACGTATCCAGAAATCACACTTAGAAAACTTTGCGTACAGTTGTTCCTTTCTAAGTAATTCTAAGATCAAACGTAAGTGCTCTCCATTAGCAAAGAAGTCCTTACAGTCAAAGGTGATAGGAGTGGTGCGGTGACAGGCATCATCTCAGCCACTACCCACCCATGCATCGACAGAACACACAACATGAATACACACAAAACGCAGAACACACCCGCGGCACACACACAGCGTACTGTACACACACAACGCACAAACACGGAGCAAGCCCCGACCAGACCCAAAACCCATCACAGAGATAAAAAAACGTAGACATCAAGATACACACATATAACCGATTACCACAATCCTTGAACCCGTACGCCATCATACACGAAAACCGTAACCAAAACTCGAAACCATACGTAACGAACATGAGTAAACGAAGGAGAGGGATCATACCGAACAACCGGTTCCGATTGTCTTTCGCGACCGCCTATAAATGAGGAGTAGAGATCGGCGATGAAGAAGTCGCCCGGGTGAGACGATTCGAAGAAGCTGTCGGAGGTGGGGTGGTTCGCTGAGGAAACCAGCTGCCGGTGCTTATGTCGCCGAGAGAGGGACGAGAGTTGGGAGGTGGGTTGAGTTTTTGGGGTGAAATTGGTTATAATGGACCGAGGGGTGGGGGGAGTCGGTTAGGAGCATTAGATTTGGTCAAACTAATAGATAATTTGTTATTTAGTTAATCATTAGGTTTAGATAAAAGAATTATTATTATGAATAATTATTATTCACCTAGTTTGTTAATTATCATTAGTACAAATTAAGATTTTATAAAAATCATAGGTTATTATTATTTTCATATGGCAAGTAAAGTTTACTATTAATAATTTGATGGAAAGAAAAAACTAAACGATAGAAAGTTAAGCTAACGATGTTAACCTGGAACACAGGGTGTCACAACTTATAAATAACTTAAGAATTACGAGAACTTGTATCAACACACTTATTTTTTGCGTTTATTTAAAAAACAGTTGAAATATAATATTTAGTCGTATATCTTGAAGTTCAAATAGAAAACAATAACGAATTTGTATCTACGTATGTGTAATAATCGATACAATGTACACATGTGTAACTAAATAAATAAACATTTATTTGACGTAATTTTATGTTACTCTTAAAATTTTAATATATATATAAACAAACACAAACATATATGAAAAGGGAAATGTCTAAATACAAAGTGCTCTAACATTAAAAGTATAGAAAGTAATATTAACCATCGATTTCTTTAATCAATGGCTGTGATCAATTTGAAGGAAATTTTTTTGTTAGAAAGCTATTTTAGTAATAGCCATTTTTCTTGATTTTTTTTTTTTTGCAATTCCCCCATTTTTTAAGTGTTCATAACTTTTTTTGTACGATATTATGTTTTTTATAAAAATTACACCATAAAAACGAGCGTTTGTTTATCTTTAAAACATGCACAATATTGTTACATAAAATTTTAATAACTTTTTTTACGTTTTTAAACTCATATCTTGTTATTGTCTCTTTTAGTCCAGTTCATTGTGTATTTTTGTTAGTTGTTGTGTTTTTCAAGTTTTGATAAATACATTGGTGAAATATATTATTGTGCAATTCTTATTATAAAACATAATGCTTAATAACACGTTTATATAATCAATAGAAACAATGGTAATAATAACACAAATGATCTAAAACGTAAAATGCAATAATCAATACATCTAACAAATGATGTAAAATATATGAGATAATGAAAATATATGATACAACGAGCTGATATATTTAACAAGATTACAAAATACTTTACTTTTTAAAACAATAAAAGATACGCTTCAAGACTATCATTATTTTTAGACTTTTAAATTAAATATTATTCTTATAGTATCCCTATCCATATGAAAAATAAAAAGTTTTTAAATAACTTAAGAAAAATTTGTTTCAAATTAAGAAAGATGAAAAGAGGGGCTCTTAAACCCTAATCGACGACATTCACAAAAACCTCCAGCACCGCATTCCGACTAAACAAACACCACCATCACATCTTCACCCTGATAACACCACCGTCAGCCGTCGTCGCCGTCGCCGTCGCCGTCGCCGTCGACCTCAACCATCGCGCCACCGCTGCAGTTGCTACAAACACCGTAATAATATTCGGGATTCGGTTGCACACCTTCATTCTGCAGAAATAACCCCTTTGAAACTCATGGCTAAACCCAAGTATGGCAATAAACGAGGTAGGGCACAAATCTCTCTTTATTATTATTATTATAGTATATTTTACCGTTTTGATTTGATTTTGTATGTTATAGGATTCAGCCGTTCAAGAACAAATGAAATCTCAAAGAAAAGTAATAATAAGCGCGCTAGAAGAAACCACGGTGAAGATGATACAGTTCTGGATAACACTTCGTTACCAAGTGATTCAGGCAAGTGAAAGTAGATATCTTGTAGAATATTAATTTAGGAGTTATTAGGTTTAACTTATTATTTCATTGTTCTGATTTGTTGGAGGGGTAGTGTGAATGTAATATAAAAATGTTGTAAATTTTAACCATTGTCAGTTGCAGGCACTTCGTCTCAGGAACTTTCGAATATAGCTTCAGAAGATGAACAAGAAGAGGTGGCTGTTTACAAAGAGCCAACAATGTATGATCATTTGTTGAAGACCCTTGGGTCAGCTAGTGGATCAGGTGCTGATGCTTACAAGAGGAGGTAATCTGTTTATACTAAAGAAAATTTGTTTTGTTTCTCTTGCTTTTTACATGTTTTGTTGCATTATTATTGGTTCTAGAAATGCTTATTGTTTGAGTTATAACTTTTGTTAGTTGCTTGTAACTATGTGTAGACAACTGGCAGAAGAAGGTAAAAGTGACACAGATGACGACAAGGAAAAGGATTTAGAATCCTTAAGTGTTTCTGAAGAATATGAGGATGGTAAGAAGCACATAATGTAACTCTTACTTTCTAAAGAACCATTCATCTCTTGTGATTTCAACTTCCTTTTTTAATTTATTTTATTTTGATAATTAGTATCTGAAAACAAATCTGAAACTGGCGATTTGGACTCAAATGATCAAGGAGGAGCTAGTTTGGTAGCCATGGAAGAACATAGTGATGATGAGGACGAGGATGAGGATGATGAGGCATCTGATATAGACGGAGAAGAAGAAATGAGGGGGAATGGTCACTCCATTGCAGAAGAATCAGAAAGCTCAAGGCATTATGATATTTTAGTGTTTCTGTTAAAATAGAAAAGAAGACTCAAAACATACGACTCATATAGTGTATTTTTTGCATAATTGCATTCACACTCCTGCAAGAGTAGTGTTCGAATATTAAAGTTCTGTTATGTTATGATTTTAATGCAGTTCATTCTCTGCTCACCTGGACTACAAGTTATCAAAAGAAGAAGTTGAGAATCTTGCAGCAAAAAAAGGGAAATACAAATGGGGGGTTGAAGCAGCTAACTGCAAGTGGGTAGCAACTAGAGAGCTAAAAGTAGAGGTATTTTTTGGCCATTATGCAACAATTTATCCTTCTAACAAAGTTATAATTAGACTTCATATCAAATCTTTGTTATGATTTGCAGGATTCTTACACGAATTCCCCGTATGGTCTAAATATGAAGTTGTATGACCATTGGTTGAATATTTACAAGGCATCTGGAGGGCATGATCTTCATTCATCAAGACAGAGATCATTCTTCTCTCTTTGTAAGTGAATGATAGAGGGCATTTGTGAACTATTATTTTTTTGTTATCATACTGATTTATTGACAATTCATAATAAATGCAAATGGTAAGCTACCATTTTGAGAACACATTGAACAACTTATCTGGATAACGTTATATCTACTTGTTTAAATAGGCAACAGTTATAGGGATATATTACACCACAACAAAAAGCCCTTTTATCTTAAAGGAAGGGAAGAAGACTTGAGTATCATGGATGCCTACTTGTTACACTCGGTGTGTGCATTTTATATTTATCTATCTAACTACGATAAGCTCTTAAATAACAAATTTCTTGTATAAACTAGAAGGGTGACCGAGGTTGGTTTTTTTATGCAGCTAAATCACATATTTAGAACAAGAGATCTTGTAACAAAGAATGACAAAATGTTGGCAAAGCATAAAGAATCAAAGGGTGAGGAAGTGTTAAATAGTGAGAATTTTCTTGACCAAGGATTTACGCGTCCTAAGGTGATTTATACCGTTTATGTTACATTGAAAATTTTCCCAACTATATTATTTTTGGGCAATACCACAATACTTATTGTAATCAATATCAGGTTTTGATTATATTGCCAATGGCAAGCATTGCGTTCCGAGTAATTAATAGGCTGATTCAGCTCACCCCTGAAGGGCATAAGGTAAGCTTAAATCTCACTAAAGAATTATTTTTTTGACAAACTTAAATAAAATAATCTGAATATGATTTTTTTTAAATTTCAACAGGTTAATGTAGACCACATTGGTCGATTCTCTGGTGAATTTGGCGGTGGACAGTCTGATGACCAAGAGGATGATGCTGGCATTTCCAAATCATGGAAAAAGTCAAAGCCACTAGACTTTCAGGCACTTTTTAGAGGAAATAGTGATGATCGTTTCATGATCGGCATCAAGTTTACCAAGTAAATATATACTCAAATTAACATATTCATCTACATAATGCTTATGTCCGCTCAATGAGATTTTTCTCATGTTAAAGTAGAAATCAATCTTATTTATGAATGGCTGATTTATATATGACACATTGTCACCATACGAGTCCAGTTGGTCAGGGAAAGACTGTTACGTCCTTGTAGTATTATAGATAATCCTGCATTTTCTTATTTGTCAGGGCTTTAACTTTTGTTTACTTGTGTGCTTTGTAGGAAGACTGTAAAGTTGTACAGTGATTTTTATACTTCAGACATGATTGTTGCCTCTCCTGTTGGTTTGATCACTGTGGGTATATGAAAGTTATATATATATTTTCAACTTAATTTGATCTTTAAAGTTGAGTTTGTCTTTTAGGTTACTTCTCTTTAAGTTTTATCGCTAAAGTTTGTTAAATGTGAATATGCTGATCTGATTTTCCTAGAAAATTGGGGAGGCTGAAGCAGAAAAGGAAAAGGATGTGGATTATTTGTCTTCTATCGAGGTAATTCATATTGCTGTTAGGGCGTTATAGCGTTTATATTGGCAGGTTACAATCACTTTTTCTATATGGTGAAACACACACTCACTCGCACACTTTCACATGCACTTGTTCATTGCTTGGTACCGGTTAGCTTGCTAATATAAAGAACTATTGAAATAGGTGCTGATTATTGACCATGCAGATGTGCTCGCAATGCAGGTAAATTGTGCAAAAAGAATTTCTGTACAATTTATTATTGTTTTCTATTAAATTATTTAGTGTAACTTTGCAGAATTGGTCCCATTTGAGTACTGTTGTTGAGCAGTTGAATCATATACCATCGAAGCAGCATGGAACTGATATAATGCGCATAAGACCATGGTATATTTCTGTTCTGTGTTTATTTTTCCTGGCGAAATACCTATTATCAAGTATATGCTATCTAACTTAAATAGCTTCACAATTAATATGTATCATAACAAAAGATTGGATTTTTGTTATAATTTAGTTGCTTTTTTTAAACTTCTCAATGCATAGGTATCTTGATGGAGAAGCTCGGTTTTATCGGCAGACAATTATTTTAGGGTCTTATGTAAATCCAGGTTGGATCCTCTTTTCTATGTCCTGTTTTTTAATATATTGAAGTTGTTACATGGCTTTGTAATGCAAATCAAATAAATTTAGTACCATATAGGTAATTATATGCCTGTTCATGTCCCAATATATCCACAAAATAGAGCTTATTGACGACTTTGATCTATCCGTTTATGTCATTTTCTTAGTCATTAGGTATTTAGGTTATATTCCTGCATTGAACTTTAAATCAAGACATAAGTCTTACAAGTTCAATAAGAATCTAACCTACATAATTTAGGGTTGTATTATTGTCATTCCATAACATTTATGACTTCACATATGCAGTTTTAATTTGTTTATTCTGTATACGATGATTTAAGCTTATCTTGTTTTGTGTTTTTTGTTCAACCAGATATTAACGCTTTGTTCAACAACCATTGCCTCAACTTTGAAGGAAGGGTGAGAATATTTTAGTTATGTATGCTTCTTGTACACAAGCGGTGGAAGTCTTCCTTTGATCTTTTTGTAGAAAATATATTGCAGTGTAAAATGAACAAATTTAGGAAAAAAAGTCATTAGAATGCATCCCCTGCAAATTTGTAAACGTTCGAAGTTTAAGTTTGCAGGTGAAGTTGTTGCATGAGCACAAAGGTGTTCTTCCAAAGGTTTTGCTTCAAGTGAGGCAGGTTTGTATTTTCATAAATATATGTGACTCTATCCTTTGAACAACCATTCTATATAACTGACCAGTACTAAGTACGGAAAAGGTGTTTACTAATTAATATTGTTTGTTTATTTTGACCTTTTAACATTCAGATTTATGAACGTATCGATACGGAATCAATAATGGATGCTGATGATGCCCGTCTTGATTATTTTAAGAAAAAGGTATGACTGTTCATTTGCCTTTTAAGTTATTTAATTTGTTAATACATCTACATCATTTATGAGATTGTATCATTTATGAGACTGTATCATTTTCATGGGCCTGGCATATGAACTACTGAGCATAGTCATATCGTTTATTTGACATTTTTCATGTTTGTTGCTGTAGGTCTTCCCAAAAATAAGAGATTCTGTTCAGGTATTTTAATTATTATATTGCATCATTTACGTGTAGATGCGGCAACTTCGACCCATTTTTTTTACAAACGGGTCTATGCACGTTATCTAGTATACTTATATAAGGATGAAAGGACAAAGCTGGCATTTTAGCACCATTTAAGCATGATGTACAAGTAGCCTAAGCATATTAAGTATTTATTGATGAGTTTAATCAATTTCATTAATATTGTAGACTTTAAGTTTCATTAATATTGACAACACTGAATTTATAAATTATTATATAAGTATTATTTATAATTTATAATTCTTATATAAGGATGAAAGGACAAATTTTGCATTTTAGATATAATTTAAGACACTTAGACATTTAACGCCTTTGTAAAATTTTCTCTAAAATACAAAATTGCCCTATAATCATGATGTAAAAGTAGCCTAAGCATTTATTGACGAGTTTAATCAATTTCATTAATATTGTAGACTTTAAATTTTATTAATATTGACAATAATGAATTTATAAATTATTATTTAAGTATCATTAATATAAATTATAATTTGAATTTATATAAATTATTATTCAACAAATCATGTTTTAAATGTAAAAACTTTAAAAAAACATCTAAACATGATGAAACATTTTTTGTGACCTATACATTTTAAAAAATATATTGGTAAATCCCAAACACCAATATCTTCGGTAAATCTCAATCTTTTTGTAACATCATTCTGACCCGAACCCAATTTGACCCATTACTCAACCCGACAAACACATCCAATTTGTCACCTCTAATATTTCTTTAGAGATGGAGATGAGCCAATGATTGCGATATGATACATATAAGAAGCGGACAATCTCCCTATAGTCTTACTGATTGAGTGTTTGACCCGTATTAGATCAGATACCCAACCCGCTTGTTCCGCCCATTGCCACCTCTGTTTAACTACTAAGAAACCTATAGGGTCATGATTTCTTTTTATTTGTTAATTCTATGCATTATTATACTACTTATAATATGAAAAGTGGAGGATTGGCACCTTTTATAGTTTCTTATTGTAGATACATCAACATTTTGATAATCGATTTCCTCATAACAAGAGTGTGCCTTATTGCACGGATCATGAACCTCCAGATTTGATATACCTTTCTGTTGAATTGTTGTCCATAATAACTTTTCAATATTAACTACCTAAGCAGCAGCAAGTCAAAAAAATATAAAAAAATATATTTTACTAGATATGAAACTATTCAATAAATGTTGACATAGATATTCTCGTCAACAAAGCGTGTTTTTCCTTTTAATCTCTAAGTGTTGCAGGCGGGCTTACGTTCATGATTACGTACAAAATGTCAAAAACTGATTGACTGATTCTGTAGTTTATGTACAGATAATTCAGTGTAAGCACCTTTATAAAGTCATTAATTTCGAAGATAACTCCCATTTTCAAGAAATATTTACATATCATATGTTATAGATGATCACATAGATGAACAAAAGAACATAACACAAAACAGATGCACCCGCAGCAATACATGGACATTCCCACTAGTCTTTGAAAAGGGTATAATCCAAAAAGTCAAGCATAAAAGTAAACATGTCAAGCATTTCTCAAAGAGTGTTTTCAATGCACAAAGCCTTATAATAATATTTAAAAAGATTAGACTATTACCACAATATAATTTTTGTAATTATATTCAACACAGATAACATTATTTAAAAATATAAAGATCTTAGACAAAAAATGCTTTGGTTCAGCCCAACCTTGACCTGTCCTGTGCTAAAAGTTGCTTGCTTTGATCCGTTCTCAATCCTTTCGTTTCACCGCCTCCCACTAAATGGTATAGTTTTGTAATCATAAATGATCTATTTCATGCAGGGTGGGATTATGTTATTTATTAGTTCTTATTTTGAGTTTGTTCGGGTACGGAATTTTTTGAAGTCACAAGATGCATCCATGTGCCTGTTTGGAGAGTGAGATATTCTCTTTCTTTTCTTTTATTATGAGTCTAAATTGAATCATCTGCATATTGTTTTTCGAAGATCATTTTATTATATTTTCGCCTCTGTAGGTATACAAATCGCCGTGATATATCTCGTTTACGAGTTTGGTTCTTTCAAGGAAAAAAGAAGATGATGTTGTATACTGAGAGAGCTCACTTTTACTACAGATACAAGGTAAATTAAGCATCTTTAATCTTCTTTTTTGTTACAATTTTTATCTTTAAGGTATGCAAAATGGGTGCGTTGGGTAACAAGTCAAATAGGTCATTGGCTGACTCGCTAGCTCTTAATATTAATTTTTTAATGTTCTAACCAAATAACGAAGTAGATATCGTCACAAAAGTGAAATTGTTACAAAGTTATTCAATATAACAATTTAGGCTGTTTAATGCATATATTAAATACACATGAGATGGTTTTCAACCCATTTTACCCGTTTTCTTTTTTGTTAAATCTTTTAGTTTATCTGATTTGACCCGCCAAATATAAAAACATATTCCAATCAATCCAGTCCACCTCTCGTATTAGAACACTCAAGTTCAAGTTCTTTTTGCATTACTTAATGGTTTGCTGAAAACAGATTCGCGGAATTCAGAATTTGATAATTTATTCTCTTCCTGAGAGGAAAGAGTTCTACCCAGAGGCATGCTCTTCTATCCCTAATTTTCCTTTTTTTTTGCAAATAAATACGTTGTCAGATTTTAACTAATGGTTTTTATGTGATTTCAGATTGTTAATATGCTTGAAGGATCACATAGCATGAACTGCACAGTGCTCTTCTCTCGCTTTGATCTTCTCCGGGTAACTATTGTTCTTTGTAGATTTTCTGATAAAGATGGCAAAATGGGTGGGTTTAGGTAAGGGTTATGTTTTCATACGGGTCAGATTGGGTTCACACATGGCGCTTTTTATCCAAAACACTGCAAGTTTTTTAATAATATTTTTTTAATAAATTTAATAGGTTCTATGTATTAAAAATACACTATCTGTGACTTCTGACCCGTTTGATATGTTACTTTTTAAGCTAATTATTTTGATGATACTTTTTACCCATTAAAGGAAAGACAACCCAAATCAACAAAATTAACCTTTCTTGTAATTCTTCTTCACTTATACTGTCATGCAGTTGGAGAGAATCGTTGGTACCGTCCCAGCCAAACGGATGGTGACATCAGATAAGCGTATCTTTACGTTCTGTTGAATTAACAATTGACGATGAAATGCATTTAAAAAACTTGCATACTCGTAAGAGAATGTAGGGTTCGCCTTTTTCTTAGAGTTGACATTGACGATATCCAGTTGTAGGATCTTTCATGTCAATTCCTTCTTTATTTATTGTATTTATACTGTTAGCATCATGTAACACCCTTGTTTATTTTAAAATAATGGACCGCAAAAGGTTTCTTTGTTAGCGGTTTATATTTTAAATGTTTTGTTATGAAACAATATAAATAAATCGGTTTAATCTGGTCACATAATCATAAATGTAAGTCTTGGTGCAAGTTCTAGCATTCTCATTTCAATTTCTCTACATAACGAGCTTTCAAAACAAGTGTCACAACTCACAACTCACAAGACAAGTAAAGCATTTTATATTAAATCATTCTTCAAATGATAACATATTATTCAGCCAAAACATCTTTTAAACTTTAAGCGAGCATGTTATTTTAAAACTGTATCAATCATTCTAAGCAACTTTGTCATGTTTTTACGCTTTATCATATTTCTATCTTATATTCCAACACCATCTTTATTTTGGGATGTAAACTACTATATAGCTAATGATGACTAGATAAATGTAACATGCAACACATATGTTCTTCATGGTAATGTAATCATCACAAGGTAACAATAAAATACATATTTGGGTCATCAATTGATTTTATTTAGCATGTTTATTTATGTTTTGTTATTTGAGTTTGATTGAGTCTTGTTAGTGGCTAGATCATCGATTTTATTTAACTAGTTTTTAGGAGTTGAATAAGCACATGTTGTGATATTTATATTTATTTTGAAGTCAGTACGTGAGTTTGGTAAAAGTAACAATTCACTTTTTGTTGTTGTAAGTTATAGTTTTAAATTTAATACAAAAATGTGTTTTGTTTTGCTTTTCGTCATATCGATCAAGGTCTCTATACCTACAACTGTATATCTACCGAGTCATAATCATCTTGCATTTTTAATTCGATATTCCAAGTCTAGAAACATAATACATTTGATGTCAACACAGATTTCGCGAACAATATCTTGGGGTTGATGGTTGATTAATATCTGTGCATTCGACACTTAATTTATGTTATTTGTATTAATTCCTATAAGCAATCTTGTATATAACATTTTCTCTAAAAGCCGTCGGTATGTCACAAACCATAAAAATTAAAAAACATTATTATGACTTAAAAACTTCATTTATCTGTAATTGTGTAACACTAAACGTCCCTTTTGTTCTTATACAGATGAAGTAGGACATTACACATCTGATCTAACGTCTTTCCGGTCCTAATAATACCATTGAACAACTTTGTTTACCATTGAGCTCACTCACCTCCCGAACACTTTGACGCCTTGATGGGGACATTTGAATACGAAAATATTACAGACTCTAATTTATACACTAACATTTACAACAGTACGAATTCTCGTACAGACTGTATTTAAAAACAAACTTGTAGTATATATATTTTTATTTTAACTAAAATTTTATTTTTTATTTCATTCTTTAATCTCAGTTAATATAATACTGTATCCGATTCCATTATAAAAGTTTTCCCAAAGACACTAATTTTTTTATTTTTTTTATTTGAGATGCAATGTTTAAAAAATCTCATTCGGACGTAAAGTCGGTAAGGCACATGGACGGATGAAAATCGTCAAACACACGTTGAGTATTAGGTTGGTCGGCATAATGGAAGTTTCAAAGATTAGTAAGCTTTAGGGTAGATGTCTATGTTGAATAATATATTTTTTAATTTCCTCAAATATCAAGACAATTCTTGTGAGTATTACTAAACTAGATTGTAACTCGTGTTACTACGATGGGACATACTCACAGATATATAAAAATATGTTGTGAATACTTTAATACCTATAAACATCCTCCTCAATTGTATATAGTTATAATTGTCAATTTGTGTCGGCATTTGTTATACTTTTTAATATAATTATTTAAAATATTAAATACACAGTACGCACATAGTTCTTATGCAATAAAGATTAAGACTTACGTGAAATTCAACACTAGTGTGACAATTCCACAACATCTCTGTGTTAATTCTAGCAATACTTGTAAATTATCACTCATGTGTAAACCTCCTTTGCTTAGTAGTTTCACCACACTTTTACTTTTGTATTTTAAACTTTCTTTATGCAACAATTGATTAAATGTTAAAATCAATAAAAAGATGTCTAGTTAAAATAAATAAACAAACTAGAGTGTTAGGTGCAAACGAACCAAATAGGCCTGTAAACAGACCAAATGTTCAGCGAATAGTTTGTGAACTGTTTGGTGAGAAGTTTGTTCATGCTTGTTTGTTTAATAAATGAACGAACAAGAACAAGAAAACTTTTGTTCGTTAAGTTAAACGAACAAACATGAGCAGAGCCTACGTTCGTTTGTTCATGTTCGATAATGTGTTCGTTTATATCTGTTTGTATTGTTCATTTAAAGATTTTATTTTTTCTTATCTTGGTTTTAATGTTTAAAATTATGAAACCCAGTTATACTATAGTCTCCGTCAAGACCTTCTATTTGACCATTTTTAACTTCATCTAATGCAAGTGTTTATATTTATGATAATTATGTCAACTATGTGTAGATAATTAGATTAAATTTATGTTGAAGTTTTATAAGCTTTGTTTGTGTTTGGTTATTTTCATTAACATTCGTTTGTGTTTTTCTTTTTGTTTGTGTTTATTTATGTTTAGTAAGTGTTCGTGAACAGTTAATAAATGGACACGGACAAAAAAATATTGTTCGATAATTGTTCGTAAACAGTTTATTAATATTTTCACTTTCTTAATGAACGAACACGAACAAAACGCTATTCGTATTCGTTCGTTTTGTTTACAATCCTAAAACCAAATGTTTAATCAATATTTAGCGCATCATTAGATATGAAGTTTGTTTATGATAGATAAATTAATACGGATAATCGTTATTTATATCTATTTGTTATCAAGAGAAAATACGTGTTGGAAATTTTGTTTCAACTTTGGTTTTGTCACATCAAGTATCTTAAATAATTGCTCGACACTAAGACGTAGTAACATGTGTGTGTTGAAAATATAGTGTGACTTTAATTTTCTTTAAATGTAATATTAAATGATATTTAGGTGTAAAACTTGTTTTAAAAAAGTATCCTAGACGACTTTTTGACAATAAAATATCATTTAGAAAATTATATTACCTTATAATTGATAAATCATTAATAAATTTGTAAGAGTTGTGACGAGTTGAATTGTTAATCCCAACACAACCTATATATTTAATTAACCATAACCTTAACACACTAAGATCACGTTTGTTTCACGGAATTTCCTGGGTCGTAAATTAGGGTCGACATGCCTGATTAATTAAGCTTGTTAATCCAAAAACGACCCATTTAATTAAACGAGTTAAATATTTTAACCTGACCACAACTTGTTTATTAAAAGATAAGATAACGCCAACGCAAAACATTATTATTCTCATTCACGTTCATAGTTGGGTCAAAATGCTATCCTAGCATAAAGTAAACATACAAACATAAAAGTCATATAAGTAGTAACTTTTATGTTTCTAATTATGTAGAAGTTAAGTTAAATTCAGTTTATAAAGCTCACACTTATACATGTTTATTGATCCATTAATTAAAATTTAACTTCGCTTGAATTAGACTTGATTCTAGACTTTAACGAGATAATCTCAAGTAGCTCACATGCATAACGACCCTACATATCACTATTATTATTATTAACTTTATCAATATTCTAATACCACTAAACGTTATATGTTCCATTTGCCTTAAAATTACAATATTAAAGCTAGTTTTCTAAAACTACAAAAATAAAAACTACTATATTGTTATAATATAATTATAATTAACACAAGATTAATGTTATAATCTAATAATTTTAAAGAGAATTATAATAAAAACATATGAAGAAATATATAACTTATAAAAATATGCATAAGATGTGTATTTATCATCTAAATTAAGATGATATCAATATTATACAAATCAGTTTTTTTTATAGATGAATATATTTACTTAATAGAAAAATAGTAACAAAAAATTTATAAGCGTTTGGTGAACAACTCAACTTTAGAATGGCAAAACCGAAAATACCAAACAAAACACGGCCCATATGCGTCATTCCACACGAACACACGTCACACACGAACAAAGCAAATGGGGTCACCGGTTGAGCAAGTTTCATCCGGATGCATTGAACTCCCTTAAATTCGACTGTGAGTCATTTCAGATCCGCTTTTGTCTGATATTTCTCTCTCTCTCTCATATACCCCAAAGCTCCATACGGTTTTCGAAGGGCCTTTTAACTCACAATAATCCAATCTGCTGCTAACGAAAGACACTGAAACTCACAGATCACTAATCCACATCGTTAGATCTGCATATACTCGTCTCTGTTAAGGTAAATCGATCTATTGATCTTTCATTTACGTGTTTCGCGATGTTTTTCGTGATTTTAGCTGTGAAGTATGGATTTAATAGGAGTATGTTTTTGATTTTGTGTAGATCTGGTAGTTTTAGCGGCGATTTACGTTTGTATATGTTCGGTGTATGGTTTGGCGTCACCGGAATCAACGACGTTCTGCTTAGATTCGGTTGGTTATGGAGAAGATCTAAAGGAAAGTAACTGTTTGTTGTGTAGATCTTGTTTTGAATTTCGTTAGATCTGATAGTAGGAGGAAGAAGGTTAAGGCGTAAGGTTAATCGCTTTTCAGTGGTGGTGATTTAGTGAGTTGAGTTGTGAATGGAGACGCTTGTGGTTGTTGCGCAGCAGGATCAGTTTCATAGCAGGAGCCGTGGTCGGAAACATGGATCGTTTGGTTCTAGTTATCATTCTCGGGATTTTAGAGAAATCAATTGCCGTACGTTTCAATCAGGGTCAGGTATACTCCCGAGCCCACTGAAGGCTTGTTCACCACCTGTTAGCAAACAGTCGTTACCTAATTCCCCTAAAACACCATACGCAACTTCATCTAACGTGAAGAAACATGTGCACTCTGACCAAAACCCTAAGCATAGTAAGAGGATTACGAAAAGTAGCTCTGTTCCCATCCCGCTTGATATCAAGCGTGTGGATTATTCTATAACGGATGATTTGAAAGATTCTTTGAATGATAATTTTTTCTATTCAGAGCGTTGGGCTGGGCCTGCTTATTCGAATTCACCACCACCTAGTTCTTTGCCTATGCCTAAGTTTTCGATCAAGCCAAAGCGGACTGTTTCTCTTGAGCTGCCTTCAGTTTCAGCTTCTGATATTGATTTGTTGACTCATGCTGCGAAGTCTGCCCCTCCTTCCCCTGCGAGAGAGCATCATAAGTCTTCTTGTATGGACTTTTTTAACAGCGATGATGAGTTTGCGACTAAGACTCTTCGTCGCATTCTTAACCTTGATATGGTCGATGAATGATGTGAGGAGTGGTAATCACTCCTGTAAATAAAAATATCTACTTTGTTTTTCTTTGTTTAGTGTAGTTGTATATAGTATGAATAAGTAAGTTGTTACTTCTTTCTGATTGCATACTAGTTTGCATGTAGTGTGGGCTGTGGTGTAATGGTACAAGGAGGGTTGTTTTGGTGGTTTTGTGGTAGATCAATATATCAAAAGTTGATACAAATTCATAGCTTGTTAAAGTTTCTTGGAATCAGAGCTGGGATTGAATTGGGTTTGTGGCAGCCGTGGTGTAGAGGTACAAGGGTGGATGGTTAGGTGGTTGGTGGTTGGTGGTTGATCAATATTATAAAAGTCTGACAGAGAATTACAAGTTACAGATGCATAACGAGTTCAAAGTTTCTTGGAAATCAAAGCTGGGATTGGGATTGATGAGGCAGCAGGAATTGGCTAGGTGGTGTAATAGTACAAGGATTGCTGCTTTGAATTGGTGTTTGGCGGTAGATCAGTATTATAAAAGTCGATACAGATTTGTAACCTGTCAAAAGTTTTCTGGGAATCAAACTTGTATTGCAATTGATGTGGCGGCAGGTGTCAGTTACAAAAAGGGTTGGCTGCTTATAAGGTTGGCTGGATCATGCATTGTGGAAGCAGATATTGGGATGTTTAAAGGGTTTGGCTGCTTAAGTGGTTGGTGGGTGATCAGTATTCATAAAGTCAGTACAGATTCACAATTGTTGACGTTTATTGGGAGATTGGAGTTGACTGGATCATGTAGCAGAGGCAGATGCTGGGTGCATAATGATTCAATGATGATGTTTCGCAACCTTTGTGGCTAATGAACTGCACTGCTGCAGTATTAATTCTCCTGGTTTCGATATAGTTTCCTAGGTTAACCCTTTGTATATAGTGTGAGAAATTTTTTTGGTCATTCCAATTCTGCAGGGTCTTGCTTCATCACTGTCATAACTCTAGCCTTCTCTTATAAGCACCGAAATGGTCCTGTCCCACATTCTCTTGCATCTTCATAGTTACCCAAGTCAGTGGCTAATGACCTCTTCCGTTTCTTAAAAAGTTTCTTGTCATAGTGGGTCGTCTTCTTTTCAGTTTCAGTTTTCACTTTTATTTATTTCATCCATAAGATAGTTTAGAATTTCAAGTTTCTCGTAGTTAATGCTGTAGAACTCCTGTTCAACATCTTTTCTGGTTTTTAAGAGAGAAAAGTGTGAAGGGAAAGTAAGATAGTTGTATCTTCTGCCATTTGATCTGTATGGTTTTCTTGAGTCAGCAACAACTTACATTACTTTTTGGTAAGAAGGTCAAAGCCACTGCTCCTCTGGTTCTTTACAAAGGTGTACACACTGTCTTTTAAGATTGGTTTCTTTCCCAGCCACTTGAAGGTGAGGATCATGAATACCTTAAACTGCATTCAAATTGTATGTTTTCTTAATCCTAACCTTTACTATGTTTGTTTTCCTTAAACAGGAGAATCATCTTTACAAGGGTGTTCTTCCAAAATATGTTGGTTGTGATACAGTTGTAGCACAGTAGTTGTCTTTTAAGATTGGTCATCTGGCAAAACCACTCGAAGGTGAAGATCTCGAATATCTAAACTCATTTCAAAATTGTATACTTATAATCCTAACCTCTGCCATGTTCTCCCTAGACAGGAGAATCATCTTCCGATGCTGTTCTTCAGTTCTTCCAAATATGTTGGTAGTGATAAGTTGTTGTACTGTACTTGTCTTGTAAGATTGGTCATATTGCCAAGCCACTTGACGGTGAGTATTTTGAATACATTAAATTGTATCCAAATTGTATGTTTTTTTTGACCTAACCTTTACCCTAATATCCTTAAACAGGATAATCGTCTTCAGTAGTCTGTCCTTCCAAAATGTGTGGTTGTGATGTGGTTGTAGAACTATAGTTGTTGCTTGCTCTCGGTTTACCTTTGAATCTTTGAGCTAGACTCGTATGTGAAGGTTAGTTTTTGCTTGTTCGGTTTGCCTTAAGTTTTGAGGCATGCCGTTGATCCTACACTAACATTTGCAATATGTTCCCCTTGCAGTCGAGGTAACAACCATTTGGAAGGAGAAACATCTTTAGGAGCATGGTCTTCCAAAAGACACTGGTGGCTATTGTGGTCTGTTTGTTACATTCATAGGTCACTGGTGGCTATTGTGGTCTGTTTGTTACATTCATAGGTTATGTTTGTTTTCGATTATGTCTCGTGCAATGACTTTGGTTGCGTACTCTTTTGTTAAAGTTGACTGCATATTCCTGTTTTAACTTTGGGTGCTGATATTTACACTTGGTGGTTGAGATTCTAGTTTTGATCTTAAAGCATGATTTCAAGTTTTTTGTTTGGTGTTGGGA
The DNA here is from genome assembly GCA_025506505.1 of Flaveria sonorensis. NCBI lineage: Eukaryota > Viridiplantae > Streptophyta > Magnoliopsida > Asterales > Asteraceae > Flaveria > Flaveria sonorensis. The sequence continues at coordinate 63,385,229 of CM046424.1, read as the reverse complement.
TATGGAACATATCTAAAAGATGAAATTCAAAACAAATCAATGATATAATTATATCTTACCTAACTCACCATTGCGGAAATCATCAACAATTCCCAGCTAACTTATTATTTATCTCATTTTACTGAAATCAGCAAGACTAATTTATTTCTTGAAATGACACTATATAAGTGTAAATATGCCAAAAAAAAGTTAATTTAACTAGAAGATTGAACCCAACTCCTCCGTTTGTTTTGTTATTGAATCTAACTCCATTAACAGGACATGCAGTTGGAGAAACTAGAAAACGATCGAGTAATCAGATGTTTCTCTTTGGGTTCATCCATCCATCCAAACCATTGTCTTGACATCTGCATTCTTCATGGCAAATAGCTTTCTAACCCTTTGATCATCATTCAATCACACAAACCAACTTATACCATGATTATCTAATAAAATCTAAATCAACTTTGGAAAAATTTCATAATAAGCACTTCAAATTCTGCTTGCTGAACAAAAGAAAAAAGCAAATTTTAGGCTAACCTGTACATGAAAATGTCAGTGTCATCTTCAAGATTCTTCTTGCAAGCACGACAGAAAGTAAGAAAGCTCCCCGACGGCGATTTCAGGTCAGGATCTGACTGAAGAACATCACAACATAGTTATCATAAATGTGGGTTGTTTTCGGGTTAAACCATTTGTGATCACCCTTATGTACTCCTCTGAGAGCACCATCTCCCTTAAAGATGGAGCATCCATGGAAGCTTGAAGAGACCCAAATCCTGCTGAAGTTCTTTGGTCTTGATCCCAAAATCAAAACATAATTGGTCAGTTTGGATTTGAATATTTACGTCTGATCTGAACAGAACATTAGATTTGCGGATGTTATCGATAGTGTTTTCTTAAATCAAAGCAAGTGCAATCCCATTTTTAGATTCAGATTCACTTTCAAACTTCTCAAATGGGTTGTTGATTTTCTTAAAAATCTTTGTGGGTTTCACCGGGTTTTGTTTGAATCCAAATGGGTTAAGAGCTACTAGGATTGCTTTCGACAACTAAAATAAAAGCTATAAGTGTCACTATTTAAATTACTACTATAAATTATTATCATCAAATAAGTCATAATTTGATTTATTTTATCCAATTTGTTTTGTTTATGGTTTATTCTGTACCTATTTTTATATCTTAGATCACCTCCAGTGCTCCATCATCAAATCCACAATGTGTAAGAGAGAGAATGACAAAGAAAATGTGAAAATGTGACGAGGAGAGCTGGGGTGATAAAATTTTCTCCATATGATGCGTGGGGTGGTTCCGTGAGAGGTTGAGAGGAGAGGGAGTGGCAGGCTTAAATATTATTCAGATGTGGAGAAAGAAAGAGGACATCCGTCCACTATTGAGTTGTTGATAACAGTCTTAAAATATTTTATTAGAATTTCATTTGTATCATAAAAGGATCGTGATATAATAACCATGATTTGTCCTCAACAAACCCCAACCAACCATCATGATTTACTTTAGCTAAGGCCACCGGTAATCATTCCGTTTTCCCCGTGTGACACATCAACGTCATATAAGTTTTTTTCATTTTTTAGTTTTTACCATTTTTTTCTCGTTTTGCACGTGTCAACCCAGTTTTTCACCACATTCCCCCTAACATACATTAAGGATGATACGGTACAGTTGCATTTAGTTGTGCAAACTGGAAAATTCCTGTGAAAATTCACCGGGTCGTAATTGAGTTGGGGTGTTGTGTTCCCGACCGACCGCGGTTTTACTCCCCCACTCCCCGCTTATCACATCTCCAACTCCATGAAGCCTAAGGGTTACAAATAATAACAGGAGTATTTCTTACATTTCATGTTGAATATTTTATTTTAGATAGTTAATTTTTAAGCTATTAACATTGTAATCTGCTCGATTTCGCATTTCCTCATTTGCTATCGTCCTCCGTTCTTCGTTCTTCTGCTGCAATCACAAATCCAGATCAGAAATCAACAATAATATAGGTGAAAGATCTTATTATTTCCGTCGTATTGATTGATTTATTATTATTAATTTTAAGAAGTCTGTGAAAACCTTCGAAATCCCCTTTTTGTGTCTAGACTTCGATTGGAAGATCTCGCCTGTTTAATAACAAAAAGATAATGGACCTCGAAATTGCATTTCACAATCAACTTAGCTGAAATCATAGACTTATGAAGTAGAACTCAATTACTTTGGATGAATTGTGTTTAGTGTTTGTGAATTTGGGGGATGAATTGACCAACACTACTTTGGATGATCTTTGCACTCTACATGTTTGATTAAATTCCTCTTTGGTATTGTAAAAATGATTTGTAGTAAGAAGGTAAACAAAGAGGATGATGATAAGATAGGAGGATTTACTGACTTACTGTCATTGCTAATCTTAGTTAGTAATTAAAACCTCCAAATGGCATATATCTCAAGTATTGCTTGTTTTATTCTGCATAAATCCAATGCTTAAGTTAGCAAATCAAAATAATTTGGATCTTGTACACGATCCCAATAATAAGTCATCTTATTATGCAGTTGTGTTTTATAACTTATATACGTTCCGCAATGATCTTATGATTACCTATATTGTTTAACTCCCCACTTAATTGCTAAATTTCTAGGATTCTGAAATGACCTCGGGTTGATTTTTTATCAAGAATATGGTGTTAGTTATATGTTATCTGTTTGTGGATTTGTTGTACCATGCCTCTCTCTTTCTAATTTTGATGTAGATTGGTTGGTTTACGTGTTGAATCTAGGTGCTAATCAATTTAGTTATATGTTATCTGTTTTCTAGATTTGTTGTACCAAGGCTCAAGGCTCACCCTTTGCGCCTTGAGTGCGCATATCGCCTTCAACTACCTTACTTTAACATAACTTAGCAGGGTTCTTAATCCTTACACAGATGATAAAATCTAGAAATGTGAACATGAGTTATCTAACAGTGCCGTAGTAACAACCATGTTCAAGTTCAAGTTGTGCTCCCTTATTAAACTCAAATTGCAGGCTACCAATAACTTCCACTGTGATTTTAAGTTGACAACCCAGAAGTTTTGGCCCGCTTGCTATTTAGGGCTTGGGTGTTACACAACTTACACTTCTTATGCTGTCACTTGACAATTTTACTGTGTATATGGTTGATGGGGTATAGAATTTAGGGTATTAATTTTCTTTTTATACCATATCCTATCTATATCTTTGCTATGAGTGGGATTTCCAGGTGCGTTTGTTTTGTTTTTTTCTTTTATAAGTAAAAGTGAAGCTTAGACAAATTTTCATTGACGGTTTAGCATAGGACAAAAATCATAATTTCAGTCACGTTAAAATCTGTTTTCTTTCAGCATTTGTAGTAAATTATAACCTATATTACATCATTTTTAGTGTTGCTTGGTGTTTCTTCAGGAAGTAGGCTGTTCTCAGATGTAGTCTCATTAATACGACTGCCAATGATTTCCCAATTCATAAACGCCAATGAGAGAGTTTATTGGGGAGCATTCTTCATTATATTTGGCTCTACTTTTTTTTAGTGGTTTCCTCTATACTGCAGTCATATCAAAGCTACTTCCTCCCTCTGATAATGCAATTATCTTTGCAATACAAATGACAGGTATGAATGTTGCGATTGTATTTCTCCTTACAACTCATCATTTATTTTAGAGGATGCATTATGTATTTATTTTTTTTTTTTTCATTTATAAGTTTGTTGAAGTAGGTGTAAAATATATATACTTGAGAATTATCAATAGAAAAAACATAATTTTTATATCTCTATTTGTAGAGTTGTTTTCATAACATGAACTTAACGTCCTTTATCTTTAACTTTGTTAGCATCATTACATCTAGATTTTAATGGCGCAAGCATGATCCAATGGTTTTGCCTTTTTAGTGTTTAATCTTGGTAAACGTGGTATCAAAGTCTAAGTTGCTATTATCGTTAAATATGTATCTGATGCTGCTAGATTTGCAACAGTATACTGCTTCTTGGTGCCTTTGACACTTCCAGTGCTGTGGTTGCTGTATACTTTTATTGGCTTAGCATGAAAATGTTTAAGCATGCATGATCTCCTTCTCAGGTTTGAGTCTCTATTCGCTCATGATAATGATCATCATTAGTTTGTTGTCTATGACATTTGAGGGAAACTTTAGATCTTGGTAACCCGTTTCTTTTTCTAGGTTGTTATTGTATTTTCAGCATCATATCTTCGGTTAATACCAATAACTAGTTAAATGTACGTCTCATGGTATATAACTTTAGGGACTTTCTTATGCATACATGTGTAGGTAATGTCCCACATTTACTTACACGCACATATAGGCATATATATGCGTATCATGTAAATTTTATATATTTTGCACACACACACATGATGTACATATACATAAGCATTCACATGTTTTATGCATACACACATGCATACTATACAAGTTTTTGTGTATGTGTATTACTTAATGATACAGAGCACAAAGTATACTTCTCATTTTACATAAATATAATAAACCTGTGATAAGAGGCAATGGGCTTTAAGTTTAATAACAATTTAAAATTGGCTGCTAAAGTATCCCTTCATGCCAAAAACATTGGATACCTATCCAAAAAGTATTGAACTTATGGAACAAGCAAAGCCACTTTAAGGAGTTGGCATAAATTTAGTACGATTCGAATAAGTATTGTAAAAGGAAGGCCTGTTTAATTGTTAATGCTCTGCCTTGGAGCAGAAGACTAAATAATAGACATTTTCTGTTTTATTTGTTTTTTTTTTTAGTTTCCTCTGTTTAGTATAATAGGTCCTTAACTTACAAAACAATGAATTTGTTTTGCATAAGCATTACGTGCTATTTATGTACGTGCCTGCAGCTTAGGCTTGGGGCATTGCACTTGAAATTTTAGTTTTAGGGTTTAGTGTTTATTTTTATGGAAAACTACAAGTAAAATCTGGATATATTCTCTCTTTTTTGCATGATGTGTTAGCATAGGAAAACATAAAAAATAATTTACTCAGTTTCAACCTCTGTCTTGTATTAAATGCTGATTTTATTAAACTGTAACCATTGATCATTTTCAGGAAGTAAGCTGTTGGTTTGAAGACAAGCCAATGATTTCACAGTGTAACTGCCCATCACAATTATTCGAGGATGGTTTTTCATAACATCGAAATCTACTTCTTTAGATGATTTCCTTTATACGCAGTCATGTCAGCTACTTCCTCTGTCGAAAACTGTTATTCCTTTGCAATACAGGACTGGTTTATTTTTACTTGTACATGACGCTCCTACACGATCAAGGTCAAGAAACAGTGGCCCAAGTCGAAGGTGGGTAGTCTTGGGTATGCGAGGCGCTTGATATTAAAAAATATATATACTTACATATTAATATACTTTGGAATTAAAAAATCAAAAACATTCTCAAAATATAGAAGGATTTAAAAGCAAAATCATTTCTCAATATGATAAAAGACTCACATAATTAGCATCTAACTAATACTAATCTATTTGAAATTGTTAGTGATTTCAACGTCAAAAATTGCTTTATTTTAGTTAAGATTCACTAGACAAAAGTTAAGAGTAGAGTAAATCATGGATTATATTTTCTGCCATAAAGCATGGGTGTTACCCGCACATGAAGACGAGAAACGCTCTTTGAACCCTCGTGTCCAGCAAAGCATGGTGCCTCGTTATCGCAGTGCTTTGTCATTGGCTGCAAGCGCGTTAGATGTTCTCATTGAAACCAAGATGGCGAGACCAACTATATGTAAATTAGTTGAAATAATTTAAAGTAACAGTAGAGTAACTTTGTTGTTAAAAAAAGCTATTTTATTTTGTACAAGTGAAATCTACTCATGGAAGCTATTGATTTTGTCATTCGTTTATACCTTTTAAATTTATTTGCACCTAAATAGTAATTCATTGGTAAAAGCCTGATTTGTAGTTCTTTTTTTTTTGTTAGATGTTTGATACTCCACGCGCGCCTCCTTTTCTTTTAATATGTATATGCAGTTGTATAATATTATATTTTTTTTGAGATTTCTGTTTTTTCATGTTTAAATAAGTGCGTTTATCAATAATTATATTATTCCTAGCAGCAACAAAACTGATTAGCAATAAATAAAGTTTTAGCCAGTGCACTAACCATCTTTATCATTTTAGCTAACCGTTTCTATGATCAACTTGTCCCCGCTTCAACATCTTTATTCTTAATATTATTACAATTTCAAACAGAAAGATACAAGAACACATGGTTTTATAAAATGGAACAATGCAATGGAAGTTTAAAAATGGAACTCAAATTCTTAAGTAGCTGAACTTTTGCTGTAATATTCTTCAAGCCGACCCGGGTAGTTTTTTAAAATACACAATAATTTATCACAAAATTTACATTCTAAACGCTAAAGAGGTACTCACTACCTTTTGCCCTTCTTATCATTTCGGCCTCGTTTTCTGAACTCTCGTCTCTCGGAAGAGTACTGTTTCTTGA